>QLSR01000127.1:1937293-2044459 GCA_031780015.1 Citrullus colocynthis
AAAAAAAAAAAAAAAAAAAAAAAAAAAAAAGGAGGATGATAGCGCCTCTCTAGCGACCAATCTCTCTAATTATAAGGGCTGCCATTAACAACCCTCCCATTGACAAAATCTATCCCACATGACTCCTGGATGCATTATTAAGTTTCATGCTTGTAAAACGCTAACATGTAGCATGATTTACTAATCGAATCTAGAAATAACTCAAGGGTGCACTCTAATTCAGTTGAATACATCCATCCCCATATCTCGTAGAAAGCAACCAATTTGCATTTCTTGTGTTTGAGATACGAAAACTCTAGTAAATTGAAATTAAGAACTCCTTATATTTCCATTTTATTTAAAAATGGAAACATCAACAGAATTGAACTGAAAGAATAAAACTTACTGTTTCCTCCAACTTTTTATTTAGAGTTTGCATCTCTTCAACCATACGACGAACTTCTCCTAAGATAGCCTGTTCTGGTATCTTTCTTATGGCAGCTTTTCTTTCCTCCGCCTGGCAAGGGGTAAAACACCATTATAATATATAAAATTTCAATATCATGAGTGCTTAATCGTTTGTTTTTCTGGTCCAATGCAAGGCATGAGCTAACCTAAAATGACGGTCAAGAAGAAGAAAGTTCAAAGTTTCAAATAAACAGAAAAAAGTACATCATCCACACATTTTTCAACTTAATGCTTAAACAAACACCCATAAATATAGCCCCTTACACATGAAAACTTAAATATCCACATTCCGATAATGAAATTTTGATCAAAACAAAGGGTTGAATAACTTAGCAGCCGTCTTCAAATGGTTTTAACAAAATCAACGAAGTCAGATAATTTATTTTGGACAACAGAGCTCCTCTATTGCTCTGTGAAGGTTCCAAGAATCCCATGTTAATCCATCTCATTTTTTCTATCCAAACCATACATGTTAAGTTGTCCCTAAACCCTACCACAAGTAATTTGTCTACTCCTATGAACAAAAGATGCAAAAGATAACCCCTTGAAACCTATTTCTCCAATTAAATAAAAGAGGGATGAAGAAAAGGAAAGATCAAGCCAAGTGCAAAACCATTACTTCCAAATGTAGGACTTATTCAACAATTTGTAAATGGCTAATGATAATGAGTTGCATTTACAGATAAACTCATATTCGTTACTTCACCACAAAGACAAGACAAGTTAACCTTGAGGAAAACATTGATCGAAGCAACAAAAGTATATCCTCAGACTTTAAACTTTTTAGTACAAAATCCCAAATTCTATAACAAACAGGTCACACAACGAGTTCTCATCAAGGGGCAATGGGATCCCAAAAATGGCACTACGGAAATGGCCTTACTGAACGAAATCTCAACCTACGATGATACTAATGATGGTCAAATGGATACATTTTCCTTTATGTGAACCTGAACATAGCTCCCGACCAAAAGGTCAAACCTTCGAATCTCCGCCCCCACATGTTGAATTCAAGATACATTTCCTGTCCCTCGCCCTAAACTCAGTTTCCACAGCTGAATGATTTCCTCTCCTCTCTGTTCTCCAATCATTCAAATTAAAAGTCCTTCAAACAGGTGAAATTTCTCACTTCCCAGCACAAAATGGCAGAGAATTTTACATTTTCCCTCATTGGGTCCAGAACTCACTGTACATAATAACCATCTCCATCCTTAGCCAAAACCACCATAACAGAACAATAACCCGAGACGTAAAAACTAAAACCCATTAACAGAAATTGCATAATCAGAACATAATGGAACAAAAAGTAAAAGATCCAACCCCAGTTACCTGTTTGAGACGCTTCTCGAGCTCCAACCTAAGCGATCGAATCCGCCGCTCTTCATAGCCGGAGAGGACCCTAACGTAGAAGAGGGCTCTTCTTCCAAACTCCAAAAGCTTGTCCATCCAACTCCCTCTAGCTATTCAACACACAGATCTCCCTGCAATGTCAAGTAGAATCGAATCTGTAACTCTGTTGGGTCAAATCCAAGGAAAATTTAGAACCCACTTAGAAAGTGAATTTCGTAATAACAGCAGATGAGCTCCAGAAGAAGCCATTAATCCATTTGGAACGAACACAGTACTGCCAAGATGCTGTGTTTTCTTCCCCTTCTCGTGGCGCTTTGCTTCGAAGCTTATATATTATGGCTTCATCGAGCTCAGGTCTTAAAAGATGATTTTTGCTATGCATCTCTAGAGCATTATTAATTTTCATAGGTAAGAATTTTTTTAGTTAAATTACAAATTAGTCCCTCACTTTTGAATTTCTGTCTAATAAGTATGCTGATAAAGAAATTTTAATTTAGTCCTACACATGTACACGGGACGGATAGGAACAGGAATGGTCATCCCCGTCCCCACCTCCTATTTTAATTTTCAACTTGGTAAAAGAATTTTTTTTTTTAAATAATGTTATTTTAATAAATAATGACTCGGTTCACGATTTGTCCATGTTTCGGTTAACGTGTTTTCTTTTCTTTTTTTCCTTCTTCATGACTCCCTCTCTTTCCCTTTCTTCCTTTTTTTTTCTTCTTCTTCTTCTCCTGCATCTTCTTCTTCTCTGACACGAATGGTCCAGAATCCAACACGACCAACTCCGGTGAGCAAGAGCGAGAGCAAGATAGATAAGACCGATGGTGAATGAGGAAGGAAGCGAGACAAGTGAGACGACAAAGACGAACGAGACAAAAGCGAGAGCGAGAGAGATTAGTCTTTCCTCACTCTGAGATGAGCGCGAGATGTTGGGTTTTATGCCCTAAAACTCGTAGATTGTAAATATAATAATTTGACCATAATTAAATCATTAATAAAGAGTTATTGACTTCAATATTTCAATAAGCGTTATTGATTGTTTTTGTTTGTTTTGTCTTAATAACCTTAAATCCAATAAACTAACATCCTAGGTTGTTTTATGAGTCTTGAACTGTATGTGGGAATATATGGAGATCAATGTTCAAGATACAATCTATATGGTCTATAGTATAGGGATAAGGTTGGGTACCTTATCTTGGTGACACTATGGATACAACTTACTTTGTATCTGATACAAACGCAATGATCTAACGTGTTCGTGTAGGTGACATGCGAGTGAAGGTATCCTATGCAATGAGTTTGCATAAGACCAGACCACGAAATAGTAATCACTAGATGTAACTCCATTGACTAGTTAGTTGTATCTGATACAAATGCAATGATCTAACGTGTTCGTGTAGGTGACATGCGAGTGAGGGTATCCTATGCAATGAGTTTGCATAAGACCGGACCATGAAATAGTAATCACTAGATGTAACTCCATTGACTAGTTAGGTTTCTAATTCAATAGGATGACCTAGGCAACTTAATCTTAATCTTGAGTATATTATGAACTCCTGTCCACGATGGATTGTTCTTTGATTTGTAGGGGTGAGAGTGGCCGTTTGCCAACTCACTATGCCTACCATCTTGGGGACAAGACCGAGTAGAGAGTTGATGACATAATTATACAAGATAGAATTCACCCATTCCCATTTTTACGGTAAGTAGATAAGTGTTCCCTTAAGTGGTGTCTCCGAGACTTGAACAAAGAGCCCTACCCTCTCACTAGCCCGAGAGAGATTTTTGTTTAATGGTTGGACTATAAACAAGTTATTCATTAGAGAAGCACTGGTACTTAAGGATTTAGAAGTAACTTAGGGGTAAAACGGTAATTTGACCCAGCTGGTGCTACGAACACTTGTGAATGACTAATTTGCTATTATTGGTCTATATCCATGGACACATAAATATATCTATAGTGAGAAGAGTGCAGCTGTGGGTCTTTAGTAGAGTGTACCCACAGTTAACGAATTTTGATTAATGTGGTTAATGAGTTTAGCCGATTAGTCTCATATCGTTGCAGCTTCTGATCTGTAGGTCCATAAGGTTCCCTTACCATTACGAACCAACAAGGATCAATTATGTTGAAAAAAAAATATGAAATGTTCAAATTTATGAGGGAAAATATTAACTGTATTAGATACAATTAATTGCATGATTTATTTTTTATATGAATGTGATTCAAATTATAACTTTATAATATAAATAATTAATTTATTTGAATATGATTCAAATAATTAATCATTTATTTGGATAAAATCCAATATAAATAGATAGAGAGAGAATTAATTAATTAATTTGAATTGGATTCAAATAATTAATTATTTAATTTGGTTGAGATTCAAATAAAAGATTCTGTAGAAAAAAATAGAGGGAGGATTAATTAATTGATTTAAATTGAATTCAAATAATTAATTATTTAATTTGGATGAGACCCAAATCAAAGATTTTGCAAAAAATAAATATTTAAATAAGATTTATATATTTTAAACCATTTAATATGAGATATTATTTGAGTGGATATATATTAATATTGGATATTATTAAATATTTGATTTAAAATCTCTATGCATAGAGTTTATCCTAATAAGATCAGAAGTAACCCATAGAGTTCTATAAATAAGGCCCTTGGGAGTCTTCATAGAACACAGTCTAATAGAATAATCTCTACTATTACTCTAAAAATCTTCCAATTCACTCAAAGAAACTGTTCCCACAAACCGGATCTTTGCCAGAGTTGAACATCTCTTGGAAAAGGAAAACTACAAGGAGAAGACTATCAGTTCAAGAATTATAAGGTATCTTTACTTTTTGTATTTTTAATTCTTTCAATAAATCAAAGAATGCGATCACACGCTTCCGCCTGGAGTAACCTATAAAGTTCTATAAATAAGGCCTTTGGGAGCCTTCATAGAACACAGTCTCTAATAGAATAATCTCTACCATTACTCTAAAAATCTTCCAATTCTCTTAAAGAAACTGTTCCCACAAACTGGATCTTTGCTAGAGTCGAACATCTCTTGGAAAAGGAAGACTACAAGGAGAAGACCATTAGTTCGAGAATTATAAGTTATAATGCTTAACTTTTCTTTACTTTTTGTATTTTTAATTCTTTCAATAAATCAAAGAACGCGATCACATGCTTCCGCCGGGATTCAATTCCCTACAAAGAGATACGACAAATTGTGAGTGAGGAAAGATTGATCTTTCTCACTCTCTCTTTTTTCTTGCTTGTCTCTATTGCCTCGTCGCTTCCTTCCTCACTCACCATCGATCTTATCTCTCTCACTTTCGCTTGTCTCGCTCGTCTCTGTCATTTCGCTCATCTCGCTTGCTTTCTCACTCACTATCAGTCTTATCTCTCTCACTCTCGCTTGTTTCGCTCATTTCAGAGTGAGGAAAGACTAATCTCTCTCGCTCTCGCTTTCGTCTCGCTTATCTCTGTCGTCTCACTCTCGTTCGTCTTGTTTCCTTCCTCACTAGAGTTGGTCGCGTCGAATTTTGGACCATTCATGTTGGAGAAAAAGAAGCAGAGTGTGAGAAGAAGAAAAAGATGCAGGTGAAGAAGAAAAGAAAAGGAAAAAAGAAAAAGAAAGAAAGGAAAAGAGAGGGAGTCACGAAAAAGAGAAAAAAGAAAAAAAAATCCACGTCGACCGGAGAAGTGGACAAATCATGGACCGGGTCCACGATTTGCATGCCAGCATGCCATGAGGAGGGTAAATCATGGACGATTTACACGCTATGTGGAAATCGTGGACCCCATCTACGATTTTGCTACCCTATTTTTGTCAATACTTTCAACCTAACTCTATTTTTGTCATTATTTATTAAAATAACATTATTTTTAAAAAATGTCCATCGTAAAATTTTCCATTTAATTTTATACAATCACACAGACTCTCCATAAAGAATTTGCGAGAGTCAACTAAGTTTTTTGGGAGAATTATTATTAGTTTGTGTTTTTTAAAACAAATCAATACCTTAATTTTTTTTTTTTTTGTATTAAAATCTTCAATTAAAATGTTGGTTTTCTATTATGAATCTTCATTTAAATGGTTAATTATTCATAAATTCTGCTTTAAATGATTAATTTTTCATGAAAATATCTTAAACCTTTTAAAATGAAATAAAATAAAATTTTGTTCTAAGTTATTTAATTATTCTATATGAGTTAAAAAATTGTTCAATCATATTTGTTCACACAAGATTTCGACAAAGGAAAGTTAATTCGTGGAAATGAACTTGATTTTATTGATTTGTAGTATAAGTGTTACAGTCTCTAATTTTTATTATCTGATTCTTACCTTCAAATGCATAAATTTTAATCCTTAAGCTTGTTGATCTCCTTGGATGATCGACCTTTGGGTTTGATGATCTTCTTGGAGGATTGGCTTTTGGACTCGATAATCTTCTTGGAGGGTTGACTTTTGGATGGTTGATCTACTTAGGTAGTCGGCCTTTGACTTGTTGATCAACTTGGATCATTCATTGGCTTATTAATCGGTTTGGATTGACATTTGGCTTGTTAATCGGTTTGGATCGTCCTCTAATTTGTGGATTGGTTTGGATCAGCCTTCGGCTAGTTGATCAGCTTAAATCGACATTTGGTTTGTTGATTTGTTGACATTGATATGAGGGCTAGCAAGTTTGTTCTCAAATCAGGGGGGATCAGTCTTCAATTTGTAGATGAAGAAGAGACAGTCAATTTATTGTAGAAGAGACGATCAATTCGTTGGAGAAGAGAATGTTCAATTTGTTAAAGAAGATGCGATCAATTTGTTGGAAAGAGATGTTCGATTTATTGAAGAAGAAGTGCTCAATTTGTTGAAGTCTTTTGGTCTTTAAATCTTCTTAAGTCAAAATATTGAAATTCTCTGAATTCTTTGCTCCCTCCCCCCCATGATGGGTGACCTCTTTGGCTTAGGTTTGGTTGACATTGGGCCCAACTTTGACTTGGACTTAAATTTATCTCTTTTTAATAGATTTTTATTTAAGTTTGACCTAATTTATTTTAATAAATCCAAGTGACCTAGCTTCAGGCCTAATTGCCACGTGGCATTATGTGATTGGACGAGCTGACATTGTCCAATGGATTAATTCTAGACAAATGACATTATTTGATTTGCCAATTCTCATGTATTTAACTAAATTTGAGGACACATGTAAATTTGTAATTGATCTCAAATTTATGAGTCATTAATCTTAATTAATGATGAGTTAATTTGTGATTGGTCGAAATTTCTCGATCAACAATATCAAATTATTCATAAAATACCATTATCCATGCATAAGAATCTAAATTGATTCAAACATATACATGTTTTTGCATGTATATGTATGCATATATGTATATAGATATAAATGTTTTAAAATAATAATGAAAATAAATGATCATGGAATGTATTTCTTATCACCGTCCCTTTTAGCTTGTGAAGAATTTTTTTTATACTAATTCCTTGCCACGTTAGGGCGAGTTCCATAAGGCCCTAACCTTATAGGGAAAACCCTATTATACTCTTAGACTTTAAAGAATTTGTGCTCTACAATCTCATAATTGATTATTGGTGTAATCTTGAACAATATGAGGTTGACATACAAGAAGATCATGTTCAAGAAACAACCTAAATAATCTATAGAATATGGGTAAAGATTTGGTGTTTATTCTAGTAAATACAACCCATTTTTCAATTATTACACATAATTTGATTCATATCGTATATGCTAAGATAGGTGAGTGAAGATATACTTTTCAATGAGTTTGTATAAAATTGGACTGTGAAATATTTAATTTATCATCATAAATCTGTAAAATGAGAAGGTTAATATTTCATAATCAACTCGATCTTAATCTTGAGTGAATTATAAATTTCAATCTGTAAGACTCGTCCTTTAAATTGCATGGGTGAGAGGATAATAGATGAATTGTTCCCAAGTATTGATTTAAGACTTGAAGAGTGAGTCCCCCTCTCTCTCATTAACCTAAAAGAGGCTTAGTTGATTGTTGCATCATTAAAAAAATTGTTCAAACTAATGATACTTAATGTGCAATATAAAAGTGGATAATTATCATAAGAAATTTCCACTGCCCGTAGCTCTTGCCGCCTGCTTGGCGGGCTTCACACTCGTTATCCTTACTGTTCAAATTACAAACAACTGATGAAGAGTTGACTATACGTTTAAAGTAAAGTGAATCATAGCTAATAGATGAAAATCAATTAATTAGATAGTTTGATTAATTGGTTTAGTATAATTTTGCTTGTAACCTACATGTCTACATGGGCCTCTTGTTGCCTCAGGGATAATTTAGTCAAAAATTTGAAACGTTCAAACTATTACTTAGAATAAATGGTATGCAACTTTTCATGTAAGGTTGCATTTTTTAAATTTTATAAGTCATGCTCTTTCATAAATAATTGCATTGTTTCATGAACAACCCAATTAAAGAAAGAACACAAGTATTTGAATATTTGAATAGTCATGAATTAGTCTATAAGTATGATTTTTCTTCACATTGTTTTTTTTTTTTTATCAGCAATTTTTCTTCATTAAAATTCTCTGTATTAAAAAATGGTTGAAATTCAATATACTCACAAAGTATATTCGTTGTTCTTGTGGATGGAGTATTACTTCCAAAAGAAAAGTAATATGTTCAATTTTGAAAGACAATTATCCTGAAATTCAAGCACTAGAGTGAGTAAATTTATCTTAAGAAGACAACATAAATTCGTCAAACTTAAATATTTACTAAAGTATACGAGGTTACTGATAAGTATGATATTTTATATGTTTTGTTCATATAACAATCCTTAATATATTTGATATGTTAAATTATAACAAACATATTTATTGCACTCGCTACATTAAATAACCAATAGAAATGTTCAATGTATTAAAGATGCAGCACAGAATACATCATATCCAATAAAAACGTTCAATACACACGCACGACCTTACCCCACAAATAATAGATTTATGAATAAATACAAAGTCAACTTCTTTTTTCTTCACAAACAGTCACCTTGTTAAAATTCAACTTGCATCTTCTCAACTCAAATATCAATCGTCTTAGTCTTCCACAGAAAAAGAGGGAAAAAAAAAAAAAAAAATAAATCAAACAGCTAAACCTAAACAATTACACATCCAAGTGTGTTGAAAATCACTAATATATGTACTAAAATATATACCAAAATGTACATTTACAAGAATCAAACAAAGAAACTAGAGATAACGAGATACACCACCACCACCCATCGGTTTGGAGTAGATTATATGCCTGCCAAGGGCTCAAAGTCTCTTTGGAGTTGTATTAAATTGATATTGAGTATTTAAAATTTGATAATTAAGGGTTCAAATTACAAAATAGTACCAAAATCTTAAATCACCCACGTTTTCATATCAGCAATTATAAACCCAAAACCAATCGAATTAGTAGTTTCAGTTTTTTTTAAGTACCAAACAAGTTGTACCCCGAATGCTTAAAAATTAAGGTTAAAATCCACACTTGATATTTCTATAGTTCAATCAGAAATACACATCAGTTATGACAAGGCCATTATAAGCCAAGGTCCATTGAAATCTACAAAGAGCATCTAAACATTAGGGTTAACGATGAGTGGGGGAAAGACAAAAAAGAGACAGAGAGAGAGAGAAAGAAGTTATCACAACCACAATTCTCACTCAATATCCACTCCACTTCACAATCATCATTCCACCATAACTTCAGTCCCTCCTCTTCTTCTTCCTCTCATTCTTCTCAGCTGAGTTCTTTAGCTGCAGAATAGTAAACAAATACCATCACCATTGAAGTCCAATTTCCATTTCAGCTAATCGAGAAATTTCAACAGAAACAGAGCATTTAGAAACACAACTCACCATTACAATCAGAATTCGGACAAAAACAGCAATGAAATCAGTAAACAGAGTCAATGCGTGCTTCACATAATCCATATCACCAAGATGTGCCTTCTCAATTATTTCCTGAGTATCAACTACCATGTACCCAACAAAAACCAAGAGCCCAAAGTACAACTACAGATGAAACAAACAAACAAACAAACAAAACAATATAAGGTCAAGACCTACTGCTTCCACTTCCAAACCATGAAAAAGTTGAATTAGGAATATAAATACCTCAAACTTGAAAAGGGCAGTAGAACCACCGAATATAGAGGAGGCAAAATGTAACCAGAGTAACATGGATACGCCTGAAGAAAGTAAACCACCGAGATAAAGGAATTCTCTTCGTCTTGCCAACAAGGCTGCTCCTGAGAAACAACAAAAGGCAACCGCGGTTCCCACGAAAGCGCTCACCAGAACACTGCAATGAGTCAATACAAAAATAATCAAAGCATAAATTGATTCACAAAATTCAGAGAACATAAATAGTTAGTGCTCATTGATGATATTTCGATTTGATTTTACCTTGGGTCAATCTCAACAGCCAGATTAATCAAAGGACCAATTGAAGCCCCTTCAAAAAGAGCAGCCCCTAATAAAATAGAGGTCCTCCTTTTCTGAACCCACAAATACATTTGACAAGAAACAAAAATTAAAATGTTAACACCAAAAACAAACAGGGAGAGAATGCATATTCAAACAAAATAGATATACCAGGGAGAAAAGAGTTTATAGAACACCATACCTCTTCATAAGGACGGGTGGCCATTAGCCATGTAATACATCCAATAGATGCAAGTGTTGTGAGAATACCGCCAATATTCCAAAGTATATGCAGATAAGCTCCAGCAGCAGATGCAACTAAAGCACAACCAAGAGTGAGATAAACCTGCAGATTTGAAGTACTTGGCACCATTATATCCATTTAATAATTTCACATATCGACAAAGGTACATATGTAAACAACAAAAGAGAGTTAAAAATAGCAAGAACCCCATATATTACTGGGTTATAATAGGCCCATTCGAAAGTTGAAAACCAAGAACAAGAAGTTATCAATTTCTGAGGAGTATTTATCCGTGGCCAAGAAAACTAAAAGGTATATAACATAGGGAGGTCATTTATCAATTCAATCAAAATCCAATTCATAATTTCTTCGCTCAAATAAATTAAAGCATTCTACTCAATGGAATCATCTGTTCCGAGGATCAAACGCACCGCTGTAGTCCCATGTTCAATAATTCATAAACCATTTAGAGTTTTCTCTCTACCAAAAACACCATTTCCGCTAATTTAAGAAACAAGATTGTGAATCATCAAAGATTAAGAAAAACCCTAGAACAGCCATCAAAGATAATTCGTCAAATTATTGTGTAAATCCATTCAAGAATAACTTCCAGGGGCATGAAAAACAAAAAAACACGAGTCCAAAATGTTAATTAGAGAAATCGATTCCATAAAACAGGATGAAATCAAGATCCAGGCGTAATATAAATATATAGGAAGAGAAACAAGAAATTTCCGTAGCAACTGACCCGCTGAAGATGAGATTGAACGGCCGGCGAAATCTGCCGGAAATTCTTGAGAGAATCATGGCTCCAGCGGCTTCTGGATCCGGATTGAGAATCGAAGAAAGACAAGAATGCGTCCATGGCGTTGAAAAAATTTCTTAGCGAGTACGTCAAACAAAACTGTGTAAATCAATCTCCAAAGAAACGAGAGATATATACAAATTTAGTCAAGTTTCTAGATTATTCGAATTCTCTACTTTGCCCCTAATATTTTAAGCTATTTACAATTTTTTTTTTTTTTTTTTTTGGAAAAGTCAAGAAATGGGGTTTTCTCTTCTAGATATTAATACCAAAAAAATAAAATATCGGAAAGTGTCAATTTACACCAATTTTACCAATTTTAATCGACTTTGAAAAAATAATTATACCAATTTTACTTCTCAACTTACATAATATAATTATTTCAATTTACACATTCTATTAGTTTAAAAAAATCTCGTGTTATAATTATATCATTTAAACTTCTAAATAATCACAAATGAATCAATTTACACTTATTGACAAATTTTCCTTTGAAAATCATTTAGTGATACAGATATTTGAAAAACTCTACATACATCTAAGAAGTAATGCATAGATGATTTTCAAAGGCAACTATATGAAAGTGTCTAAATTGATTGGTTTATGAAAATTTAGGAGTTTGAACGACTTAAATTATAAGTTTCACACTTACTAGTCAAACAAAATTTGGAGAATGGTATAAATGGATACATTTATGAAAGTTTAAGGTTTAGATTGATATTATTATTAATTCAAAATTTTAATTGACGTATTCACATTTCTATGGTTGGATATCAGTACAAAGGTGAATGAAGATTTTCATTTTGTCATAAAAAAATCTATAAAATTTAGAAAGAAACACGCATTGAATATTCATCCATATTAATATTTTATTAATATTTTCATAAAAATATGTAAATTGAGACATCCACAAAATACTTGATTAACCAATTATTAGATCTTGGGTTGAGATTTAGGATCCTTAAAATCTCAATTCATTTCTCCAACTAAATTAGGTTAACAAAGTAATAAATTGATGTATATTTATTTAGTTAACCCTATCAAATTTTGGATATGTTTATTTAATATTACTTATATAATTTAGAGGTATATGGATTTACTTTTTACTTTTTTTTTATTAAATAAAGAGTATTTGAATAAGAATTTTGATTATTAGTTAAGGTTTCTTTGGTGGATTGATATTCAAATAGCTGCTATCTCAATGAATTGTGACTAATAAAATAATAAAATAAAACATATTTGAATAAATATATAAAAAGATAATAAATTCTAGTATATTCCTTAACTGAGATTTAAGTATAATTGTAGTATACTAAAAAAAAACAGTTGTAACATATGTTTTTTTTTTTTAGTACAAACGATGAATAGTTGGCATCTTAATGAATTCAAATGTTTGTTTAAGAAAAAAAACGAAATCAAATGTTATCTAACAAAATCCATGAGAAACAAAAGAATTTCTAAATATACACGGTTTACAAATTTGTTGCAAAAAAAACTAACTTAAATTATGCAACCTTACCACGTAAAAATGTCAAAAGTTCTAATTTTCTTGATCATATTACTAACACCTTGAAGTAAAATTGGTGTATAATTATATTCTATTTTGACTTTTAAAGCCATAACATGCAACGAAAATGTATGTAAAGATAAGTATTAGCAGTCATGTGTAAAAGTTTAAAGGTGTATTTGGATTAACTTTCTAAGTGTTTTTTTTTTTTTTTTTAAAAAAAAAAGTATTTATAAACTCTTGGAAAGTCAATCCAAACAAACTTTAAATTGATAGGATCTATTGGAGACTTAAATATCAAGACATAGTGAAATCACATACCAACATTTACAGACAAATTATATATTTTTAAATGATAACACAAAACATTGCAAGAAGTAATAAAATAATATGTTTAAAATGATGATGGATTTATTTAATTTCAACATGCATACATGTGAAGGAATCAAATTCTTATGTAGAAGCGTGTGATCGTTTTTGCCCCAATTACGTTATAGAAATTAACATACAAAAACGGAGATTAAGCATGCTTTTTTATGGAAGTAGTGAGAAAAGAAATTGCTTTTGAAGACAACCTCTTCAAGAAAACTTTTATTTCCTGGGTGAATTCCTCGAACAAACAATAGTTCAATTTTCAGCAACCAAAACTCTTGAGGTACCACCAAAAGAGACTTCTATGCTATTCTCTTGGACAAGAAAGAATTTGTGGGAACTCGGAAGGACCGATTGATTTCTTCTTTGAAGATGAAGAGAGTTTGCGAGAATTCAAGGTGAGAGTTTTTCTTTCTCTAAAAACTAGAGTCTTACCATTGAGATCTCATATCAATTAATACAACATGAGGCGAGTTGGTAACTCCCTTCCCCACTCACCACTTCCCTGCAATGCAAGGAAGTTATTTTCCATATATAACAATAAATAATAAATATATTAAATATATTAAATTTAATAATATATTTATTAATTAAATATTAATTAAAAATAACAAATTTAATTAATTTAGTTATTGAATATCACATAGTTGATTTAATGTATATATGAATCATATTCTAATCTACATACGCTCTCTTAACCTATAATTTTAATATGAATTTCATTCACATTCATTATAAACTATAACTTTAATATGAATCTAATTCACATTAATTTAGTAATTCAATCTTATTCAAATATTAATACTCTCATATTATAAATGATAATTTTGAAATTAACTTTATATTATGATGTATCGTATACATTATTTTAATTGTATCATATACAATTAATTCCCTTAATCAATTTGAACATTTCAAATTCTTCCTTGTTGAACCCATTGTGAGCTAGCTATAAGTTCCAATGATCCGAGATTAATTAATTAAACTCTTTAATTAAAGTAATCAACCTTCGTTAACTATGGGGCATAGTACTAAATACCAATAACTGCACTTTTATGAACTGTAGAATATTTTATGTGTCCATTGATTTAAACATCACTCTAAGTCAACCCTTCACAAGTTGTTCATAATTACAGCTGGGTCAAATTATTGTTTTACCTCTATGATTACCTCTTTCTCCTTAAGTACCACTAATTCTCTAATGCACAATTTGTTTATGATCCTACCACATACTAAATCCCTCTCGGTCCAATGAGAGAGTGAGACCTTATTGTTCAAGTCCTGAAGTAAGTACTTAAGTGAACAATTAATCTACTTACCCTAAAGGAAGGAGTGAGGAGTGAATTCGACCTTGTGTAGTTATGTTCCTGACTCCTCACTCGCTATTGTCCCCAAAATGGTAGGCATATTGAGTCGGCAACTAAGGTCACTCTCACTCATACAAATTAAAGAACAATCGTCATGAGCAAGAGTACATAACTCACTCAGGATCAAGATCAAGTTATATGATTATTGATTCAAATGTTAATATTTTTATTTAACGGTGTTATAAAGACTTATATATTTCGTGGTCTAGTCTTATATAAACTAATTGTATAGGATACCCTCATATACATGTCTTGACCTGAACGATTTGGATTAAATCATTTGTAACACTTACAAAGTGGGTTGTATCCATAATATTACCAGGATAAGACACCCTACCTTATCCATATACTATAGACCTTTTAGGTTATTACTTGAACACGATCCTCTTGTATGTCTACATACTGTTCAAGTTACATTAAATAATCGTGGATCTTTAGTTTATTGGTGATAACTTGTAGAAATACAGTTATTATAACATTTTTCTTAGAAAAATAGAGATTAAATAGAGAAGCATGCGGTAGTTGATGATAAATTCTACTAATAAATCTTCCTATACATTCTACTCTTGCATTTTTATGAAGATAATAATTTTACCACTTTTTGAGCCTAAAACACATGTTTTAACGCAGGAATGCAAAAGATGCGTTGAATACCTCTTAACGCAGAACTATGCATTGGCAATCTGTTCTTCATGGACGTATGATCTGAACGGAACGCAAACAACCTGAAGATGCGTTAACAACTACTCAACGCAAGAATATGCTTTAGCAACCTATGACGGGTTGACATCAGCCCAACTCTCCTTGAACGCATAATGACAAAAGATGCAAGGCGAGGAAAATCAAGTCAGAATCTTGAGAGATTGTCGGAAGATTGACATACATAATCTGTGGCTAAAGTGGTGGATCTAAATTCACCCGAGAATTACGAAATAAGGCGAGATGGACGCATGATATCAATTTCACCGCCAATCAAGCAGATCTGCCATTGATTGCGCTCAACATCTATAAAAGGGCAGTCCTGCAAGATGAGAAAGAGTTGTTCATTCTCGGAAGAATTTCGAAGTGATAGCAGAGTTCTCTCCAGAACACAACCGGAGACGAATAGCTCAAGAGAGAAGAGTCTTCCCTCTGCCTGACTACTTCACAGCAGAACCTCACGCTTCCATCCCGGCGACTCAAGACATTGACGCCCTTTTCCTGCTTTCTATCTTGTTTTTCTAGTTTGATTTTAGATTTGTGTCAAGACATTGAGCTATCTAAAGTTGTATTCCGTTCATCAATCTATATTTCTTCTATATCTACTCATTTCTCTACACTTTCTGCTTTTTACTTTGAATCCATGAATAACTAATCTATCATTGGTTAAGGGTTGCGTTAGCATCTAAATAAGAACCATAGTGTAACTATTGGATCTTGTTAATTGTAATCTTAATCTGATGCTTATGTCCATCTAGCTAATCGATATAAGTAGTAATAATTAGACTGCTCGAGAGGGTAAGTGATTGTGGAACTCAATTGACAAGGCTAAGTAGTGTTGCCTAGACAAAGGAACAACCTTGGCACTTAACACTCTCCTATGCATTATAGACATATAATGCATAGCGGCTGGCGACCGGGAGAAGAGTCGTAAGTTTGAATAGACTATCACCATGCGTTTCTGATGTTAGATGTTAACCAACCCTAACCCTGTTTTTACCCATTCATTAAATTCACCTAGCTGACTTTGCTGTGTCGCATGCCTTTTCATCTTCCACATTTTAGTTTAGTGTACACGTTATCGCTTTCTTTAGATTAAAAACAAACACCTCTCGCGAATTATTCTTGGTTACCACTACAAAGCATATAATCCACTTAAATAAAGAATCAACATAATCCCTATGTTCGACCTCAGACTCACCGAGAAAACCTACTCCTTTGCTTATACTTGGGTAAAGGATAAGAAAACTTGACAGATCACCAACGCATAGCATTAAGCATAAGTAAGACGCATAATATGTTAAATGCATCATTGTAGCTTAACTTGCACATTACGTTAGTATAATTCCATTTCACAAATCATTTTTCATCAACAATTGGATTTGAGTCATGTAAATAATAAATAACACTTTTTATTTAAAATGAATAATGCATTCGAATTTTTTTATAAATTACCGACTATGAGATTAATGACATAAATCCCAACATGTATTTATATGTCAAAGTATGAGCCAAATGACTTAATGTTGTGGGGTTAATGCCTTAAATCTCATGGTTTTGTAGTTTGTAAGTTTTATTTGTATAAACAAAATATATATTTAATGAAATAAATGTTATTTTAGTCGACATTTAATTGCATTAACCCAAAACCAATAAACTAAGATCCAAGGTTATTACCTGTAACTTAAACATGTATATGGAGATATACAGGTGGATCATGTTTAAGTAATAACCTAAATGGTCTGTAGTAGATGGATAAGGCTGGGTACCTTATTCTGGTGACACTACGAATATGGCCCGTTTTGTAGTTGTTACAAGTGTTGTAAGTGCTACAAACGATCTGATCTGATCATTCATGTGGAGACGTGTGAGCGGGGGTATTCTAATACAAAGAGTTTGTATAAGACCGGGCCATGAAATGTTAACTCTCTCTTCATAACACCATTACTAGAAGAGACATTTTATAAGGATGACCATAGGTGACTTGACCTGAATCCTGAGTGAGTTATGAACTTCTGCTTAAAAGGGCGGTCCTTTGATTTGCATGGGTGAGAGTGGCCAATTCCTCGACTTAATATGCCTACCATTTTGGGGATTCGTCAGATTGAAATGCAACTACATAAGAAGAAATTCACTCCTTCCCTACTATTAGGGAAAGTGGAGAAATTGCTCCCTTAAGGGCTGATTCCAAGGCTTGAACAATGTGGCGCCACCCTCTCCTGGCCCGAGAAGGGTTCGGTAGGTGGACTATAACCAATTGTTCATTAGAGGAATTAGTGGTACTTAAGGAGTTAGATATAACTACAGGGGTAAAACGATAATTTTGACCCAACTGTACTTACGAGTAATTTGTGAAGGCTCAACGCACTATTGATTGGTTATATCCAATGGACACAGAAATACATCTATGGTGCGAAGAGTGCAACTGTCGGTTTTTAGTGGAGTGATTGGTAGTTAATGTGTGGAGATTAATTTAATTAAAGAGTTCAATTAATTAATCTCGTATCAATGGAACTTCAATCTATAAGTCCATAAAGTCCCCTCATTAGCTCAATAAGGAATAATGAGAATCAAATTAATTTTGGATTAATTTGAATTTTTAAAATTAATTAAAGGGATTTAATTGTATTAGATACAATTAATATAATGTATGTGATACATAATAGTATAAAGTTTTTTTTTTCAAAAATAAATATTTAAATGTGATTTAAATATTAATTATATGAATGTGATTCATATATAAACTATATGTTATATATTATATGAGATATAATACATTATTTGAATTTAATTATATTAATTAATATAATGAAATTCAAATTTAGAAATAACTCCCTCACTTGATGTAGCGGGGAGTTATTTGGTAACTCCCGCACATACATCTCTCCCTATATATATGATTCACAATAAGGAAGACTAACAAGAAGGTGAAAAAGAAGTTAATCTCTACAAATTCTCTTCTTCTTCATTTTTGGCAATTCTCTCTAAAAATGTTTGCTTCTCTCTTTCCCAAATTTAATCTAAGATAGCCCACACAACTCCGCTGTGATTCTCACCCTAAGAATATCGAAGAAGATCTTATGGTGGTGATCAAAGTTGCAGTGTTCGTATTCACTAGATGTGGAGTAACATTGAAGAATTGGAGAAGATTGAAGAACTCTTCAAAGATATTTTCTTTCTTCTTGAATTTCTTCACAATAAATTAAAAATACACGCGTTCACGCTACCGAGATACACTCTTGACCAAGAGGTGAAGTATTAAATCTCCCACCGCAAAATTATTATACTCAACTAAAAAAAAGTATTCCTTTTTGTAGCTAATTAAAAAAATCACATTTAATTTACTTAGTGATTATTTCATATAATTTAATTCTTAAAGATTGATTATATCAATTATTTACATCATATTTATTGTAATTCATAAAATAATTTTTAGTTAAAAAGAATATGTTTTTTTTTTTTCAATAACAGAAAAAAGTATGAATGAACTATTCCCGTGTTATCCTACATCATATAATTTAAATATTATAATGAGCTAAATAAGAGAAAAGCTTAGATGATTAAGTATTGATTAGCTTCACGAAATTATTGCTCATTAAATAATATCTTGCTTTTGTTTTGTTTTAGCATTGACTATTCTATTTCTTGTTATGGTATTTTGAAAAGTTAGTGTTTGTATTTGTTTTTAATTCAAAAATTAAAATTTTAAAAATGAAGACTTTGTGCTACTTATTTTCATTTCAATCTTGCACTTGCAAACGTTGTGGGAATAAATCAATCTCAAAGCTTTTGTCATCACGATAATTTTCAAATTGTTTAGATGCCTTAATCCACACGTAAACCTCCCATTCAATTTGAATGGTCTCATCTACAATCTGTAAAAAAAGAATTGAAATATAAATGTCGATTGATATGTTAAGAATCTCAATTTTATGAAAATATTGATAAAAATATCGATAAAATGTTGATGCTGAAGATACTTTTGAAAGTATTATAAAGGTAAAAAGATTTTAAAAAAAGATTATTTAAAATAGTAAATAAACATGGTAGGATTTTTCTTTAAATAAGTTATCATATTTATTATTTTCATTATATTCACATTAATGACATTTTAGGAGGCATTTGATGTTTGGAATCTCAAACCTGTAAATGTTAAACTTGGGAGTCAGACCAGGAAGTTTAGGTAGCCTAGATTTAAGAAAGTTGTGTTTGGAATGTAGGTTTTAAAAGTATGGGTTTAAAAAACTTGTGTGCTTGGAGTAGATTTTGAGTATGTGAAGTATTTTCTTGGATTGCATCGGTGGTTAGATTTAAATTAGTTTAAATTTGTCGTTTTAATTATTTTAAAATATTTAAATTTAAAAGCTAAAAATAGTTAAATTTAAAATAAACTAAAAATTTAAAATATATAATTTAAAATATATATTTTTTGAGTTTCGAAATAGAGATTTTGACTGAAATTTAATTTATTGTTTAGTAATTGGATATTTTAATTCTATTAAGTTTTGAAGTAAAATTTCAAAAACTTGTGTCACTTCAACTAATTCAAGGATTGATCTTTTTTTTTTTTTTTTACCATAATACACCAACTTAAAATAGAAATAAACTAGTATTTTGGTATTAAATAAATTTATTGAAAAACTATAATTTTCTTTTATCAAATTACATTTGTAGAATAAAAATATCATCGATTTTTATTTATCCGCTGAATTGTTTATTTTTATGATACAATTTATTAAAAAAAGAAAAAAAAGAAGCCCTAACTTCATGCTATTTTTTTTTAGTTCGGTTCCTTTCGCTCCTCACCATGATAAAAATCTCAAAATATTATGGATCAAATTTTACCATATAAGAATTTAATTTTTGTAATTTATAAAAAGTAGCTAAAAAAATTTTACGTACCAGGAAAAATTTAAGCTGTTTTCAAACATAGCAAAATAATGTAAAATATAAAAATTACTAATAAACAATATTTATACTAATAGACTTTGATAAATAATATTTATACTAATAGCTGATAGTATTCTATCATGGTTATCACTGTATCATTATTAATAAATAATGATATTTTACTATATTTAAACATATTTTTGACAAGTTCACCATTTAAGATAATTACTCAAGAAATTTAAAAGAATAGTACAAGAGCAGAATAGTACAAGAGAAAAAACCATTCAGAAATAGAATGTGATTATTATAAATATTATATTTGTATATAGATATCCATTATGTAGCCAAGCTTAGTGGCTAATGGCCATGTGTCTCCTGAAGACACATCCTTAGTGGCCACGAAGCTCCACTACCTACTTGCCAAATTGCCTATAAATAGAGGGTTTTGGTGGATATTGTAACACACATATTGGAGAGAAAAGAAGAGAAAAATTGGTGAAATTTGTTTGAAAATTTTCATTTTCCCATAAAATCTCACTTTCTTTATTTTAGTTTATTTTAAGTTTACTTTATTTAATTTGGTTATTTTAATTACTTTGATATTATTTTATTATTTAGTATTTTAATATTATAAATTAAATGTTGATTTGCATGTTTAGTATATATTAAATAGCTAATATAAACATCATTATTTGTGATCAGTGTTATCATGACAAATCTTACAAAAAAAAGAATTTGTAGCCCTTGACATCAATGGAAATAATTATTTGTCATGGGTGCTTGATGCTGAAATACATCTAAATGCCACGAACCTGAGAGAAACAATTAAAAAGGGAAATGCAACATCCCTTCAGGAAAAAGCAAAAGCTATGATTTTCCTTCGCTATCATCTCCATGAGGGACTAAAGATGAAATATTTAACAATAAAAGATCCATGTATCTTGGGGAACAATTTAAAACAAAGATATGATCATGAGAAAACAATCATTCTTCCTAAAACTCGTTATGAATGGATGCATTTGAGGCTCCAAGTAACTACAACTCCGCATTATTTAAAATCAGTTCAAAATTATTGTTATGCATCAGAAAATTACCGATGCGGATATGTTGGAGAAGACATTTTCTACATTTCATGCCTCGAATATGCTCATGCAGCAGTAATATCGAGAAAAAGGCTTTAAACAATATTCTGAATTAATTTCATGTCTTCTCGTGGCTGAACAAAATAATGAGCTATTGATGAAGAACCATGAATCTCGACCAACTGGAACAACACCATTCCCTGAAGTGAATGCTGTAAATTTTAATAGTCGTGGTTGAGGTCGTGGTCGTGGTCGTGAGCGTGGCAGAGGAAGAAATAGTTATTTTTTTAATGGTAGTCATTCTAATCATCCAAATTTCAAAAGAACCACCCGAAATGATGATCATAAAGGAAAAGCTCTATAAGATTTTCAAAAGATGATGAGCACACTTTCGGTGCGGGATGACTGGGCGTTGGTCTCGTGTTTGCCGTACATTAAAACACCTAGTTAATCTCTATCAAGCTTCCTTGAAGGAAAAAGGAAAAAATGTGGAAGTAAATTTTGCATACCAGGATGATGATATATTTGACTCATCAAATATGACAAATTTGGATGTGGCAGACTTCTTTAAATCTCCTGAACAGAAAATCAACACAAATGATGGCATAGCAAGTGTTTCTTTTGATTTTGAGAATATGTAGAATTGTTTTATCTATTTATCTTTCATGTTTTTTAAGTTAAACCTTGTATTTCAAGTTTTGTTTTTCTTATTGTAATTATCTTGTTTAAATGACATGGACAATTTTCGTATATTTGAGTGACTAAAAAATGAGAAATGAAGGTCTATGTTTGGCAGACTATGCAACTACACATACAATACTTATAAATAGAAAATATTTTTCCAAATTGACAATGCTGGAAGCAAAAGTCAATACAATATCAGGTTCTGCAAACTTGATTGAAGGATTTAGAAAAGCAAATATTATTTTGCCTATATGAACAAAATTTACAATTAACAACGCACTGTTCTCTAGTCAATAAAAAAGAAATCTATTAAGTTTTAAAGATATACGTCGCAATGGTTATCATATTGAGGCTGATAGGAAAAATGAGATAGAATATCTTTATATCATATCTCCTGTCTCACATGAAAAACGTATATTGGAAAAGTTGTTTGCGTTATCTTCTGGATTATATTATACTCATATACGAGTCATCGAAACATATGCAACAATGAACCTGAAGTTCATAAATCCATATATATTTACAATTTGGCATGACTGATTGGGTCATCCTCGGTCTATAATGATGAGAAGAATCATTGAAAATTCAAACGGACACCCATTGAAGAACCAGAAGATTCTTCAATCTAGTGAATTATTATGTGATACTTGCTCTTAAGGCAAATTAATAATTAGACCATCACTAGCTAAAGTGGGAACTGATCACCTGCATATTTGGAACAAATTCATGGTGATATATGTGGACCTATGAACCCACCAAGTGGACCATTTTAATACTTTATGGTATTAATAGACGCATCCAGTAGATAGTCACACGTGTGCTTATTATCAAGTCGAAACCTTGCATTTGCAAGATTACTTGCTCAAATAATTAAGTTAAGAGCACAATTTTTTGATTATACAACTAAGACCATTCGTCTTGATAGTGTTGGTGAATTTATATCCTAAACTTTTGATAATTATTGTATATCAATTGGGATAAATGTTGAACATCATGTAGCTCATGTTCATATACAAAATGGTTTAGCAGAATCATTTATAAAACGTTTGCAATTAATTGCTAGACCATTACTTATGAGAGTGAAGCTTCCTATATCTATATGTGGACATGTTATTTTGCATGTTGCGTCATTTGCACGCATTAGGCCAGTAGCTTATCATAAATACTTATCATTACAATTAGCTTATGGTTAGGAGCCAAATATTTCTCATCTAATAATCTTTGGATGTGCAGTATATGTTTCAATTGCTCCACCACAACGTACTAAGATGGGCCCTCAAAGGAGGCTAGGAGTATACGTTGGATATGATTCCCCACCAATTATTAAATATCTTGAACCCCTAATGGGTGATGTATTTATTGCACGATTTGCTGATTGTCATTTTAATGAGACAAATTTTCCAACATTAGGGGGGAGGAATTAAGAAGTTGGAAAAGGAAATTGCATGGAATGCATCATTATTGTCTCATTTACATCCCTCTACAAATCAACTGTGAACTTGAAGTTCAGAAAATAATTCATTTGCAAGATATAGCAAATCAATTACCAGATGCATTTATAGATGCAAAGAAAGTAATTAAATCACATATACCCGTTGCAAATGTTCCATCAAAAATTGATATCCCAACATAGTAAGTTGTAACTAATTAATTTGGAACACGCCAGAAGCGTGGTAGACCAGTGGGTTCCACAGATAAAAATCCTCGGAAAAGAAAAATAAACAATAGTAAAAAAAGACTTGGTTGATGATGTAAATATCCACGAAGAAACCCTAGACATGACTGATAATCCTGTTGGATTGTATGTCCTAAAACTCGTAGTTTTTGTAAATAGGTGAATTTTAGTACATATGAAGTTATTCAAGTGAATTAATTATTTATTAACTCTAAATCCAATTAAACTACGAACCCTTAGCTACTATCATGAGTACTTGGACTTTATGTGGAGACATAAATAGGATCAAGTTCGAATAAGTAGCCTCAATAGTATATAGTATGTGGATTAGGTTGGGTACCTCTTCTTGGAGACACTATTGAATACGACCTGCTTCATGATTGTTACAAATGTTGTAAAGTGTCATAAATGAAGTGGTCCTGATTTGCTCATGTAGAGACATATGAGCGAGGGTATTCTACATAATGAGATTGTGTAAGACTGACCTTGAAATAATCATTGTTACTTATTAACACCGTTTACGATTAACACTGATTAGTTTCACTTATCGATGACCTAGATAACTTGATCTGAATCTTGAGCTATCTATGAACTCCTGCTTATTCAGAATTATCCCTTAGTCTGCATAGGTGAGAGTAAGCTCAATATCGCTGCTCAACATTCCTCCCATTTCAGGGAGGGGTAGATAGTTGGAGACATAGAATTTACAAGACGGAATTCACTCCTACTCAGCTTAGGGATAGAAGAGAGGTTGTTTTCTTAAGTGTTGTTCCCAGGACTTGAACAAGGGGACCCATTCTCTCACTGGCCCGAGAATGAATGGATTTAGTGATTAGATCCTAAATCAATTGTTCATTAGAGGGACAATGGTACTTAAGGAGAAAAGATGTAACTCAAAGGTAAGTCGACGTTTGACCTAGCTGAAGTTATGAACAAGCTGTGAAGGATTGACTTATCGATGATGGTTATATCAAATGGACACAAATATATCTACAGTGAGGAGAGTGCAGCTACAGGCTTTAGTGGAGTGTCCCATTAGTTAATGAATGTTGGTTAACTAGGTTAAAGAGTTTGGCCGATTAATCTTGGATCGTTGGAGCTCATGATCTATAGGTCCATTAGGTCCCTCTACCGGCTCATAAATGGACTAAAATCTTAGATAATGTGGTGAATAAGTTTGAACCGTTCAAATCTTGGCTTAAGGAATGAAAGTCAGATATATACGATATATCAACGTTTAATTACGAATTAAACATACAAATAGAGTTAATTATAATATTTAAATATGATTTAAACAATCATATAAATAGGAATTTATATCGTTTTTTTAGAAAAATCGGGAAAAGTGAGAAAAATAATATTATTTTATTATTTAATATTAAAATGATATTAAAATAATATTTAATTAATTAAATATTAAATTATTAATTATTTTTTGAAATCAAAAATCAATTTTAATTCAATTTTGGAAATTCATTGAAAATTGATTTTAAAATTGATTTTTAAAGATTGGATTTTCCCACTAACTAAGCTAGGAGCTTGGTTGTCTTCTTCACAATTAACAAACAAATTAACCATTTTGTGTTGTCAAATTTTGATGCAATTGGATTGCATGTTATTCTTTAATAAATAGAGATGATTTTGACATAAAAATAGGTAAGAATTTTGTGAAATTAAGGGTTAATTTTGTAAAATTCCTTCCATTGTTCATCTTCTTCCCAACCTTCATTTTTTCTCAAATTCACCACAAATTTGAATTCCACCATCCAATCTAAGCCTAAAGAATAGTAGAGAAGACTCTTGTGGTGGTCTACAACCAAGTGGTGCTGAAATTCATCAAGAATTAAAAGAGAATTTGGAGCTTTAAGGGTAAGCCTAAAGAATAGTAGAGAAGACTCTTGTGGTGGTCTACAACCAAGTAGTGCTGAAATTCATCGAGAATTAAAGGAGAATTTGGAGCTTCAAGGGTAAGTATTCTTGAAACTTTGATTTTTCTTCTTAATTGCATGTTTAATCCTCTAAATTGAGCATTTTAGAGTGAAAATTGGTCAAATTAACTTCCGCTGCATGCTCATTTATCCATCAAATCCAATTAGTGAAGAATTTGAAATACCTAATGAAATTTCAATAAATTATGTCATGACAAGGAAAAGATGGAAGCGAACTCATGTAATTATTGATAACATTTTTGTATATAATGTTGCACTTGATATTATATCTGAAAGTGAGGATCCTGAACCAAAATTTGTTGAAGAATGTCGACATAGAAAAGATTGGCTTGGTGGAAAGAAGCAATCGAGGCAGAATTAAACTCACTACCAAAACGTCAAGTTTTTGGACCAATAGTCTGGACACGAGAAGATGTCAAACCTATGGGATACAAATGAGTATTTGTGAGAAAAAGAAATGAAAATAATGAGATCACAAGATATAAAGCAAGACTAGTTGCACAAAGTTATTCACAAAGACCTAATGTTGGTTATAAGGAGACATATTCTCTAGTGGTGGATGCAATTACATTAAGATATTTAATTGGTCTGACTGTGTATGAAAATTTGGACATGCATCTTATGGATGTTGTGACAGCATATTTATGTGAATATCTTGATAATGACATTTATATGAGAATCCCAAAAGGATTTAAGATACCTGAAGTACAAAAATCAAGTTCTCGATAACTATATTCAATAAAGTTACAGAGATCACTATATGCATTAAAACAATCAGGATGAATGTGTGGTATAATCACCTGAATGAATATTTGTTGAAAGAAAGATATCAAAATAATCTAATATGTCCATGTATTTTATAAAGAAATCACGATCAGGATTTTGCTATTATATCTGTATATGTCGATGACCTAAATATAATTGGAACTCCTGAAGAGCTTTCAAATGCAATAGAATATCTCAAGAAAGAATTTGAGATGAAAGATCTCGAAAAAACAAAATTTTGCCTTGGATTGCACAGTAGATGGGATATTTGTTCATCAGTCAACCTATATAGGAAAAAATTTAAAAAGATTCTATATGGACAAAACACATCCATCAAACATTCCAATGGAAGTTCGTTCACTAGATGTGAAGAAAGATATATTTCGACCTCGAGATAATAATGAAGAACTTCTTGGTCCTGAAGTACCATATCTTAGTGCAATTGGTGCACTTATGTATCTTGCTAATAATACAAGACCAAATAATGCATTTTCAGTAAATTTATTAGTTAGATACAGTTTTTCTCCAACAAAAAGACATTGTAATGGAATTAAGCATATACTTCGTTATCTCTGAGGAACGATCAATATAGGTTTCTTTTATTCAAATAAATCAAATTTTGACTTAGTTGGTTATGCAAATTCTGGATATTTATCTGATCCACACAAAGCTAGATCTCAAACACGTCACTGTTCACTTGTCGAGGAACTGTTATATCTTGGCGATCAATGAAACAGACCATAATAACTACTTCCTCAAATCATGCTGAAATTCTTGCAATCCATGAAGCTAATAGAGAATGTGTATGGCTAAGATCAATGACTCAATACATTTGTGAATCATGTGACTCGTCTTCTAGTAAAACTCCTCCAACAACATTATACGAAGACAACACACGATATATAACCCAAATCAAAGGGGAATATATTAAAGGAGATAAAATAAAACATATTTCACCAAAACCTTTCTACACTCACGATCTTGAAGAAAATGATGATATCACTATACAACAAATTTGTTCGAAAGATAATTGACAGACTTATTTACAAAATTATTACCAACTGCAACCGAGTCAGAGATCTCAAATAATGTTCCTACGAGGGAAGCAAATGTAAGCAAATGTATTGTATTCTTCTAAAAGCATTAGATTATATGAAATATGTACTCTTTTTCCTTCGATTTTTCTTATAAATAGATGTTAATTATGTAGCCAAACTTAGTGGTTCAAGAGTTGCCATGAACTCCACTACCTACTTGCCTGGATGTTAGTAACACACATTAAAGAAAAAAGAAGAGAAAAAATTGATAAAATTTGCTTAAAAAATTTTATTTTTCCATAAAACCCTACTTGCTTTACTTTAGTTTATTTCAAAATTTACTTTATTTAATTTGATTATTTTAATTATTTTATATTATTTTATTATTTATTATTTTAACATTATAATTTTTCAATTTTCGTACTTCGTCTTTTGTATTATACAACAGTGATGTAATTGTAATTTTTCCTTTTTTTTTTTTTTTGAAAGGTGATGTAATTATAACTATATCCTTTGTATTATACAACAGTGATGTAATTGTAATTTTTCCTTTTTTTTTTTTTTTGAAAGGTGATGTAATTATAACTATATCCTTTGTATTATACAACAGTGATGTAATTGTAATTTTTCCTTTTTTTTTTTTTTTGAAAGGTGATGTAATTATAACTATATCCTTTGTATTATACAACAGTGATGTAATTGTAATTTTTCCTTTTTTTTTTTTTTTGAAAGGTGATGTAATTATAACTATATCCTTTGTATTATACAACAGTGATGTAATTGTAATTTTTCCTTTTTTTTTTTTTTTGAAAGGTGATGTAATTATAACTATATCCTTTGTATTATACAACAGTGATGTAATTGTAATTTTTCCTTTTTTTTTTTTTTTGAAAGGTGATGTAATTATAACTATATCCTTTGTNATGACGTTTACCGCCATATTTACAGTTAGCTCTAATATGCATGTATATGATAGGTAGTTTAGAGATTAATATGATTTTAACATATTTTTCAGTCAACCTCATTAATCTTTTTCGAAGTGAAAAGAACGGAAACCCAAAAATAAAAAAAAAATAAAAAAAAATAAAAAAAATCAGTTAATCTTTACCAAAATTAATTAAATAATAACAACTTTTATCCAACAAACTAAAATGTATCATCATATTTTTGAAATTTATAACAAAAGTGCTATAGAACTAAAATTAAACAACTAAAATAGAGACACTAAGAAAACGAAATAGCATTTTAACAAATATATATGTACACGCACCTTCTACATAGAACTTTCACACCCTCTTTTTGGTTTTTTCCCCCTAGTCTTCCCATCACATTTTTGATTCAGTGGAGAACATTTATTACCATACACAACATATACACCACTTTTAGGTCCAAAATATAATTTGACCCATTATTCAATGTCAACCATTTGCCAACATTTGGTCAAACACAAGAACGAGCGAGCACCAAGAGGGGGAAGAAATGAAAACGCGAGAGGAATGAGGAAGAAGAAAGAAAAACACCATCCAAATAGAAATTTGCAAGAAACAAAGGTCATTCAAAGCGGTGCACAAGTAAGAACTCGATTACAATTTGTAGTACCGTAACCAAAATTACAAAGACAAACTAAAATGTAGCATCTTATTTCTGCTTGGCCCCAATCAAGCAAGCCAGCAGAGCCGTTTGAAAGGTACTAAAAGCAAAATTACGATACAACTCTACTACAATTTACAGAATACACAGGATGACAAAGGTTTAAAGTTCACTTTTTCTGGGTTGATGCATTGGAGAGACACGAAATCATATACTTATTCCACCACATTTAATCCCTCCTCTTCTTCTTCTTCTCATTCTTCTCTACAGAGTTCCTTAGCTGCACAATAATAAAACAATCGTCATTTAATATAGTAATTTCAATTGATTTGAGCTTAGCAACCACTAGAAGAACCAACCGAGACTCTGCTTGGTATGCTTTTGATTTTCAGTTGCTATTAAAAGTTGGGTTATTTTCTTTCTTCACCATAATATTTCTTGAGGAATATCGAATTTATAGCCAAATTCTGGACACATATATAAGGAAGTCCTTGAATAGAAGTAAGGATCATAACCTTAATTTCAAAAACCAAAAACTAAATAATAATGGAACAGAGCACAGAGCTAGGGTCTAAATATGTACGGATTTAGCGCCACAACTCACCATTATAACGAGAAGTCGGACAAAAACACCAATGAAATCAGTGAAAAGGGTTAGCGAATGCTTCACATAGTCCATATCACCAAGATGTGCCCTCTCAATTATTTCTTGAGTATCAACTACCATGTAGCCCACAAAGAGCAAAAGCCCAAAGTACAACTGCAAATACAAGAAACAAACAAACAAATTTGAGGTCAACCTGCACAAGGCGAGCGTGTATCTTCTTTCCAATTCATGAAGAAGTTGGATAATTTATATACATACCTCAAACTTGAAAAGGGCGGTAGAGCCACCGAATACGGAGGAAGCGAAGCTCAACCAGAGTAACATGGATATTCCAGAAGAAAGTAAGCCACCCAGGTAAAGGAATTCTCTGCGTCTTGCTAACATGGCTGCTACTGAGAAACAACCAAACGCCACTGCAGTTCCCACAAACGCACTGACCAGAACACTACAAACAACACCGTCTATAATCTCAATGTGATATTATTATTAAAAAAAATCATCATACCTCAAACACAATGTTATTGATCGATTGACCCAAGAGTATTTAAACCAATACTTGATCCAAGAGTATTTAAACTAATACTTGAAGGTAAATTTAAAATTCTAACTCTCCCTTGCCCCATCTATGTAAAAACCTAACAAATGAAATTGATATTAATTAGAAAGAAAATAACGGTGTAATAATTTGAAGATACAACCCCTGCTCTGGTACGTGTCAAATCACCCATTGAAAGCTTAAATAAATTTAATTCTATATCAACAGTCTACAAACCACAAAGAACACAAAAATAATTCAAGCCAATTACAAGAACCTAGAACTAGATGATCATATTACAAAGCTACCACCGCATGATAAAAGGCAAGTACAACTATTCGTTACTCCAAAACAAGGAACAAACAAAAAAATCATAGCGACACAACTTACCTTGGGTCAACTTCAACAGCTATACCAATCAAAGGACCAATTGAAGCTCCTTCAAGGAGAGCAGCCATCATTAAAATAGAAGCCCTCTTTTTCTAACGACAAATCACAAGACAAAAAACAAAAATATCAACATTAAGAACACAAAATAAACAAACGGGGAAAGCATAGACACAAGATTCATGCACATACAAGGGAGAAGAAAAGAGAAGTTAAAGAAACGTACCTCTTCATAAGGAGGAGTGGCCATTAGCCATGCGATGCTTCCAATACCTGCAAGTGTTGTGAGAATTCCGCCAATGTTCCAAAGGATATGCAGATAAGCTCCAGCAGCAGATGCAACTAAAGCACAACCAAGAGTAAGGTAAACCTGCAGATTCGCAATACTTCACAGAATCAGTCCTAGTTACATCCATATGAAGAGAGACCGAAACATAGAAAGAAAATTCACATATCAATGGTACTTAACATCCACAGTTCGAAAGAAAAATGGTAGGAAAAGTCCATTCACTCCGAATCATCAAAACCCGATCAAGAAAACAGAATCTTACAGAAATCTTCGAAGCTAAGTTGCAAATTCATTGAGTTCATTCTGTCTAAACTCATTTGCACAAAAACAACCACCAGGTCCACGAGAAACGTAAATAGAGGAAATGAAAATCCTAATTTAGAACCACCGCTTGTACATGAATACATTAGAACGAAAGAGAGACAGGAATAGCGGAACAGACCTGGTGGAGATGAGACTGAACGGCCGGCGAAATCTGCCGGAGATTCTTGAGAGAATCATAGCTCCAACGGTTTCTAGATCCTACTTGAGAATCGAAGAAAGATGAAAATGCATCCATTTTGATTGCTTTGAAGAGTACGAACGATGACGACGAACCGAATAAACAAAATTCGAATTTCATTGAAGATATTTATAGCAACGCAAGTAAGTTTCCAGATCATTCGGATTCACCATTTTGCCCATGTTCTTTCAACTAATTTACAATAAAAAAATGGGTTTTTCCTTTATTGGTAATTTAATTCGAAATTTTACATAAGGTATTAATATTGAATATTGTTTTGAGAACCTTGTAGATTCATCTAGATTAGTCAAGAATATATACATATATAAAAATAAATATGTACATCTCGCTAGATACATATAATTATTTTCTTTCAATTTTTACTAAACAGTACGTCAAATCTTTAGAATGATAATTAGTAGAAAAATATTTTCTTTCTTATCCATAAATTTTGATTTTAATTTTGATTTAGTTTTTAGATTTTAAAATATTACTTTTTTACATTGTGTTTGGTGTGGCTTTAAAATGTTATATTCTTATTTTTGAATTTTAAGTTTATTTTTCATTTGGTTCATAGATTTTAATTAGTTTTTAGATTTTAAAATATTACTTTTTTACATTGTGGCTTTAAAATGTTATATTCTTATTTTTGAATTTTAAGTTTATTTTTCATTTGGTTCATAGATTTTAATATTTTATATTTTTAACCACGAGGTTTTATCAATGTTTAATTTGGTATTTGGCAATAGTTTTTATTTAATCATTTTTAAAATAATTATGATGTGAATTTTAAATTAATTTTAATAAGAATGAAAGATTAGTAAAAACTTATTCAATATAATAATTTTAATTATTTTAAATAAATTAATAGACAATAACATAAATGACGAAAAGTGATACGTAGTGAAAAGAAAGTGTAAATCGGGAAGTGGTAGGAACCAAATTGAAACAAAACTAAGTGTAAATTACAACATTTTGAAACCTAGCTAGGGTTGAAAAAAATATTAAACTCAAAACACAAAAATAAAAGTGTAATATTTTGAAATCTAGGAACAAATGAAAACTAGATACAAGATCTAGAGTATAAAAATGTATTTTCCTTAATTGATACATTGTCCACTTAAATTATATGTTCAAATGGACTTTTATCAATTAACTGTATTTATGCCACATTATGACATTTATTTATGAAAAATTATTATATAGAAAAAATTTAAATTATTTACAAATATAGAGAAGTCTATTGCAATAAAAGTTTTATATATTTGTAAATAGTTTGACTGATTTTGCTATATTTGAAAACAACCCTTATTTATATTTATAAAAAAACAAGAAAGTGTATTTATTTTAAGTAGGTGAATATTAAAGGATGGGTTTAAAATTGTGAATGAATTTATATGCATGTTATAAAATAATTGTGAGGATTAAGGGTATAAGGACGAATCCAACCCAACCAAAATATTTTGAGGTTGGGTGATTAGGTCTTTGTAAAAAGAGGCTGAAAGAAACACGTGAAAAAGAATGAAGGACAAAGCCTGACGAACGATGGACGTCGAAGTCGCAGGAAACTTGAAACCCATGGGCTGTGACCATAAAATGAGAACTAAGACCCTGAGAATTTGGAATCATTGAAGTGGAGGCTAGAATACTTGACGAAGTTGAATTCGACTCCCATAAAGCCGTGACCTAGGATTAATGTTTAGGGACGTCGAGACTGTCAGAATTTATTGACAATATATATTTTTTTTCTAATTCTTAGTAAGTGTATTTGGAGTTTTTACGTAATTTTATTATAGTCAATTCATATATAACTGATTTGCTACATTTATAGTATATCACCAAATGTTTTATAAGTATAGACATCTTAACTAGTGATATACATATATAAAAATTTTTAGAGATTCAACCTACTTCACAAATGTTATTGCATAAATATTTTAAAATTATGAAATATTTCAAATCTATATTGTGGCCAAATTTTTGGATAAATTTAACCTTCAAACTCATTATCTCTCTTATTAAAGTTTCAATTTTTTTACAATCTAATATAACATAAATAATCATCCGAAATTCATTTAAACCTTATACATAATAAAAGTTGTGATATTATTTAATGAGTATTATTTTATTTTTTTTACTTACATGGTAATTATCCCTTCAATTTAGGAATAAAATAGGTTAAGTCTTCATTTGTTTTGAGTTGTATTATACATTTATGTGGTATATTGCAAAGTATATCTTCATTGATTTTTGTTTTTTCAATATATACTGTGTTATATTAATTGTGCAGCAGTGTACCATGATATGCACTGTGTCTCTTTATATATACTGTGTGTTTTTTCAATATTTTCATATGTAACTAATCTTTAATAGTATATTCCACAAATGTAACTACATTGTCATATATACACATGCATATATTTGAAATTGAGATATATATTCTGTATACTCTGTCATATATACACATGTATATTATACTAAAAGTCTAAGATAGGTGACATCCTTAGATTATTTGAAATAAACTTCTATATATTTGAAATTGAAAATAAAATGTACAAATAAACCTCATAATATATACTATGTTATAGCCCACATGTGACCTTTCATATGTGAGTTTTGACAAAAAAAAAAAAAAAAAAAAATCATTTCCACATCTTTTTTTCATGTTTTAGTTTCATTATCTTGTTCTTTAATTTATTAAGTTTAATTTTAGTTTGATTTATGTATTTCGTTCCTTTAAGTTAAATTTCTAGCAACTTACATTATATATTTTCAGTTCATTTTACAGCAGCAAACATAATAAATTAGTTTCAATTTCAATTTCTTGTTCTCCTTTATCTCAATTTCTTTATTATTTTAGTTAAAAGTTTGTTTCACCCATCTTTCCATACATCGCTTTTTATCGAATCTCATACGTGTTGGGTTTTTGCCCTAAAACTCTTAGATTGTAAATGTAATAATTTGACCGTAATTAAATCATTGATAAAGATTTATTAATGTGTTACTTCAATAAGGGTTATTGATTGTTTTTGTCTGTTTTGTCTTAATAACCCTAAATCCAATAAAGTAACATCCAAGGCTGTTTTATGAGTCTTGAACTGTATGTGGGGACGTATGGAGATCAATGTTCAAGATACAGTCTAAATGGTCTATAGTATAGGGATAAGGCTGGTTACCTTATCGTGGTGACACTATATGTCACACCCTTTCCCAGGTACCTAACCTAAGAGAAAGTGTGAGGACAGCGGACACTGACCCTCTTACGGCATCCCTTGTCAGTCAACCTTATACCTTGACCTTTACCTAATAAACAGTTTTAAGCAAGGATTGAACAACGTACTTTTAACTAGGGTTAAGCTAACATACAGACATCGATTTACACTCAAAACCAAAGATTTACATAGGTTTATCACATCACTCTTAACCCTCTATATGTACAACATAAGTTTAGGTTCAACTATTTACAATGCTCAAAATTCACAAACACTGGTGGTGGTAGGCTAGACGAATTGCAGCATAGGCTAAGCACCCGAACTCGCTCGCTACCTGAAAAACAGAAAAACAAAGAAAGTATGAGCTAGGATGCCCAGTGAGTGACATATCTAGTAAAAACCTTCCTAAAAAAGTGGAAGTTAATTAAACCGGAGTTATTCTATGATAATATGTGAATAACAGCAATTCAAAGTTATATCATTTATGTTCATCACAAAAAAAGATTCACGGGAATTCAGTTTATTTCAAAAATATTTTCCTTAGTTGAGGTGGAGCTGAGCTCAACGCTACTCAATGTCGAAAACATCCTTAGTTGGGGCGGAGTAGTCGCGACACACCCAACGTCGAAAATCCTTAGCCGTGTGGAGTAATCTCAACACAACAACGTCTATCATACCTCTATGTACACATAGATATCATATCTTGGTTACCCATATACCTTTTCTGAGTCTTTCAGTATCGGGTCCCATATATGATATTTAGGCCACCCATATGCCTTCCTCGAGTCCTTCAGCATTGGGGCTATCTCAATACTTACGTTACCCACATGCCTTCTCCGAGTCCTTCAACATTGGGAACCATTTCTATATCCCGACTACCCACATGTCTTCTCAGCAGCATTGGGAGCCGTTTCAAAACATTATTAAAAAACAATATGCTTTGAAAATAGCATAATAATAGTTCACAAGTTTATAACATTTCTAAATCTTCATAAATTCATTAATAATCATTAATGCTTTTCCATGAAATCATTAGTTAATAAATAGCATGCGTTTAATAATACTCGTTTAACTAGTATGCTTCAAATGATTTCTAATGTAAAACATATAATACACACGTACATAAAATACATACTTTTCTTTTCAAGCAAATCATCCTCACGGCATGTTAAAACCCATAAAAAGCATAAACATATATACATGTTTCCAAAGATAATCATATTTCATGAAAGCTTTGTTTAAAGTTAGCTCATTTTAAAATAAAATTGTCACTCACAACTCGTCCCAGGCTCTTAGTGGGTTTATATGCCTTTCCTAGCTCCTCTCGGCCTGAAATAATACGTTTCTCTTTGTTAGATTTCCTTAAAATTCCTTTTTACATAAGAAACAAGCTTTAGATATGCCTAATATTCATCCCCGAGACCAAACTACATAAAGAAAACCATCACCAAGACTATATTCCATGAAGAAATGCTCAACCGAGGCTATACTTCATTTAAAAGTTCATTAATGATCAAGATTTAAGCCATTAACGAGACTAAATTAGTAAAACAAGCCAAAAACCAGAAGTACCAGAGAGACTGTGAAGGAGCGAGACCAGCGAGAGTAAAAAACCAGCGAGATTTGTGAGATAATTTTGACCAGACTAGTCTCGCTCTCGCTCCTTCACGCTTAACCTTTCCAGCGAGACTTGCTTTTTTCTGCTGCTATTCTCGCTACCTCCCGAATTTCTAGCTGTTAAAAGTCACAGTTCCAGCCTGAATTAGAACTTCTTTCCTTCTACAAACTTGTAGAGAAATATGCTTTCTAGCTTACCTCAAAATTTCAAAGCTTAACTCCTCTTCGTTCCACATATATTCCCAATTTACTTTGTCCTACTTTAGATAACTCGAGAAATTCGTACCAGTTGGTTCCATCTAAAATTTAACATATTTCTCTTCATATTCAGCTCAACGATCCTCCACAAGAGTTAGGGGTGTTCATTTAAACCGCAAAAATCGAACCGAATTTGAAACCGAACCGAAACCGAATGTATGTGGTTCGGTTCGATTTATATAATGTTGAAACCGTTTTTATACGGTTCAGTTTGGTTTCTAGTTGTGAAACCGAAACCGAAACCGAACCAAACCGCTTTATATTAAAAAAATATATTTCATTTTTTTCTTTTTCTTTTTCTTTTTCTTTTTCTTTTTCTTTTCTCCTTTCCCGCCGCTGCGCCTGCGCCCTAGGGTTCACTTCACTCGATTTCTTTCTTCATTTCGAGTCTTCGCCGACGCCGGCCCTTCAGCAGTTCAGCTTCGACGTCCCCTGCAACTGCGAGTCCGCCACCGCGACGTCCCCTGCAACTGCGAGTCCACCACCGCGACGTCCCCTGCAACTGCGAGTCCGACGGCCAGACCTCTTCGGGCTCTCCCGCGAGTCTGCGACGCCTGCAACGGCGTCGGCAATCGTATCTCATCGACGGCCAGACCTCTCCCGCAAGCTCGAAGAGTTGGATTGGGGGGAAAGATGAGATTCATGCGGTTTCTGACAATTGTCCTTATGAGATTTCTGCAAATGGGTATGAATGGGGTTTTTAAAATTTTGTTTTCTTCTTCTCGTTTGTCGGATTTCTGGAAACTGGTAATGTAGTTGAATGATTTATGAGTTAATTGCTTGGATTTAGAATAGAGAATTTGACACAAGGACCTATTGGAAACAGGAAGCTCATGCATGTTTGTTTCATCTGATATTCTATTCTATTTGAAATGCCGAGTGTTGAAGAATGTAGGGTATTGATAGAAACTACTTGAAGGGGTTGAGCAACCGCATTTTTGTCTCAGTTCTTTGATTTGCCTCCAGGGAAGAGAAATAGAGGCGGGGTAATGTAAGAAGTTGGCGTTTCTGTGGACAATTAATGTAAGATTGTAGAAACGCCATTTCTTAACAAACTTGTGAGATTTATGGACGAAGTAAGCAGAAGTTGCCCCTTCCACACATTTTCCCTTCCTTTTAGCTTGCCTGGTCATTTGTTTTAAACAATAGGAAGGAGAAAATCCAAAGAATTATTTTCCAAAAGTAAGAGCATAGTATCCAAAGAATTCTTTAATCTTTTTATTTCACTATCAATGATCAAAACAAGCAACATGGATTTTCGGATTATGGATGTAATTGACAAAAGGTTTACGAATGTGAAAGAGTATTGTAGGGATCCCCGTCTTCTTCTCCACTACCATGTTGTTCACCTGTTTATTGCCAGCTGGATGGTCTAAAGTTTAGTTGCTTGAAAAATGCATTGTTTTTTTTAGTTGCTTGGATTTGATTCATATTGGATGAATAGTTTTTTCTAAATAATCTTCCATGGATATATAATTACCAATTAGTTATATAATTACCGGACATGCGATTCGGTTCGGTTTCATATAATTTATAAACCGATTTATGCGGTTCGGTCTTAACAGGACATGCGGTTCAGTTCGGTTTCATATAATTTCTAAACCGATTTATGCGGTTCGATTCGATTTTAGACCAAAACCGAACCAAACCGAACCGCGAACACCCCTAACAAGAGTTGTTAGAATTGACCTAACTTACTAACCTTAAAATATCAGCTCGATATTCACCAGACACCGAACCTTATTCAGACTGTGCGACAGCAAACGAAACTTCTGTTTCAGCTGCAATTATACCATGAAACCGACCAAAACCCTACACGAATTTGCCCTAGATCTCTTCTTCTACCACCCCTCGACGTGCATCTGAAAGATAACCTCAGTTTGAGACTTGAAAAATGAGAGAAACCCGTCGACAATCTTCACCGAGTCTAAGAATAAATCTACCGACTAATCTCCACTAACCCTTTTCTCTCTGTTTTTTTTTTTCCTTTTCTTCTTTCTTTCTTTCTTTCATTCATTCTTTCTTTCTCTTTAATTTAAATAAATAAATAAATAAATAACTAAATAACTAAATAAATAAATAAGTAATCCGCTTTTACGCCCCACTTAATAATCAAGATAAACTTTAGTTCGATTCCCTCTTAATGACTTAAATATGCAACTTACCACAAATTACTTCCGAATTTCTCCCCTTCTTCCTTCGATCTATAAGAGAAAAACAATTTAGTCCACTTCGCTACTACATACTTATATTTAACACTTACAAATGAAAGTAGGATTTACACTATAGATACGACCCACTTTGTATTTGATACAAACGTAATGATCTAACTCGTTCATGTAGGTGACATGCGAGTGGGAGTATCCTATGCAATGAGTTTGCATAAGACTAGACTACGAAATAGTAATCGCTAGATGTAACTCCGTTGACTAATTAGGTTTTTATTTCAATAGGATGACCTAGGCAACTTAGCCTTAATTCTGAGTATATTATGAACTCCTGTCCACGAGGGATTGTCCTTTGATTTGTATGGGTGAGAGTGGCCGTTTGCCGACTCAATATGCCTATCATATTAGGGACAAGACCGAGTGGGGAGCTGGGGACATAATTATACAATATGGAATTCGCTCATTTCTATTTTTAGGGTAAGTAGATAAGTGTTCCCTTAAGTGGTGTCTCCTAGACTTGAATAAAGGCCCTACCCTCTCACTAGCCCAAGAGGGGTTTCCGTTTAATGGTTGGACCATATGCAAGTTGTTCATTAAAGGAGCACTAGTATTTAAGGATTTAGAAGTAACCTAGGGGTAAAAGGGTAATTTGACCCAGTTGGTATTACGAACACTTATGAAGGACTAATTTGCTATTATTGGTCTATATCCATGGATACAGAAATATATCTATAGCGAGAAGAGTGCAGTTGTGGGTCTTTAGTGGAGTATACCCACAGTTAACGAATATTGCTTAATGTGGTTAATGAGTTGAGCCGATTAATCTCATATCATTGGACCTTCTGACCTGTAGGTCCATAAGGCCCCCTTGCTAGCTCACTACGGACCAAGAAGAATCAACTATGTTGAAAGAAAAATTTGAAAATTTCAAATTTATGAGAGAAAATATTAATTGTATTGGATACAATTAATTGCATGATTTATTAAATTTTATTTGAATGTGATTCAAATTATAACTGTATAATATAAATAATTAATTTATTTAAATATGACTCAAATAATTAATTATTTATTTGGATAAAATTCATATAAATAGATAGAGGGAGAATTAATTAATTAATTTGAATTGGATTCAAATAATTAATTTTTTAATTTTGATGAAATCCAAATTAAAGATTCTGTAAAAAAATAAATAGAGAGAGAATTAATTAATTGATTTGAATTGGATTCGAATAATTAATTATTTAATTTGGATGAATCCAAATCAAAGATTCTACAAAAAATAAATATTTAAATAAAATTTAAATATTTTAAACAATTTAATATGAGATATTATTTGTGTACATATTTATTAATATGTGACATTTATTAAATATCTGATTTAAAATCTTAGCCCTTGGGAGCTTTCATAGGGAATAATCTCTACGATTACTCAAAAAATCTTCATTTACTAACTGGTCCTTGCCATCTCTTGGAAAATGAAGACTGCCATCTCTTGGAAAATGAAGACTACAAGGAGAAGACTATCAGTTCACGAATTATAGATTGACAAAGGTATAATGCTTAACATTTTCTTTACTTTTTGTATTTTTAATTCTTTCAATAAATCAAAAAATGCGATCACACGGTTTCGCCGGGATTCGATTTTCCTTCAATACGAACGTTGAGGTTGTTACAACTCGGAATTCATTGAAAAAGGAGAAGACAAGTTAGATTAAAGAAACAGGTGTAGAATTTTGGTTTTAAGTTTCATCTCTTAATTTCGGTGTAATTCTTATTTAAATTCTAATTTGCAATATTTGTTGTTTACGTACTTACATTTTCCGCGGTCTTGCATAATTATTTTTCTTTATAAATTAAAAGTTTTAGGAGTAGGCATTTCTCACTCAATTATTATTTTTATTTATTTTGTTTTTTGTTCAACACCTATAATTTTGCTTCCTTTTTATTAAGAACATCATGAAATTTCGCACAACTAAACTTTTGTTCTTTATTTCTTTCATCATGAGTTAAAATTTTCTTTGGGATTCAAGTAAGTGAATGCCCTAAAGAAAGTAGCCAAATTCTAATATATAAAACGATGTGACTTGGCTCAATTCATAGTTTGATTCACATTTATTTATCTCATCATTATTAGTCTAGATTGATCGTCTAGATTAATATATTAATATTGAATCTAATGTTGAAAGGGTTAGTGAAATTTGGGTTCTCGTAAGAGTGATTTAGGAAAAAAACCTAGAAATAGGACTTTTTTTAAACCTTTAGAACCAAAAGATTGTATTCTTTTTAATTATCTAATTAGAAATATAGGTTTAATGGCTTAACCCCCTAAAGAAACTTCTTAAAAGATTGAAAGGTGTTCAATCCAGTTCACCAATAGTATTGAATTTGAGCTAAGTTACAAGTTTTTCATATTAGACTACAATTACTTTAAAAAAAGAAGCATGAACATATTTGAATCCTTATTCTCTAATATTTTTTTTTTGACTAGTTAAGTTCTTACAAAAACCCAAATTAATTTTATCTTGTCACTAAAATTGAAATTCTAAGGAAAATTTTTATTTATTTTGGAATTTTGTTGGAAAACCGTTCCTTTGGGAGACGACTTGGAATTCTTCCAATCTTTTTACTACTTGTCGACAATGTGCACTCCACTAGACTGTATACTTTTCTTCAAAAAGGTTTTCAATTTAGCTAAAGCGCTTTTAGTCAATCACCTAACACCACGAGGATGTGCCAGTGAGGGGTATTATGGTCATTTGGACTACAAGTTCCATCCTCCTAGATGAGAGGAGTCCTTTGACCATGGATACCAAGGATGGCAGTCGCTCCTATACGACCAAGACTATACCATACCCCGATAGTCGATACATGCTTAGTTCTCTGAGTTAGGTAAGTCTTTTGTGGAATTGGTTATGAAGATTGATAATAATTATTTTGAGTTTGAGCAAGAAAATCTCCGATGGCAACAAGAATTTGAGCGCTTGCATCATGAAAGCCATTATTCCGGAGTAGAGGCTAGAACTGATTTGCAAAGCTTGCCCAGTTGCTTAGCTTACCACATCAGTTGGAAGTCAGGATGAGCCATCGATGCTGCACCACTCCTTAGACTTGCTCGAGTATCAGAGACATGAGGTAGATTACATTGAAGGGGAAGAGGAGCAGCAAATTCTTCAAGCTTCAAGCCCAAGTATGACATTGGAGTCTATGATATATGAACTTGCTAATCGTTCTTTTTAGTGTTGGTAGGAGACGCAGGCTAAACTGGAAGTCATGGTTAACCAAGTCGCCCATAGCTGAGTCCATGCAAGGGCTAGAAGGTGTATCAGAGCAGCCTACTGTTAACACTACCATGGTCGAATCCCTTGAAGAAGGAGGCTACTTCTCCAGTGACGATGAAGAGCCCATGACATGCTTGCTAATCTGTGAGGATAAGGAGGAACATGAGCGTAAGCCAAACAAAATCCAAGTGATAGACACAAATTGCCACAAATGAGATAAGATGCATCCTAAAATGTAAAATGCTAAAAATGATTAGGCATATGCATGTAGATGAAATGCTAGACCCTAATAGCACCTCAGAAAGAGGTCTTTTAGTCATGCTTATGTAGATGAAATGCTAGACCCTAATAGCACCTTAGAAAGAGGTCTTTTAGTCATAAGCATGAATGGTTTTATCTGAGAACCAAAGTTTCATAACTTCATATAAAATGTGTATGGACACTGCTCTTAAAGATGTACCAAATGATAAAAGGAAGCTACCATAATTATGTTTGAGAACTCCCCTTATTCAGGTGAACCCCCAAAACGATAATAAGAATAACCACCAATAAATAAATTTGATAGACAACCCCAAGAAAGCTAAACAGATTTGGCTTAGAAAGAATTGATCAAAAATCAAGAAGAAAGGAGAACTTGTTCCTAACTTCAAGATTTCAAACTCTCCACAATCTAATTGATCAAACTAGGTTGAAAGTTCTAAACATGCATTCTATACACAGGAATACAAAGAAAGCATAAAGCTTGAGAGGTAAAACTCTATGAAGATTTCATTCAAATTCAAAGTTGTGTCCCAAAATGTGGAAATTTTAGCCCTATTTAAACTAATTGAAAAGACACCATGAAAGGTCACAACCTTTCACCAAACTGTCTAAATTCATCTACACCCTTTCAATTACCCTAATAATAAAAAATACATGAAATTAAATTGGATACATAAGACATTAAATATGTGGATGAATCTAAATTTTTAGATTCATGATGACTCTTGGGTGTCTAAATGACTCTTGGAGTTCAAAAGTTGCAACTCTTCATCATTTGTTGAATACTTAGCTTGGAAGCAACCATTTAATCCTTCTTGAAGACTTTTAGCTCTAGCTTTTGTCGTTGGATCTTGTGGCATAATGATTGTCTCATGATTGGGTTGACTTGGAGAGTTCTCTATTTGATTTTCAACATGAGGTTTGTTTAAGCTAGGTTGAGCTTCATTTTCCTCTTCACTTGAGCTGAGCTTGTTGAGCCTTATTTTTCTCTTGGTCGGTCAGCTCCTTATCAAAATATGACCTTGATCTAAATAGTATATGATTTCAAAACCCATAATGAAAAAGATACAATCAAGATGCTGAACAAAATATTTTTTTGAAGACACTTTTTAAGACTTTAGAAGGAGAAAAAAAAAAAAAAACCTAAGATCAAACTCTTTTTTTTTTTTTCCTTTGAAGAATTTAGAAAAACTCCATTTTTTGTGAAGACCTTAGAAAATAAACGAGACCCATATGATCAATTTTTATTTCGCTTAGCATTTTAAATTTTTTTCTTCAAAGGATTTGTTTTTTTCTTAAAGATGTCTTTAGACATTTTTGAAGAAAAGATAATAAATCACACTAATGAAAGATGCACGGAGGAGGTAATTTTAATCCTATAAAGGACAAAAGTTGAAAAATTAATTCAAATGCCAAGAATTAACAAATAAAATAACTTGGGCTAGAATCTTATGTGTCCCTGCACTAGGGCAATTATATCTCCTTCAAGGTTGACATTACTCAATTCTAATCCTAAAGGGTCATATCAGGTATAAAGTTGTGATCCTGTGTGAAATACGCATGACAATATACCAAACAAAATTAAACAATAACAATAAAGAAAACAAAGAAACAAAACACACACAAAAAAAGGATAATGAAAAAAATAAACCTTTTGTGACTTGACTCTCAAAAGTCTCTACTGGAGTTGCCAAGTTGACGCGACGCTCAACGGTTGACGTCCTTCCTTAAGGTTCTCTTTTGTGCAAGGAGGTTTAAAATTCGATCGGTCACTTTTTTAAAATAATATCTTTGGAGTGTGATTGATCAACTTTTCAAAAGAAAGGCCTGCAAATCAACATTTAAGGTTCGGGAGCTATGGACTGTAGGGAAGGTGTTCGCACCCCTACAATATCTGCTTTGAAAAACTGTTACCACATTTTATTTTAAATTATTTCATTATTCCTTGGTTTAAAAAAATTGTTTTCTAGTTTTTTTAATGTGCCAATGGTATTAATCCACATGTAGCAACAAAATATGGATTTATAATTATGAGCTTCTCGAGGACATTAAAATTTTTTTTTGATCTTACTTTAAAATTCAAAATAATTTCTTCACTCAAGTGCATTAGAAAATCATGCTTCCTACTATTCCATCATCGAAATTTTATAGGAAAATTTTAGATATTTCTAGGATTATCATATTCCAAAAAGGGAACACTATTATATCCTCTAAAATAAATGTTTGTTTAAAATGATTCAATTTTGGAGAATTTCATATATTTTTTGAACTTTGAAAATTTGAAAAAAAAAAAGAAAAAAAAAACTCTTACTCCAAGTTTAGAAGCTCATTAAACAAACGGTTATTCTAAAATTTTAAAAAATAAACTTACAAATAGTGCTTATTTTATTTCAAACTTTATTGTTGAAGCTCAATTTCGAAAACTAGAGCGTTTTTATTTCAGAAATACAATTTTAAAAAATTGATAATTTATTTTATTTCAAACTTCAATTCTGAAGCCAATTTTCTAGTAGAGGTGTTTCTTACAGTCAACTCAATTACCTCAACCTAACTAAAATTGTATATAAGAGAGATTCGTTGATAGCCAAATTTTATTTTTAAATCATAAAGCCAAATTAAAACTTTAGTTTTTCGGGTTATCTAAATGAGAATCAATTTAAAATTCATTTAAAAACAAATCAATTAAAGTTTAAATTCTAAGTGTATGTAGAAAGACCAATCAAAATTAAATGAGGTTGTTTAATTAAAAGATTTCAAACTAAACTAATTTGAAATTCAATTTAAAAATCCCAAATTATACTATGTTGAAAATTTTCAATTAAAACCAAATTAGCTTTTACTTTTAGAAATTCTAAATTGGAAATCAAGTTAGGATTTGTTTGCAAAATTCAATTGAAGCTAAAAGGAACTTTTTAGAAAATCTAGTTAAAACCAATTTAGAAATCAATTAGAAAAAATCCAATAAAAACCAATGGGTAACTCAATCATAAAAATTCATTTGAAAAAAAAAAAAAAAAAAAGAATAAAAGTGGGTGAGACCAAATTTACCAAATCTCTACTCCCTCTCCATATTGGGTTTAGGGTTTGCATCTATAAAAAGCTTGAGCAAAAAAATTATCATACTTTTTGTAAATAAGTCCATATGTGATGGACTAAAAACGCTTTTAACTTCTAGACCCAGTTTGAATCTATGGATTTTGCCATCTGGTTTCTTCTTCAATTGATAAACCCATTTGCATGTGAAGTGGGTTTGAATATTTTGGTATTGGTAACATTAACAAGCTCCCACGTCTCCTTTATTTTTAAAGTATCAATCTCTTCTTGCATGTCTGCCTCCCATTCTGGACAACCTTTGGCTTCTTCATAGCAAGTAGGCTCCTGAAGCCACAATACAATGATCAAGTTGGACTTCATAATACTTGAGATAATTTGGCTCATGTGCTAAGTTAGTCTTGTGGATCTTCTAACAATTTTCTCTCCATCTTCTTAACTTGGAGAATTTGATGTTGAGGACGAAGATTCACTTTGAGGATCATCATCATAAGAATCTCCATTCTTTATATGACAAAACATCCATTTTTAGCTTGCCTTATTCATCATCATGTTCAATGGTTGAGTAAGAAGATATTTCATCAAATACAACATCTCTAGAAGTGTCAAATTTATTTGTCTTAGGATCCATGCATTTGCACCCTTTTCATGCATGAGTCATAACCAATATAAACACATTTCTTTGCTTTTGGATCTAATTTGGTTCTATTATTTTTTGGAAAATGACCGCAACAAGTTGAACCAAACACCTAAGAGTAGTCTACACTTGTTTCCGTACCATATAGGATTTCAAAAGGAGCCTTTTCTTTATCTGGCCTTGGAGGAAACCAATTTATCATGTGACATGCATTGAGTTGCTTCTGCCCAAACCTCTTGTGGAAGGTTCATATCATGTATATGAAAGGTTAACTTCTCCCCCCCTAAATGTACAACTTTCACGTACAAGGCACAGGACACCCCCAAAAAGCCTTTTTCACTATTCTCCGATAAGAATTACACTACAAAACATTTTGGTTTTCCCGACGAAATTTTTTCCGACGCAAAAAGAAATCGTAGGAAAAAGTAGTCTTTCCTGACGGTTTATTTGGCATCGGGAAAAAGTAGCTGTGCCAACCCTTTTTCTTTATTTCGTCGCGAAAACTATGCCTATCTTGACGAACTTTAGTGAGCGTCAGGAGAGATTAGTTCTCCCGACGCATAGAGCCACCGTCGGGATGTAAAGAAGAGGGAAAATTTTTTACTTTCTTATCTCCCAACGATGTAATAATACCGTCGGGAGAAATGGGCTTTACCGACGGTAATTACAATAAAAATACTATCGGGAGAGGTCTTTCTTCCGACGGTATTATAATACCGCCGGGTGATAAGAAGGTAAAATTTTTTTAAAATTTTTCGAGAAATGAACTCCCAACGGTATTTTTATTACAGTCGAGAAAAGAGACCTCTCCCAACGGTGATTTTATTACCGTTGGGAAAACCAATTTTGCCCTAATACCGTTGGGAGATAAGAAAGTAAGGAAATGATTTCGAGAAACGGGTATTCCCGATGCTAATAAGAAACCGTCGGGAAAAGGCCACATTGTCTGAAGGTATTAATAAAATGTCGGGAAAGGTCACAACATTTCTCGACGGTTATAAAAATCGTCTAGGAAAGTCACATTTTGCGACAGTAATAAAAAATCGTCTGGAAAAGTGCTTAAAAAACCTCAACCCTAATTTTCTTCCTCATTTTCTCCCCCACTTCTTCTCCTTCACCCTAGCTAGCCACCGCACAGACAGCATGCCACACGCCATCGTCGCACGCCAGACGCCACCGCCGCACGTCGCACACCTGACGCTGCACGCCTGACGCTTGAAGTTGTACGCTTGAGGCCCGATGCTGAACGCTTGATGCCTGACGCCTCACGCCTAAAGCCCAACGCTGCATGCTGCACGCCTGACGCCAGATGTTGAACACCTGAAGCCCGAAGCCGCACGCCTAACGCCTGACGCCGCATGCCGCCTAATGCCACTGCCGCTTCCTCAGATCTGCTCCAGCAACGCTTCCTACTACTGAACGCCTCTGTCGCATGCCATCGCCTCACGCCGCCAGAGATCCGTTTCCCGTCGCACGCCATCGTTTTCGTTTTCAAGGTCAGTGCTCAACATTACTAATTATTCATAATCTTTTCTTATCTATAGCTAATATGAGATTTTAGATTTGGGTCTAATATTAGATTTTAGATTTTAAATTAAATAGTTTGAGTAAAAGATCAAATTCATCTTTGGTAGGGTTATTATTGCTAGTGTGTGTTGGTTTTGTTTTATATGATGTTAAAATAAAGAGTTAAAAAGTATTGAATTAACAATTTAGTAAAGTGAACTTATGTTTTACAACGAATAAGTCTTTATAATTTAAATTTTGTATACTGATTAAGTTTCTCGATTATATATTGTAATGAATTTAATAATTTAGTTATTACTTTATAAAATAGTATTTAAGACTTAAATGAAACTTCTTATCTATATTGATTGCCCAAATATGTTTATATATTCTAGAAAAATCAAGTCCTAACCTAATTGAAAAAAGAAAGATAGTTAATTTTGGTTAGGTTTTCATGTATAAATTGAATGCAAAATCGCTTAGAGAAATTCAGTATATGGTAGTCTTGCATATCTCTCTCCCTTACTTGAAAGAAAATTATTCAATGTCATTGTCACAGTGATTCTCTTCTATGTTCATCGTTGTATGTATGAAATATATAATATATTCCAAGATTTAGATATGGACATGTAGATGCATTTTTCACTTTATATGTTAGTTTTATAGTTTAGTTGATAGGATAGATGGATTAAAGTTTCAAGCTTACTCTCATTAAGTCGTAAGGGAGGAACAACAAGGTGTTTGTCAATTTCAAGAAAAGCAACAACAAGGTGTTTGTCAATTTCAAAAGTTATGCAAACCAAAAAATGAAATAAGGCAAATTACGACATGTTTATTAATTTGGAAACTTTTGCTATGTGGTCTTAGAAATCCCAACAAATTCACACCAAGAAATTGAAGGGAAAAAAACAATAACTTATAACTCTTCTCTTCTCATTTCTTTTTTGAGTAGAGAAAGAAATGAGAGAATAGTTGAACGAGTATGTTTAAAATCTTTATTAACATGCGGCAATAAGTTTAGCTTAAGCACATGTTTCTTTAATCATACAGACTTTAACATATCACATATCACATTCTTTTAGGTCAAAAAGTATATTTTTAAGAATGGATAAAGAGTGGATTAAACTTAGAGTTTGTATAAAGTTGAGCATCTAGTTTTAAAGTTTGTATAAGAGTAAGTGCACGATTATAATATTTAAGTTTGAGTTGAATTTTATTGAGTTGGAGATTAGGTTGGAGATTGGTATATGTTAAAATCTTACTAAATTTAAGTTTAAGTTTTGTATTGACTATGTTAATGTTATATTGACTATGTATTGTTATTTGAATGTTAATGTTAGGGGGAGGGGGAAGTATATGGATAAATACATTGAGTTTGAGTTGAAATTAAGTTTGTATAAGAGTAAGTGCATAGTTATATTTAACTTTTCTATTGCATTTGAGATTAATATGTGAATAAGTGCATAGTTGGGGGGAGGGGGGATTGCCTAAAGTGCATTTGGATTGTCTTAGGTTGAGCATCTAGTTTTAAAGTTTGTATAAGAGTAAGTGCATGGTTCTATTTAAGTTTGAGTTGAATTTTATTTAGTTTGAGATTAGGTTGGAGATTGGTATATGTTATAATGTTACTAAATTTAAGTTTAAGTTTTCTATTGCATTTGAGATTAATATGTGAATAAGTGCATAGTTATGTTTAAGTTTTATATCATTGTTGATATTAGTGTATGAGTAAATGTATAATGTTTAATTTTGTATTTTGTAGGTAGCTCGAAGGACTAGCTTCAAGATGGATCTCTCGGATAAGTCATAAAGTTTAGGTTGTAGACATGTAATTTCCAGATCTGTAATGTTTAAGATAATTTTAAATGTCATTTTGGTGTTTATGTTTTAATTATGTAATTTTTCAAACACTATGTATTGTTATTTTAGTATTAATGTTATGGAAGAAACTTAATTAAATATTGACTTTAAACGGGTTTGATAATTGATAAATTATATACAGGTTGGATATTTAATAAATTATAAACAGGTTTGATATTTAATAAATTATAAAAATATAATATAAAAAAATACCTCTCCCGACGCTCATTTGTTGACTTTTCTCGACGGTAAATGCGTTTGATTGCGTCAGGAGAAATTTCTCACGATGTTGAATCAAATGGTGTTGGGAGAAAGCACTTCTCCCGATGCCAACCAACTTTTATCGTCGGGAGAAGGGATATTTCCCAACGCAAACTTATGAGCGTCAAGAGAAAGCGTTTCTCCCGATGCATAATTGTTTTTCTCCCGATGCATACCCGTCGGGGGAACGCGTTTCTCCCGACGCATACGTTGGGAGAAGGAATTTTCCTGACGCCATAAAGCAATCTTTGACGTAGGGAGAAGTCACTTTTTCTGACGCTAGGTTATATGCGTCGGGAGACAACTGGTTGGAGTTTTCCGTCGGCAAATCATTATCCCGATGGAGTGACTTTTTTCCGTCAGGAAAAGGTTTTCCCGATGGTAGAAAAGTCATTAGGAAAGGCTTTCCCGATGGTTTTTTGACTTTTCTCGACAGTTTTTCTCATCTGGAATAGGTAAATTTCTTGTAGTGTTAGGCTTGTGGGAACCTTCTTTTTGGAAGATCAGAGGAAATCACAGGAGGAGATTTTTTTTCTTTGTTTAGAAAGTTTGAGTGAGAGAGAGCTTATAGAGAATAAGATCCTTATTATGTTAAAAATCCACCCCTCAATTGCAAACTATTTTGCAATTTAAAAATGAGAGAGAGGGGAGTTACTATAACTCCTCACTCACCATTCTCTATCACTCCCCTGCATTGTAGGAGAGTTAATGTAATATTTAATTAAAAGAAATTAAATCAATTCTCATCTAATTTAATTTTAATTTAATTATTTCAATAAATAATTAATTAAATTTAAATCTTTCATATTTAGATTTACCTATATTTGAATCATAATCAAATACATGTCTCTCTCAAAACCTATAGTTTTAATATGAATCTTATTCATATTAATTTAATATTTGAAACGTATTCAAACATTAATACTCTCATATTATATAGTTTAATTTTGAATCTTATTCAAAATTAACTTTATATTATAATGTATCTATATACATTATATTAATTGTATCTTATATAACTAATGCACATTCTTTTATTTAATTTGAGTAATTCAAATTCGTCCAAAACTATTTAATTCTTGTTTTGCCTTAGTGAGCTACTAGCAAACCTAATAGACCTATAGATTAGAATCTCTAATGATCCGAGATTAATTAATTAAACTCTTTGCTTAAATTAATCAGCATTCCTTAATTGTGGGTCACTCCACTAAAGACCCACAATTGTACTCTTCGCACTGTAGAATATTTTGTGTCCATGGATATAACCATTACAAGTAAGTCGATCCCTCAAGAGTCGTTTGTAATTATAGATGGGTAAAATTACCCTTTTACCCTTGTAACTACCTCTTGTTCCTTAAGTCCCACTGATCCTCTAATGAACAACATGTTTATGGTTTATCCTACCATACACAAAATTCCTCTCAGGCCAAAGAGAGGGAGGGACCCCATTGTTCAAGACTTGGGTTTAGCACTTAAAGGAACAATTCCTCTACTTTACCCTAAAGTCGAGAAGGAGTGAATTACATCTTGTGAACCTACGTTTCCAGCTCCCCATTTGATCTTATCCCCAAAATAGTAGGCTTATTAAGGCGTTGACAAGGGCCACCTTCACTCATAGAAATCAAAGGTTAAGCCCTCATAGGCAGGAGTCCATAACTCATTCAGGATTAAGATCGAGTTACATATGGTCATCCTATGAAATGGTAATCTCTTTAGCTAGCGGTGTTATAAAGAGAAAATAAATGTTTCACTGTCCGATCTTATACAAACTCTTTGTATAGGATACCCCCACTTGCATGTCTTCACATGAACGATTGGATCAAATCATTTGTAACGATTACAAAGTGAGCCACATTGAAAATTACTTGAAAAGTACTTTAATTGCTCTTAATTTAGGGATTTTTTTTATTGGATTTGATGTTGTTTGCTGGTGGTTTTCAAGCAATTATGAAGAAAAAGAGAAGAAAAAAAAGAAGAAACCCTAATGCAGGGCAACGCCTAGGCGCTACGTTAAGCGTTGTCCCAGGCGCTAAGGACCCAAGAGCTCCAAATTTTAGCATTCAAAGTGCCCAGTGTAATGCCTAGGCGCTACACAACCAGCACTAGCTGACGCTTTGACAAGAAGGGCAGAGCAGCTAGGCACCAGACTTTCTAAAAACAAAAATTTTCTATTCTGGAAATTATTCTCGGGCTTTAATGGGACGAAATTCTATAAATTAGGGGTTGTTCTACAGCCTCAACCATGAAATCTCATAGCCAAAAAAGGTGAGTTTACTAAAAAACAAAAAAAAAAAAGTTTGAAAGTGTTAAGCTTTCGAGGTGTCGAACAACAAAGTCTTTTTAGTTTTCATTCAATCAAGGGGCTCTTCGACAATAGAGCTTTATTTATCTTTCATTCTTTTACTCTTTTTATGTTGGTAAATTTGTATATAAACATGTTGTCTAAAGCTATGAGTGGCTAAACGCTTTAGTTTTAGAGTATTGAGGAATTATTTATGAAGTTGTGCTAATGTTGTAGACTTTTCATGGGTTGTAGACTTTTCATGTATTGTTGTAAATAATATACTTTTCATTGTTATTGTTCTTAATTATTGCTAATTGACCTTCAATGAATGTTAGGTTAAATATTCAATTTGATAGATTGCTTGTTTAACTAGACTTTTAACAATGAATCATTATTAATCTCTTGCAAAAATAGTTAGGTTAATAATGAAGGTTGCTAAAGACTTTACCTTAATGCCATGTGATTTAATTTGATTTCAAGAAGTTAGTAATAACTTAAATTGCATGAGAAAATATTGTTTCTGATATAAAATAATCCGGACTAAAGTTTCTAGATTTAGGCATATGATTTGCAATTAATTTCATGAAATCCTAGAACATTGCATGATGGAGTAAATAAGGAAACAATACCCTATAACACTCTTTTGACTCTTAATTTTCAACTTTACTTTGGTTTTTTTGTTATTTTCATATTTATTTTACAAAAGCTCGATTTTGATTCCTCTAATAAAATTGATTCGACTCTATAATAGCTAGGTAATTAAACAGTAATTGGATTCTCAATGAAATGATATTCGGTCTTGACCGTTTTATACTATTACTTGACCCGTGCTCATGCAGCTTGCATCACGTATCCATAGTGTTATTAGGATAAGGTACCCAACTTTATGCATATACTATAGACCACTTGAACATGATCCACCTGTATGTCAATCACATATTGTTCAAGTTTGAAAAATCTATAAGATGACTAGTCACTCTAATACGAATGTTAAATAGAAAGCATTGACAAGCACTGTAACAACCAACAAAACTAATAGGAAGCAAAAGAGAATTTGCACACAAGAGTTGGTAGCCCAGTTCGGCGATAAACCACATACGTCCAGGGGCAATGTGCCCAAGAAAGATAATCCACTAATATTGAATAGTTAAGCATTTACAACAAAGTACTTATTTGTAAAGTTTTGACTTCTATAGTGACTCTTGAAGAGCTTAACTTGCTAATCACCTAGGCTCCCTCTAGATGTGAGACTCCCTCTCAATTGTACTTAGGCTCCCCCTAAGTTAGATAATATTAGTGATGAACACTTCGGCTTCCGACAGTGTGTGAGACTCCTCTCAATTTGATTATCTTCCTCGTGACTCAGTGAACTCTCTTCACATGATAACTTAGGTCCCCCTAAGTCTTAAGAACTCCCTTCTCAATTTGCAAGACCTTAGGCTTCCCCTAAGACTTGAGAAATCCTTCTTGATGAGTGAAGTGTAAGCACTGACTTGTAAAACCAAGTGTTGGGGAGAGCAATGCGATTGAGGTTATGCCTTGCTAGTGGAGAAGTAGCCAAGAAGTAGAGCAAAATTTTAGTTAAGTGGTGACCAAGACCATGCGTTGGTGAAAGTAGCGGGAAGCTGAATTATTTGAAGAACCATGCGTTGTTGATTGAATCAAGAAGGGTTGTGAGATGAAGTAGTCATCGCATTGAAGGATAAGTGATCATTGGTGGGAAAAGAATATGCTTAAACCATGCGTCAAAGACAGCCATGCGTCGAAGTTACCATGCGTTGAAGACAGCCATGCGGTGAAGTCACATTGCGTCCAAGACAGAACGGTCTTGATGCGATGAAGCTAGTGATGTGAATGACTATGTTGTATGCGTTGAAGGTAGGAGGCGCCGAGAACACCATGCGCTGAGAATGGTTAGTTGCTGAAGACGCTGGAGGAGAACATAGACATGAGTGCCTTGCGTCGAAGGAAAGACCAGCGCCAGCCTACGGGTGAGGGGTAAGTCGACATTATCATCTCGGTACTTGTGAGGGATAAGTCGGCAGTATATATATAGGTAAGTTTAATTATTTTCAGACATTTCGAAAACTTAAGTCGGTTCCATCTTTCAGAGAAACCACTAAAGAAGGAAGAGAAAGGTGTTCTTATAGTTTTTGGGCGAAATTCTACCCGTTTTGGTGCTGAAATTCGAACTAGAACAGGAGACTGATTGCAGACGCATAGACTGAACAGTGGTTGATGTTTGGAGTAGAACGACTCAAGAAGCCGAGTTTGGGGCTGAAATTTTGAGGTTAGTAAGTTAACATAATTCCTAACAAGTCTTATGAAGGATGGTTGAGCTAAAACCGAAGTTTATCACATGAATCTTTAGGTAAAAGCAGCAACTACAGAACTGCTATGCAATCCGGAGCAACCCGGAGTGATTTTGGCATAACTGGAGAACGAAAAAGAGTTAAGTCTTGAAATTTTGAGGTAAGCTGTGGGACTTAATTCTTTACAAGTTTGTAGAAGGAAAGAAGTCTTAATATGGGCTGGAAATGCGTTTTTAGCAGGGATTAAGCAGAGAGATCAAGGTTGTTGCAGTCAGCTTTGTTAAAGAGTAGTTAAAGCTCAACGTGGATATAACAGCAGGAGTAAACTGCACACAAGTATCCCCGGGAATCAGGGTATAACAGAAGGGTAAGGAACAATTAGTAGTTATAGCTTTAGTGTTAAAGTTTGAGAATAAACCTATGAGAGCCTAACCGCGTGACGAATTACAAACATTGTGCATGTAATGAGTTACTGTTTATGTTTTGATGAATGAAAAAGAAGTATAACAAGGGAAAATTTCTATTTCAGGCCAAGAGGAGATAGGAAAGACATATAATCCACTCAAGGCCTAGAAAGAATTGTGAGTGACACTTCTTTTACTTTTAAACGATTTTGTTGAACATGATAGTTCGGTTTTCCAACAAAATGTGAATTTGTGATTAAATGATTTATGAAGCATATTTATGTTCTTAAAGCTATTGAAAAGCATGTTCATGAAATGTTATTGATATAATAATTGCCCTGTATTCTTATGAACGATTTGTATACGAACGGGTTGTATAAAATGTTGCTTCTAAAAAGGAAAATGTTTTAGAGGAGGCTCAATGCTAGTAAGGCATGTGAGTTTCCCCGGGACCCAGTACTTGGGCAACCCGCCTATAAAATGTTTTAGAGGAGGCTCAATGCTAATAAGGCATGCGAGTTTCCCTGGGACCCAGTACTCAAGGACATGATAAGGTACTTGGGCAACCCGCCATATTCCTATGTGCACATAGAGGTTATATGCTAGTGCGTTGAGTCTTGCTCCGCATCGAGCCTTATATGTTTTCGACGTTGGGGTGTTGAGTTTTGCTCCACTTCAACTAAGGGGAAAATATTGTATCTAAACTGTTTCCTTATGATTTGTTTAAAAATCATGTATGAATTGATAAGGGCAATTAAGTTTGTTTTAACTAATGTATTTAGAGTGATTGCATGTTTTATGTTGATGTTGAACTCAGTTTTACTACTGATGATTTCCGAACTAAAATGGTTTGTTAACATTGTCACTCACTGGGCCTTTAGCTCATGTTTTCAATGTTTTCTTTCCCCTCCAGGTAGCAAGGACGTTTCTGGTGCTTTGCCTACTCCCAATCGCCCTGCTTAAGCTTCGAGTCTCCGGAAAATCTGACTTGTTGAAGTGTTATTTGTATGTTAAACCTTAATTAGGTGGCATGTAGATATGTATGTACAATTACCAGGGGTTGAACTATGGGTTGTGTAAGGACTTGTAAAAGAGTTGAGAAATTTCGTTTTTGGCTTGTATATACTTTTCTATATGTGATGTTTAAAATGTCTTAGAATGTGGAGATTACATTGTGAACAGTATAGAATGTGTGTGAAGGAATGGATGGTATGCATCACAAGAGGGGTGATGTATACTGTCCTCACGTCTCCTTTCAGGTTTTGCAGGTAAACTTGTGAGGGGGTGTGACAAGTTGGTATCAGAGCGAAAGAGTCTTGGGAATAGGACCATGAATTATAGTGTAGGAGCATGTAAATGTTAGCCAATAATAACATTGTGTTATCATATAGGAAAACACGCCACCTCAAAGCAGGCGAGTAAGGCAATCAGCAACCGAAACTCCTCAGGCTATTGAAGATCGAGGGAATATGTTAGAGGGTGAATTTAGTCATCCTCGAGTTGAAGTTAATGTTGAAGAACAGATATTTACCAGAATTGCAGAAAGATTAGCTGCAGGCATAGGATCAATACAATCAGACTCTAAAATAGCTAGGTAATTAAACAGTAATTGGATTCTCAGTGAAATGATATTCGGACTTGATCATTTTATACTATTACTTGACCAGTGCTCATGTGGCTTGCATCACGTATCCATAGTGTTATTAGGATAAGGTACCCAACTTTATGCATATACTATACACCACTTGAACATGATCCACCTGTATGTCAATCACATACTATTCAAGTTTGAAAAATCTATAAGATGACTAGTCACTCTAATACGAATGTTAAATAGAAAGCATTGACAAGCACTGTAACAACCAACAAAACTAATAGGAAGCAAAAGAGAATTTGCACACAAGAGTTGGTAACCCAGTTCGGCGATAAACCACATACATCTAGGGGCAATGTGCCCAGGAAAGATAATCCACTAATATTGAATAGTTAAGCATTTACAACAAAGTACTTATTTGTAAAGTTTTGACTTCTATAGTGACTCTTGAAGAGCTTAACTTGCTAATCACCTAGGCTCCCTCTAGATGTGAGACTCCCTCTCAATTGTACTTAGACTCCCTCTAAGTTAGACAATATTAGTGATGAACACTTCGACTTCCGACAGTGTGTGAGACTCCTCTCAATTTGATTATCTTCCTCGTGACTCAGTGAACTCTCTTCACATGATAACTTAGGTCTCCCTAAGTCTTAAGAACTCCCTTCTCAATTTACAAGACCTTAGGCTTCCCCTAAGACTTGAGAAATCCTTCTTGATGAGTGAAGTCTTAAGCTCCCCTTAAGACCAAGAATCCATTCTCTTCAACGATGTCTTAGGCTCCCCCTAGACAGAAATAATCTTCACGTTCTTGAACGATTTAAACAACATATACGCACAACGGAATAATGTGAGCAAAGATCAAATCACTATGTTGCACAAATCGGCCACACAAAACAAAAAATCTCTTACTAAAAACAAAAATTGGTCTAACCCTAGAACAATGATTCTTCAAAAATATTCAATCATTATGGCCAACCCTAGCAAGGGCACATAATCTACAATAAATAATTTCTTTAGAAAAGGAAAACATTCCCAAAATGAATTCTGCAGGCCATAAATAAGGAAAGAATTTCTTGGAAAAATATTTCCCTTTTTGCCCAAATAAGATCTACCATAAAAAGAAAATATCAATCAATATACTTCTGCAGAGATTTTCCAAATTAGGAAAAAGGAATATTCCACATATAAAATCCAGATTATGAAGAAAATATGATCAGCAGGAAATAGACATGTCATAGGAGATGATAACACTTCATGTGTGACAACTGAGAAAACCACCAGAAACTGCCTTAGAAAAATATAAAGACAATTAGCAAATCTCCAACAAAGTTCACGAAAAATAATTTTGAATCCTAGTTTATTGGATTTAAGTAAGTCTAGATGTCAAACAAAATAACTCTTTATTTTATTAAATAAATAACTTGTTCTTACATTAAAATCCATGAGATTTAGGGCAGAAACCCTAACAATAGCTATGAGAGACGTGAAGAAAGATATGCTAACTTTCATTCAGTTACTCCATTTTGTTGGGAGGTGTTGGGACAAGTTATTTGTCGTTAAATACCATTGTTCTCACAGTATTGGAAGAATTCATTTGACATGAATTCGCCACCATTGTCAATCCTTAAACACTCTATTTTCTTCTTAAACTCATTTTCTACAAAATTCTTGAATTTAACAAAGTTGAAACAACACTTTACCCTTTTATTTCAAAAAATAAGCCCAAGTAAAGCGGGAATAATCATCTACCAATACCATTACATAATGAAAACCACTGCAACTAGGTGTTCTTGTCATTGGTCCCATTAGATATGTTGAATTAGTTCAAATAAATCTAATTTGCAGTTAGATAAACTTTTGAAAGGAAGATGGTGCAATTTTCCATATTGGTAGCTTTGACAACCACCTCCCATGTATATCTTTAAGGATTGGCAAACCATCTACCATCTTCCTTGAGAAAATTTGCTTCAACATTTGATAGCCTAGATGGTCAAGTTGAACATGCTGAACAATTGGGCTTCTTGCTTGGCTTGTCTTTTTCACATATGCCTCTCCTGCTAATATAATAAATAGAGTCTTTCTTCTTACTTGCAAGGACAATATGAGCTATAATGTCTTTCACATTGTTAAGTACCTTCACATCATTTGGACCAATCAGAACATACTTCTCAGAGTTAGTAATTAATTTGGGAAACTGAAACTAAATTTTTCTTCAAACTTGGAACATGATAAACATCGTTCAACTTGACAATCATCAATACCAATATTCACAACACCTTCTTTCAATATTGGATGACTTGAGTTATCAATTGTGATGATGACATGTTCCCATTATTTTATGAAAATAATGAATCATTTCCGGTTATATGATGCGAACAACTAGAATCAATGATCAATTCTTTGTCACAGTCAATGTAATTTGTTTGAGTTATGTTGTCCCTTCCTTCAACTATTACAGCAGTAAAGCATTGGTTCCAGCTAGACTATTCATTGCATGCAACTTTTGCTTTAGAAAGGTTTACCCAAAAATTTCTCTTGATATGGTATAATTTCCCGCATCTAAGCATTTAAAATAATTGTTTCCTTGTGGACTATTTCTACTTACTCTCCTTTCTTTTGTGCCACGTCTAGAAATTTTCTCTAAACAAGTGAACCTAATCATGTTCCTAATTTGAACTAATAGCCGTTTGCGTAGGTAAGGCCTCTTGATTTGAGAGCAAACTTAGCAGGTCTCCAACCAATGGTTGTTTTTCCCATTCTTGAAGATATAATGAAAGGAGTGTACTTCTTCTCATACCACGAATGAGAAATCTTTGTGGACGAGCTCGACTAATCAACCTCTAGATCTAGCTTTGAAATTTTAGCACATATATTTTTAAGATGAAGGTAATATTCTAAGATGACCATACCATCTTGCTTCAACATTGCCAATTCATTTTCCAAGAGTTGCAGTCTTGTTGTGTTCTTTTAGAGAATAGTTTCTCAAGAACATCCCAAACTTCCATGGTGAGCTATCATCACGACTAAGAAGCATATATGGACATGACACGTGACATGACAACATGCCAATTTCTAGAAATGTAGGACACGACACATTGGAGACACGTTATATATATATATATATTGAAAATAATATATGTGATAATACTTCTAAATAAATTAATCATATATATTAAACATAACAATACTTCTTTAATATATAAATGACAAGTATTTTAGTTGCCTAAGTTCAATAAAAAATTACAATACAAATACAAAATCCTAAATAAAGATTATATCTTTCACGTAAAGCCAAACCTCGAAGCTTAAAACACTATCTCAAACTTCCATAACATTTTCATCTTTGACTTCACAATTGTCAGCCCCATTCCCACTAACATCATTAATTGAAACTACTGCCTCTAAATTTGGTTCATCTAACAATAAATTATTAGCCACTTTAAATATCGCAACTTTTTCAAAATAATTAAAAGAATCTCCAATAATATCCCATAATTTCGTCTCTGTGTATGAATATTTTGGTTATTCTTGACAAAAAATGCAAATTACTATGGATATATACTTGATCATTTGCACATTACGACATCAACTTGTTTTGTTTAACTGAATTAATAAATGAGGATGTGTCCCAAAATCCTCTCATAACATGAAGATGAGGATCTAGTATCTTGTAATTGATTGGAGCATGATGCATAGACACCATGCACAGCCCACCAATCTTTGGTATTCTCATTGTACTTAGTGTCATGGGTGTGAAAGTTGGAAGCGTGGTGCATATATTTTTTTCGCGGAATACCCCGTGCGATGCCAAGGTTCTCCCTTAACCAGCCTTCTAATTGAACCCGTTTGTACACGAGGTAGGCTAGAGTGCCTTTCGATCTCTCTCTAAGGTTAGCGCCTGTGGACTCTCTCGATGATGGGCAATGATGGCACACAAGGGTTATAGTGGAAATATAATCTTTTTTATTATATGAAAACCACTACTACAATGGATAGAGCTTGGAGCTCTTTGACAAGATACACTCAACCTAAACACTACACAAAGAAAGGATCTCACACCAAATGCAATTGAACTTGTGAGACGTTTTTGGCTTTCTCGATGCCCTTGGACAAATCCCAAGTTTCACCATTTATATGAGAATGGGAGGGAAAGTTATGGATTCTATTTTTAGTAAAGGGGAGTGGCCTTGGTGGGCAAGCAACCGCCGACCTCCCATGAATTTCGGCCACTCCCTCCATGACTTGGACCACGTTCCTAAATAATAGGGAGGTGGGCCAAGTCATGGGAATTAGTCTCCATTTCCTCTTCCCTTTCCTTGTGACCCTCAAATCTTATCGTCTGCTCATGGGGTCGTCGTGCCCTCGTGTGCCCTCAACTTGCATGTGGCTTCCCATTGTGCAGTTGTGGTTGTCTGGCTATGCGCCTCCGTGGAGCGTGTTGGCTTGTGATGTTGCCCAAGTGCATCCGCACCCCCTTGGCGTCTTTGGGGCGTGCCTTCACCTATCCAGCTAAACCCTCTGGTCGAGGTGTTGGCGTGCACGACTCCCTACCTACTGCCAATCCAATTGAGTCGTTACTGAGCCTCACTATTTCACATGTCCACTGATGACCTGGTTTGCATGTTACTCCCTCGATCCTCTGTCAGCCTACCCCTGGTGACGTCCTTGGTCACGCTCGAATCTTCACGGGTGTTCACTTTGAGACTTAAGGGTTTCACACTTAGCCACTATAGAATCAACATCATTAAAATCTTTTCCCATCATTGAAAATCTAGCAAACTCCAAATTCACTTTGACCTGATCTACTACATTAGGAAAGTATCTCTTGAGGCACTTTATTCTCTCATGAGTTACTTCAATGTCCTTTTGTGGAGGTACTCAATTAGGATCTTGCTTAAGCCATTGCTCACCATAGTACCTAAAAAGAAGTTAAGAAATGTTGAATTTTTAGGAACGTATAATACAAATAGTATAAGATTATAATAGAAAGATGTAATTATTATAAAGTACCTTGGATTCAAAGAATGGGCCTAACAATGAGTGGAGTATTATTTTTGTTCCAACAACCAATAAGAATATTATGGACAACATCATAAAAAGAAGAGTCTTCTTCTCCATGTTTTTCTTCATGCCTATATATTGTCGTTTTCACCTTCTCAATCAAAGTATCTCATATGTCATAAACCAAATGAAGGCTAGGTGCATCTGTATCACAAACCCGAATCATGTCATAGATAAGTGGAGCGAAGGACAGGATGTAATCAATTTTATCCCACCAAACATCATCGTTCAAGACCAATACTTTCACATGTCTTGCTTTTCCCACGTCATCCTCTCGATAGTATGTCCATTTGTCACTAATAGCCATAGTTTGTGTTGAAAATAAAAGAGGATATTTGGGGATATTGTAGATTTTGCATTATTTATCTTTTCCTTTTATGTCTCCTAATATTTTTTCCTTTGATAGATTAGGACTCTTTAGAGTCTCTATTTATTTTCCTCCTTTTGTAACATTGAGTAGTATCAAATTAATTAAAAAAAAAAAGAATTTCTTTCGTAGTTTTTTCTCCCTGTACTAGAGTTTTCCACATAAACCTAGTGTTCTTTTTTCTTTTTTTTTTTCAACATGGTATCAAAGCATGGTGACGAAACCCTAGCTGCCATCGACGACAACCAACCATTACAAGGGTTCGAATCCCTAGATCCGCCGCTGATTGAACCTCCAGCCGCCGTTGTCAACTGGTACCTACTGTCCTTAAACTCTAGAGTTGTCGCCGCTGGTATCCAAAATGCCTTAGATAGGCAGTTAGCAAGATCAGAAGCCATTGAGCCTTCAGCATCATTTCCTATTGCTGGATCTTTTCCCTCCAACCAGAACACCACATATCGGCGATCTCTGATAGGTTCGACAGCTGTTGGACCTTTGCCCCAACTCCATTTGATATCGCGGATCCTTTTCCTCTAACCGAATAAGTGTCACACTTCCCGCTCTTGCCAGATTTAATTTTGCTGATCGAATGGGTGCTGCAAATCTACCAACTGCCGGTTTTTCCTTTTTTGACCAAATAAGTGTGGCAGCCACCACTGGTGAATCTGTAAGTCCCTTTTCCGGCAACTTTCTTTTGCCTCTAAATGTTGTCACTGCCGCTGGAATGTCCAACCATATTACTGACACTCCCTATGAACAGTAGGGGTCAATTGGTATGTCTTCGGTGGTGATCCGACAGCAACTGGCAAATCTTCAGGCAAGCTTTCAGCAATAGATCGCTACCCTTGGGGCCACCCTTGGCGCCTCCACCATCCCTAATTAGAGTGTAGTGAATTTGGGTATCCAGTCAGATCTACCGATGTATCCAGAGCATCTAGTAACTATTTTTCCAACCCTAACTCTTAGACCTATGAGGAGTTCCATTGGATTAATTATTGGTGAGAAGTTAAATGGGCCGAAATATTTCTCCTGGTCTCAGTCTATTAGAATGGTTCTTGAGGGGTGTCACAAGTTCAGATATCTAACTGGTGAGATATCGAAAACCAGGCAAGGAGATCCTCAGGAGTGCATTTGGAGGGGAGAGGACTCCTTACTTCGTTCTCTGCTGATTCACAGTATGGAACCTCAAATTGGAAAACCTTTATTTTATACTGCCACTGTTCAGGGATATCCAGGATCTAGTTCAAAAGTTATATTTCGAGAGACAAAATGCATCACGACTTTACACCTTATGGAAACAGATTCATGAATGCAAGCAGGGAACTATGGATGTCACATCATATTTTAACAAATTGTCTCTTATTTGGCAGGAAATGAATCTATGTCGAGAACTCATTTGGGACTGTCCTTATGGGGGAGTTCAATATTTTTCTCTGTACGAGGAAGATAATTTATTAAAACCTTTTCTTATAAAATTGAGGAAGTTGATCATGTGTATTATTTTTTTATCAAGTCTAAATTCCAAGTTTGATGTTGTATGAGGTCAGATACTGGGATAAAAACTGATATCGACCCTTATTGGAAGTTTGTTCCGAGGTCCGTCTTGAGGAAGACAGATCCAATGCTATGAATGTCATAACCAGATATGCCTCAATCCTTGAGTCTCCTCAGTGTCCATGGCAAGAAGCTTTGGATCCTTGATTTAGGAGCTACAAATCATCTGATTGGATCCTTTGATAATTTTCTCTCATATCATCCATGTGCTGGTAATGAAAAAATCTGGATTGCTGATGGATCTTTTGCTCTTGTTGTGGGCAAGGGTCACATTTCTTCCTTTGATGGTTTGATATTATAGAATGTGTTGCACGTCCCTAAAATATCTTACAATTTATTGTTTTGTGAGTAAAATAACAAGAGATTTGAACTGTCGTGTGGCATTCTCATCGAATGATGTTGTTTTTTAGTACTTGAGCTCGGGGATGATGATTGGCACTGCTCGACACAATAGGGGACTCTATTTCCTTGATAATGATCCTTCCTCTAGGCATAGTTATAAGACTATTTTGTTGTCATCCTATTTCTCAACTTCTGAAAACGATTGTATGTTGTGGCATTTTTGTCTTGGCCATCCTAATTTCCAATATATGAAATATTTATTTCCTTATTTGTTCAATAAAGTTAACATGTCTTCTTTGTTCTGTGATGTGTGTATTGGGCGAAACAACATAGGGTCACCTCTCTGTCCCAACCATACAAACTCTCTCAACATTTCACAAAGTAATGTTTGGGGTCCCTCGAGGGTTACTACCTCTTTGGGTAAGTACTAGTTTGTGACCTTTATCGATGACCATACTTGCCTTACTTGGGTCTTTCTCCTTACCAATAAGTCTGAGGTCTTGTCCATTTTCAACAATTTTACACTACCATTGAAACTTAGTTCAATGCCAACATTGCCATCCTTCTAAGTGACAATGATCATGAGTTCCTCACTAATACCCTTCGTGAGTTTCTGTTCACTAAAGATATTGTTCATCAGAGCTGTGTGCCTATACTCCTCAACAAAATGGAGTGGCTGAAAGAAAAAATTGTTATCTCTTCGAGGTTGCCTAGTCTCTCATGTTGTCTACCTCTCTTTCGTTTTACTTGTGGGGGGATGCAGTTCTGGGTGCAGCTCATCTTATAAATCAGATGTCTTCCCGTGTACTCAACTTACAAACTCCTCTTGATTGCCTCAAAACGTCTTACCCTACCATTCGCCTTATTCCTGATGTACCTCACTAGGTGTTTGGGTGCACTGCGTTTGTCCATAATTTTGGCCCTAATCAGACTAAGTTTACCCACCGTGCTCAGAAATGTTTCTTTTTTGGGGTACCCTCTCCACCAGCGAGGTTACAAATGCTTCGATCCCACTTCTCGGAAATACTTCATCTCTATGGATATCACCTTCCTTGAGGATACACCATTTTTTCCCGTTAGTCCTCTTCAGGGGGAGAGTAGTAGTGAAAAGACTAACTATTCCGATCTCCTTCCTGAACCCATCCTGAGTACCCACGACACTGTTCTACCTACTAGAGAGGTCCCCTGGATAACTTACTATAGGAAGAATCTCAAAAAGGAAATGGTGTTCCCTACTGATTCGCCGACTTCGATCCAAGCATCTAAACCAAAACAGGCTCAAGGTACTGACCCTGATAATAATATTATTTGTGTTGAGGATGATATTGCTGATTCGACAAAACAGCTAGTTAAGAATGACAGGGGTGATATGACAAAGGACAATAGGGTTGCTAGGACTAATTGATAAGCGCTTGAAAAGTGCTTTCTATCCTCTCAAATTAAGGGAGTTTATATTAGATTTCACTTGTTTCCGGTTTTCAAGTTAAAATGAGGAAAATTAGAAGAGAAGACGAAAAGATCAAAATCGAGTAAGAACACGGTAAAAAGAAGAAGAAAAACTCAATATGGAAAAAATTGGGTCAGCACCACGGCACTAAAACTAGAGAGCATGGTTTGTGGAACGTGCCGCGGCGCTCTCCAACAGCGTTGCAGCTCCGTCTACACAAATTCAATAGCACCGCGGCGCCAGTTTATCATAAATGAAAAATTTTATTTTTGGAAAGATTTCTTGGGCAGAATACTCTATAAATTTGGGGGTTTCCAGCAACCCTAATAACCATTCAGAGCATGAAATTACAGACCTAAAGAGCCACAAGAAGGAAAGAATTGAGTGAGAGTTCATAAAAGAGTTCAAAGAGTGAGTTAGTTGCAAGGAAGAGAAAAAGAGTTCGAGATAGTCGTGGTGCCATTCAAGTTCCAATGTGAGAGCCAAGGAGATCGTGATGGTGCTACCTCAATCTAGAGCCTCTTTTCAGTAGAGTTTTCCTTTCTTTACACTCTTTCTTTGTTTATTTTGCTTAAACATGTTGCTTCAAGCTATGAATGGCTAAACTCTTTAGTTTTAGGGTCTTGATGAATTGTTTATAAATCATATTGATATTGTAGACTTTCATGATTTTATTGTAATTCATATGCCTAGGTCTAGAAACTTAATTCCAAGTTATTTTCTCTAAAAAATAACCCTTTCTCATGCAACTCGATTGATTACTAATCTCTTGAAACCAATACAAATTACATGGCATTAAGAATAGTCTTTAGCAACTCTCGTGATAGATTAACAACAATTCATTGGAGAGCGTCGTGGCTATGTTCTGCAGACCATGCTATCAGATTTTGGCGCTGCCCCAACTTTTGCCATATTGAGTTTTTCTTCTTGTTTTTACCGTGTTCTTGCTCGGTTTTGATCTTTTTGTCTTTTCTTCTAATTTTCCCCATTTTAACCTGAAAACCACTAGCAAACAAGTAAAATCTAATATAAACTCTCTTAATTTGAGAGGATAAAAAGCACTTTTCAGGTGCTTATCAACACCCCAAACTCAGAGATTTGCTAGTCCAGAGCAAAGAGTAGAATCAAATAATAAGGAGTTTAGATGAAGAAGTGTGCAATTGACTCATGTTTCAGAGAATAGCATTTAGAGCTTAAGTAGAAACATGCAAGCATATCTATATTGTTATAATCATTCAAAGCCAAATCTTGCTATCTCCCATGTGTGTGTGTAAGCCTCCTTCAATCTAAAATACTAGAACTCAAATTAGGACTTAAGAGAGTTTCTTTAGTTTTCCCCCTACTCTAGCTCATGCACCAATCTTCAAGCTTTCATACATTTCAAGTGAGTAATATGTCCACTAAGGTGCCTTTCAATCATATTTTTTTCATGGGCCCTAAACTTGCATTCTTTTACCTAGAGGCACTAGCTTTCACACCTTCACTGTAGGGACTCATACCTAGTCAATTCCCAGGCATCCTTACTGATCACAGCAAAGACAGCTCTTTTTACCCCATTTATGCATACTCATTACAAGTTTAACATTTTAAAAGATAGACAAATAAAGCTCATACATTTTGTGTAAGCGTTTTTCTTTTCTCAAGGCATGTATACTCTTTTCTTTTTTCCTTAGTCTAAGATTACAAACTATCTTGGACCGAATTACAAACTATTTTGTGCTTGAAATAGCTTGGACCGAATTCTCCAATGTGGTTGTCCTTGATCTTGACTTTTTGACAAAGTCAAGCATTACATCCTCTAGTGATGATGTCTTTGCATTCCCCGCTCCATTGAATCCTTGAGGTGCTTGCAACACATTCTTGTTGTTAGCATATGAAAAATTCTCATGATTCCTCAAGTTGGGATGATAGTGAGTTGGAAATTATTGTTGACCTCGGTACTGTCCTCTATCTACATAGTTGGCCACTTCTAACTCACTAGGCTCTTGTTGATTTGCCATGGCCGCAAGGGAAGCTATTGATGGTGGACTTGATTGAGCTTGGCTTCCTTGAGACAATTTAGATAAAGCATTAGTGAGAGAAGCCAATTGAGCTTTTAGAGAACTCACCTCGTCCATCTCATATTGTCCAGTGGCTTTTGGGATGATTGGAGAAGATCGTTCACATGGTCAATTGTACGATGTAGTGGCCAAGTTTTCTAGTGTGGTATTCCCTTCTTGAGCATTCTTTAAAAAAATTGAGCCTCCAACGGTTGCATCTAGTATGGATTTGGTTGAGCTTGCTAATCCATTGTAGAAGAGTTGAATTTGCAACCAATTCAGGTAGCCGTGTTGAGGGCATCTTCTCAAGAGATCCTTATACCTCTCCCAAGCCTCATATAGTTGTTCATCCTCAAGTTGGCAGAATGTTCCAATCTCCGTCCTTAGTCTTTGAGATTTAGCCGGTGGAAAATATTTGTTCAAGAAAACTTGAGCTAAGATCTTCATGTTGTGATGCTATCCAGAGGTATGGTTTCCAACCAATCTTTTGCACGGTCTTGTAAAGAGAAAGGAAAAAGTCTTAGTTTAATTGCACCGTTAGAAATACCATTCATCTTTACCGTCCCACATATCTCCAAGAAAGACTGTAGGTGCTAGTGGGGATCTTCATTGGTTCTTCCTCTAAAGGCTAGCTTTCTAGCCATGTGGATCAACCCAGGTTTTAATTCAAAGCTGTTGACATTAATGGGCACATTCATGATGCCAGGTTGATTTGTCGGTAATATCGTTGGAAGTAATCCCGTATTGCCTTTGGTATCTCCTCCACCATCTCCTCAATGTGATTGTGTTGAACCCTTAGATTCCTTCTACACGTCTTTCAATCTCAAGATCAAGAGGGAGAATATTAGCATAATAAAAAAATAAAATAAAAAATAAAATAGAATAAAATAGAATAAAAATAAAAGAAAAAATATAAAATAAAATAAAATATAAATAAATGAATAAATAATCAACCAAATAATATACACCTCAAATTAAGATCTATCAATTATAATGAATATTAAATAACAAAAATAGTTCTTTGGATACCCGACAACAGCGCCAAAATTTGATGCGCACTTGCGATTAACACTCAAAGTGTGCATCATTGATGAGGTGTCAACAGGAGCTCAAGAGAGTGAGATCATGCCTCATAAACCTACTACTAAAGAGGAACCCGACAAACCAGGAGATTATGATACTTCCCTTGACATGCCCATTGCTTTGAGAAAGGCACCAGGTCCTGCACCAAGTATCCCATGTATAGCTTCTTTTCTTTTAATAATCTGTCTTCTAAGTTTAGAGCGCTTACTGCCAGCCTTGGCACTGTAACAAGACCAAAAAACATATATGTGGCTATGAAAATTCTTGAGTGGAAGACTATCGTCATGGAAGAAATAAGGGCTCTTAAGAAGAATAATACATGGGAATATGTAGCCCTCCCCCCTAAAGGGCATAAAATAGTTGGGTACAAGTGCCCTTGACATGCCCATTGCTTTGAGAAAGGCACCAGGTCCTGCACCAAGTATCCCATGTATAGCTTCTTTTCTTTTAATAATCTGTCTTCTAAGTTTAGAGCGCTTACTGCCAGCCTTGACACTGTAACAAGACCAAAAAACATATATGTGGCTATGAAAATTCTTGAGTGGAAGACTACCGTCATGGAAGAAATAAGGGCTCTTAAGAAGAATAATACATGGGAATGTGTAGCCCTCCCCCCTAAAGGGCATAAAATAGTTGGGTACAAGTGGGTGTTCACAATGAAATATAAATCTGACAAAACTTTTGATAAGTATAAGGTCAAACTTGTAGCAAAAAGATTTACTCAAACTTATGGGATTACTAAGAAAAAAACATCCCTTAATTGAAAAAAAAATCAGCTACCAGCAGTGTTGTGGAGGAGACAAAGTTTCTGTGAAGTGAACTAGGAGATAAAAAAAAAAAAAAATTGCAATATTTGTCGTGGAGGAGATGGAGTTGCGATGGTTGTCCAACGAGAAGCAACAATCAGCTATTGTCCGAGTGACGGTCTAGGGTGGAGGAAATGAAAATTTTAAGGATGAGGGAAAGAGGAATTGATCGAGCGGCAGGCTGGGGCTTTTTAGTTAGGGTTTCAAAATGTTAATTTTTAATTTTTAATATTAAAATAATAAATGGTTGGCTTAGCCCTTCAATGTAGTTAAAATAAATAAATTAAGCATCCCACATGTGTCTAATGTGCCAGATTTATTTTTGAAAACATGCAAAATTGTGTGTCTAACACATGTCATGCACGTGTCAAAGCGTGTCGATGTCAAAAATGAATTGTTTGTGCTTCCTAGATCACAAACTTGGTCAATGAATTCCTTACTAATTGACATCCTAAAAAAAACACAATGTCTTCCCACATTTGATCCTCCGTTTCCTTCTAGCTTTTGCATTTCTGGAAGTGACGATTGGATTTTGTTCACATTCAGAAACTAGTTCCTAAAGATCTTGACCTTGAAGAAATGCCTCCATACACAATCTCAAGTATTCTTGTTCTGTACTTACAAGTTTCTCTGCACCATATTGTGTGTTTGAGCTACTTCCACCATTAATCTCTATGGCAAACTTCAAATTTTTCCAGTAAAGAAAATTTACAAAAAAGAAGAATGAAACACTACCAGAATTTTTATCCGTTCCGACATTTTTTTTTCTGACGCATACATTTTCGTTGAGACGTATTTCTCCTAACAAACATTCAATTCGTCGGCTCAAATGGAAAAACAAATATGTTTTTATCCAGATATATGCCGACAAAAAATCGGACATATGGCGACGCAAATATTCATCAACAAAAGTTAATCTAAAAAAAAAAAAACTTTTCCCCCCATTTTTCCTTTTCCCTTCTTTTTCCTTTTCCCCACTTTTCCTTCCTGATTTTCTTTCTCCACTCTCCTTTCCTCTCCATTTTTCTTTACCTACAACTCTTCTTCCCTTATCAACAACTGCAACGTGCGCCTAGGGTTTGGGTTCAGCCATCGCACACTCCATCAATCACACACTCCGCCCGCTCCGTTAATTGCACCCTCAAGGCCCACTCTCCATGCACACAACCGTATACCTCGACAATCATCGTCCCCATCCCCACTCTTCCTTGTCAGCGCACCTCCCCTTTCCTTTTCCTTAAATTCTCAGTAAGTGTTTTTTATAAAGTGTACCGATTAAGTGAATTAAGATTGATTTTTCTTAGTTGATTAACTTTAGGAATTTTTTGTTTTTTGTTTTGTTTTTTTCTTTCTAGCTTTGTTGGTATAGGGGGTTGAATGTCAGTTTTTTTATAATTTCTTTTGTAAAATAAATTCTTGTGCGGTTAATGTTTCAATTTGTGATTAGAGTGTAGCCATCAATTTATCAATCTCTAATTGCTTTTGGAGAGAAACACATGGGGTGTCAATTAATTTAAATTTTTTCCCCATTTTCTTAGTTTTATTGTTTGGAATAACTTCAACATTATGTTTGAAATGGATTGGAGTTATTAGTAATTGGAGGTAAATGGGCATTACTTACTAAAATAGAAGTCATTAGTAATTGAATATATTGTTGATTATATATTTAGCATCACTTTTATTGTTGAATATATTGTTGAATATATGTGTAGCATCACTTTTATTGTTGAATATATTTTTGAAAATATGTGAGCGTCACTATTATTGTTAAATCGATAGCCTCTAGTTTGGGTTTGAGAGTCAAATTCGCACATAAACACTTTTTAGGAACTTTTCACTTTGAGTTTGAGATTGAAAGTTACAGCTTGGAACATTTTCAGTTGTTTTAAAAGTCAAAGTTGTCACTTAGACAGTTTTTAGTTTGAGTTGGAGAGTGAAAGATACTTGGGAACTTTTTAGTTTAGGTTTAAGAGTCAAAGTAGCACTTAGCCATTTTTAGATTGTTTTGAGAGCGAAAATGCCTCTTAGACACTATGTAGAAGCTTTATAGTTGGTTTTGAGAGTTGAAGTGATTTTAAAAACATTTTAGGTTTTTTTGAAAGTCAAAGTGTCACTTGGGCACTTTTTAGGATCATTTTAGTTTGGGTTAGAGAGTGAAAGTGTTAATTAAGAACTTTTTAGGTTGTTTTGAGAGTCAAAATGTCACTTAGACTCTCTTTAGGAGCTTTTTACTTCGAGTATGAGATTGAAAAGTACACTTCGGAACATTTTAGGTTGTTTTAAAAGTCAAATTGACACTTAGACACTTTTTAGGAACTTTTTAGGTGTTTTGAGAGTTAACTTTATCACTTAGGCACTTTTTAGGAGTTTTTTAGTTTGAGTTGGAGAGTGAAAGTGACACTTGATAATTTTTCAGTTTTGGTTTTCGAGTCAAAGTGGCACTTGGCCATTTTTAGATTGTTTTGAGAGTGAGTCTCTTAAACACTCTTTAGAAGCTTTTTAGTTGGTTTTGAGAGTTGAAGTGATTTTAGAAACTTTTTAGGTTTTTTTTAGAGTCAAAGTGTCACTTAGACACTTTTTAGAATCTTTTTAGTTTGGGTTAGAGAGTGAAAGTGTTAATTAGAAACTTTTTAGGTTGTTTTGAGAGTTAAAGTATCACTTAGACTCTCTTTAGGGGCTTTTTACTTTGAGTTCTGAAAGTGAAAGTGAAAGTGAAATTTGTGAACTTTTTAGTTTGGATTTGAGAGTGAAAGTGATACTTAGCCATTTTTATTCATCTAATTATAAAAATATTTGGCTAGAACTTAATTTGGTTATACATTGTTGCTAGAGGGACTTGCAAACATTTGCTAGAGGAAAAATCTTTGTCAAAATAGTTATGTATAAAGAAAAAAACATGTTAAAAACTATTCTTGTACACGTGGAGTTACAATATGAACTTCAACTGTTATCTATTTTCTCTGGGAGTCAAAGTGTTATTTAGACACTTTTTAAGAGCTTTTTGTAACCTTTTTGTGTTAAAGTATCCTTAGGTTTGTGGAAAAAAGTTTATCTAACTTTTTGTCCTAACTCCTACAGGATTAAAATTTGTCCATATTATTCAAATATGAATAAGAATTGGATTAATCCTAGAGATAGATTCTCAAGAGAGTATATTGATGGTGTTGCACAATTTATGGAAGTGACAAAGTGTCATGTAAATGGAGAGGGAAAAACAAGATGCCCATGTAAAAATTGTCAGAATTCAATGTTACAGACATGAGGCGGAGTAGAATGACATTTATTTGCTAATGGAATATCTCCTTCATTTAGTCAATGGATTTATCATGGAGAACGGGCAAATTTATCTCGATTTCAAAGAGTCACAACTCCTTTAGCTCCTTTAGCAAATGATGGATTAAGGGAACAACCTACTGCTCAAAATGATGACAATGAGTTGTTCAATCTTATAAATGATCTGCAAGGACCGATGAGAGAAAAAGAATATGATGAAGATGAAGAATTTTGGGAAGAAATACCTAAGAACATCGAACAAAGTGATACCTCAAACATTTTTTAGGAGTTGATGGATGAAGCACATAACCCATTATACCTTAGTTGTACAAGATTTTCCTCATTGAACTTCTTGGTGAAATTGATGCATATTAAGGTTTTCAATAATTGGAGTAACACTTGATATGTTACTAGATTTGTTGAAAGATGCCTTTTGTTGCCTTTTTAATTAAATGTGTACGTTTAGTTTCTAACAATGCGTCTAGATCACTCAAGTATATTCATCTATCAGCAAGTTTTTGTATAAAGACCGAAGTATAAGTTTTTATAGGTTTCTTGGGGAATCCAAGGTCGAACGCGAAGATTTGTAATAATTATGCGTTGAGAAAGCATTTCTTGATCTATGCATCGTCTATACAAGTTTGCAAATATGTTCATGAAGGAATTACTAACTCTAACTCTATACATAATGAATTAATGAAATTTCCTACGATTTAATATGGTGAGTGGTCATGGAGAAGGGTAGTCATATACAATTTACGTTCAGATGACATGTGTTGAGTATGAAGATGGAACCATGAAATAAAGGGAGTTAAACGAAGTTGTTAGTTTTCTCTTAAGTAAATTTAGGTATGTTTGCATGCATACAAACTTTGGAGTTAAGATCCCATCTCTTGATATTCGACGCCACATTAGTTTTATTTCTAAGATGCATAGTAAGTTGGTTCTCAACAAAAGATGAACTACATTTCTGAAACTCATCATTTCTTAACAAATGCGAAAGATTGATCATCCACTCTCTCAAGTTAAATGATTGTGATTGTTTTCATTTGTTTGTTCGACAAATTCAAGCAAGCTAAAGATGTTCATTGATCAAGATGCCAACATACTTAATAATACTTAGAGAATACTAACTTCAAACATTTAACTCATCAGACATAAAGAACAAACATGGTGAATGTTGCCTTTTTTTAGGTGTTATAATTTTAGTACAAAGTATTGTGTCGAGGATTACTCAAATATGTTCATTAATCAGCAAGTTTTCCTATAAAAACCCAAGTGTAAGCTTTTATAGGTTTCCTAGTGAATCTAGGGTTGAACGCAGGGATTTGTAATAAATTAGGCGTTGAGACTAAATATATAATCTATGCAGTGGATGTATAAGTATTATGTTCATGGAGTTTATGTTTAAGTCTATACATAAAGAATAAATAAAATTTTCCTATAATTAACATAGTGAGGTGGACGCGGAGAATGTTAGTCAAATGTCATTTAGTCAGATACCATTCGTTGAGAATGATGATAGAACCATGCGATACAATAGAGTTAACGCAGCAGCTAGTCGTTACTTAAGCTTATCTAAGTGTATTTACATACCTATAAACTTTGGGTTTGAGAATCCATCTTTCGATGTTTCGACGCCACATTAATCTTATCTCTAAGACGCATGGTAAGTTTGTTTTGGCAAAATGAGCTACATTTCTGAAACTTATCTAGTCTTGATTAATGTTATAGATTAACCATCTACTCTCTCAAGCTAGATGGTCGTGTTTGTCCTACAAATCTATGCAAGCTAATGATATGCATTAATCAAGATGTGAACATACTTAATATTGCTTAAGAAAAACTAACTTCTAACATCTAACTCATTCAACATACAAGCAAACATAGTATAGAGTATTAAATATGAAAATGAATGGAAGACAATCATCAATCAAACTTATATTAAGTAAATAAACCATTCTCTCGAATGTCATTAACAAAACATAAGTAAGAAGGAGAGAAATGAAGAAGAACAGAAATGGAAGACGTCAAGCCGCTACTGACAATGTCTTGCTTCATGGAGGCTTGAGATGGTTGCTATCTGATACATAAATGGCATAGGATGAAGGTTCTCACTCTCTGGAAGATGACTCTGGAAATTCTTAGAATCCTTCTCACAAAAGAGCTTGAAATGGAGGCTGGTTATGATGAGGAAGAATTTGTGCAGAGCTTTCGCCTCTTAAACTCGTTTCTCTCTCTCTCTCTCTTTTGAATTGAGAAGCTTTAGGCTATTTATAGGCGTCGAAAAAGTAAACTCATGATGATCTAACACCGCATTAATTTGAATGCCCTGCAGCGTAAACTTTTCACACCGTCAACCCATTGGTTCTGCCATGTTCTGATAACGTGTAATATGTTCTTATACTGACATGACAAACACTGATAGCTGATGCCCAGGCGTCTGTATCTGCTTTTTCTTCTCAACGCATGGTCTTGAGGCATAGGTTCACTTCTTTTGTTCTCGTAGCAACTTCTTCTCTAGTACTTGGGTTATTTGTGTTTCTCTTCTACTTAATCCTACGTTAAGAACATAAAATCTCATATTTTCTTAGGTATATTCTTTTGTAAATGATATCAACGCATGGTAATACATATTACACAATTCAATTGCCAAAATCATGCGCTCAACCCTAAAGTTGTTCTAATTATTCCAAATAGTGAATATAATAACTTGTATTTCTACAAATTATCAGTGAAGAATATTGAATATGGAAATAAGTATAAGATAATTGCCAGTCAAACTTATATTAAGTAAATAAATCATTCTCTCGAATGTCATTGACAAACTACAAGTGAGAAAGATGAAAATGATGAATGAATGGAAATAAGAGTCGTCAAGCTGCCACTGGCAAGGTCTTGCTTCATGGAGGCTTGAGATGGTGGTGTATCCGATACATAAACTGCATAGGGGAAGATTCTCACTCTCTAAGAGGTGACTCTAAAAATGCTCAAAATTCTTCTCACAAAAGAGCTCGAAATGGAGGATGGCTATGGATGTTGAGTGAGAAATTACGTAGAGCTTTCACTACCGAATACTTTTCTCTCTCTTTTGATCTGAGAAGCTTTGGGCTATTTATAGGCGTCAAAAAGGTGATATCATGATGACCTGACACCTTTGCACTTAATTCCATGCCCAGCTGCGTTAACTTCTTCGTGTCTCAATTCATTGGATCTGTCATTATCTGGTGAAATTAGTTGTCCACTTGCATATTGACATGACTGTTGCCGATTAAGTGCTTGCATTGTTTATCTTCTGGACGCATGGTTCTCGACGCATTGGTATTCTCTGGCAGCGTCCTCTTCCTTTATATTTCTGCTCCTTTTGTTCTATCCTGCGTTAAGAGAAATAGAATTTCATAATTTCTAGGATAGATGCTTTTGTAAGTATTGTAAACGCAGAGTTATTCGAATAACGCACTTCAAGTGCTAAATTCATGCGTTTATCATCAATTTTGTCCTAATTACTCCAACTAATGAATATAATAATTTGTATTTCTACAAGTTATCACCTTTCTAGTTGGTTTACGTATAACTAATTCTTTTCATGAAGTCAAGAGAAAATTACTTGACTTAAGACTAGGATATGCATCTATTCATGCTTGCAAGTATGACTACGTTTTATTTTGGAAAAGATATTCTAGTTGTCAAAGTTGTCTAGTGTATGGTGAGTCTCGATAAAAAATGAAGGATGAAACCAGTAAGAAGATTCTAAACAAAATTTTTCTACATTTTCCGTTAATACTGAGGCTGAAGTGATTGTTTTCATCAAAACACATTGCTTCTAAAATGCGATGGCATAAGAATTAATGAGTTGAAACTAATGGTGTGTTGCGACATCCAGCAGATGCTGAAGGGTGAAAATATTTTGATAGAGAATTTCCTAAATTTGCTTCAAACCCAAAGAATGTCTGGTTAGCCTTAGCTTCAAATGGATTTAGTCTATTTGGAAATATGAGCACTACGTACAACATGTGGCCCGTGGTGCTTGTTCCTTATAATTTGCCACCGTGGGAGTGCATGAAGGAATCTAATTTTTTTTCATGTCTTTACTTATACTAGGACCAAAGTCTCCGAGAAAAGAAATTTATGTGTATTTGCAACCATTGATTGGGGAATGGTAAACTTCTTTTTTTTGTATAGGGGATTGCTAAGAAGTTATTTTGGGCATCTTAAGTATTTTGGCTTAGGCAATCTTAAAGATTTTTTGTATAAGGGATTTCTAAGAAGTTATTTTGGTTTAGCATCTCATTTATTTTGGTTTAGGGAATGTTAAATTTTTTTGTATAGGGGATTTGTAAGAAGCTAGTAGTGCTCAAACTTGATTATATATAATGTTTTTATTTTTAGAATTTTACTAACTATATTGAACATTAGTGTTATCTTTAATATATAAGTTCATTTTTGTTATATTCATTTGAAGATTAAATTTTGTTTGTACAGAATTAGGTAATAAGAAAATAAAATTTTGGTTATTTAATCATTACAAATTACATTAAAAAATTGTAAATACCTTACATCGAGGCATAATAAAACGTCGTAAAAAATTATACATAAATCCATCTGAAAATTTCCATTTTCTAACAACTATGTTTTTGCTGACGTAAGTGTATTTCATCAGGATAAAACATATGTCAACACAACATATTGCGTCGACAGAAGTATACTTATGCCAACGAAACCTTTTTTCTTTGGGATAAGGTATTGCGTCGACAAACATGGATATGCCGATGCAAAAAATTTTGTCGACATAACTCTTTTGGACGATAAAAGAACCTTTGATTTGACTTTAATACCATAACACAAAGAGAACTCAATAAAACTTAATTTAACAGTCTCTTTATTATTATGTCCAATAGAAGAGAAAGTACAACGAATTTATAGAGCCTCTGCTAACATATTTCCTAAAAATTCTAAATAAGTTTCCTCAAGCTTTTTTTAGCCGAAATAAAGTAAAATGGTTATAACAAAGATGGACTTGGTATTTGAAGAATATGAACCAAAAAAAAAAAAAAAAAAGAACTAAAAATAGTAGCAAATACTAGGATGCACTAATTTGTAAGATTCATCGGAATGGGTATTCCAACATATCCTCTCCAACTTTTTCTCTACTCAAAATTTTCTTCTCACTCTTTTTCTCTACTCAAAATTTTCTTTTCACTCTTTTTCTCTCCCTACTCTACTTCACTAGTTACATAATATATACTAATGGAGATATATACAGAGTATATACTAATTGTGGTTTTTCAATATAACTTTATATGTTTGTGGAGATATATATATTTGAAGGTATATACTTGTGACTAGTGGAAAATGTTTATATATGAAGAAATATACCAATGACAAGTGTGTACATATGGGTATATACTAGTGGAAAGTGTGTATATATATAGTATATGTGGATTTCCAATATAACTTTATAAAATTTGTAGCAGAGAGGAAAAGAATGAACAATGAAATTAATAGTAAAAAATGGAAAGAAGTCTAACGAACAATATTTAATAAAGAAATTTAAAAGTGAAAAAAAAAAATTGGTGAAGAAAAGAATAATCTGGTGTTCAATGCTTATCGGCTTAAATGTGAAAAATGATTGAATAAAGTTGAAAGTGAAGAATTGACCAATAGATGGAGAAATATAGTAACCAAATTCATGGGAAAGATAATAATGAGAGAATAATAGATCCCATCAAGTTATACTAATATGGTAAGAAGATAATTTAAGCTAAAAACATGAAAATATATAGAGACAAATTCATGTTCTTCATTTCAATTTCAATCAAAGAAAAATTTGGATGGTATTTCAAATTAAATTAAGTATTTTAAAACCCTATAATAATAAGATGCTATTAAGAAAACAAAATGTATAATAATTATGGAACGATAGATAAAAATTGGGGTATAATGATAAAAAAAAAAATGATAGAAAATATAAGATTGGAAATTTTCAAATATTTTAACATTTCTGAAATTATAATCTTAGAACAACTCATCATGCTTATTATTTACAGTATTATATGACAAATAAGATTCACAATTTTCCAAACATCTTTTATATACTAAAAATGTTTAAATTATTATTTTTTTTGGTTGTTTTCAAATATAACAAAATGAGCCAAACTATTTACAAATATAAAAATATTTCAACAATAGACAATGATAAACTTCTATCGCTCAGAAACTGAAAGAGTGATAGAAGTCTATCGGGATTTATCGTTGAAATTCTTTTTATATTTGTAAATAGTTTGATTTTTTTCCATTTATAGTAATTTCCCTTATTTTTTTACTATTTATAATATCACACGTATTTTTTTTTAAAATATGTGCAGTGAGGGAATCAATCCTCTGATTTTGAAGTTGATAGTATAGAGAGGTGAGAGATTCAAGCATTAATCTTTTGAATGAGGGTATATGCTAGTAGAGACAGCTTGGTCAAAAAGCTACAAATAATAGAGAAAATTGGAGTAAATATTGAAAAACAAGCACTTAAACAATTAAGTTAAAGCATGAGTATTTTGGTCTCTTTAAAGGGATTCAAATCCTCTATGGTGTGTATTGTATTTCTTTATGCTAGCCACCAGGGCATCAAGTATTCTTTGATGTGTCTCCTCAGAATACAACAAATCAAATAAAACATTATGTTGTTCAGACCACTGTGCACTGGAAAATGCTAAGCTAAAAGCTCCATAACTAAAAGAGCAAATGAGACAACTATGAGAAAGAGAAAGAAAATTAAAGGTGTGTGTACTGTGTAGCCACCTATTCTTGTCTGACCTCTTCTAATTAATTTGAATTAATATGTGAAATTTGCATATTTTTTGTTTGTTTACTTCTCATTTCATTCATATGTTTATTTTGTGACTTTTTAGTGTGGTTAAAATAACTAATTTCGTGAGGAAAAAAAAAAAAAGAAGAAGAAACAAGAAGAGTAAAATTTTGAATTAGGGTTTTTGTTAGCCAAAAGCTGAGCTTAATCTATGTTGGGAAAAATCAAAATTTGAAATGAAATCCATTAACAAGAAAATTGCAATTTGGAGGAACTTTTTTTGGGTTTTATAAATCCTTCTTTCCCCACAAAAACCCTAGAGCACCCAAAAGAAAAGTCCTCTCTTTTCTAACTAGAGAATCCGCCAATAGATGTTATTCCTCTCTCGTCATATAAAGATCCTAGCTAGTAGCAGCCCCCAATCTCTCCTTTCTCTTGCAAAAAAAAAAAAAGAAAAAAAAAAAAGAAAAACCACCATCCTCACAAATCCTAGAGATTTATACAAACACAATTAAAAATTAAAAAAAAAAAAAAGAAAAAAAAAAAAGAAAAACCACCATCCTCACAAATCCTAGAGATTTATACAAACACAATTAAAAATTAAAAAAAAAAAAAAGAAAAAAAATAAAAAACCTCCAAAATCTGAAGATCTATGAACACAAAGGCCCTAACTTAGTTGGAGGTTGCATTTTGTAGGGACTTTGTCCTAAAGATCCGCACATCACATAACAAGTGACTTCGTGTTTGGGATTTCATCGTTTGTCCTTCTTCTTCTCTCTTAGAGATCTTGAAAAATAGAGAGAAGTAAAAGGTATTAGCAAAAATAACTACTATTATTGCTTTTATTTCTTCACTTTGTTTATTTTATTTTTATTATCATGTGATCCTTTTACACATGCATTTGCTTTCGATGTTGGTTTTACATTATTTTGTTTATTTATTTTTGTTTATCTTATTCCTCTTCCATGCTCTTTCTTTTTTGTTTAATAATAATAATAATAATAATAATAATAAGTGTGTAGTAAAAAGGAGAGGAGTAAAAGAGAAAAAAGAGTCTACTTTAGAATGGAGAAGAACAGACTTTTTCTCAAAAATCTTGTGGGAGATGTGTGCTAAAAGTTTCAAGCTTGAGGAAGAAAAAAGAGGAGACGTTAAAAGTGGGGTAAAAGAAGTTTTGAAAAGGGTTGATAAATAAATGTTAATTTTAAATTATTATTATTATCATCATCATCATCATCATCATTTCTTCCTTTGGTTTATCTTTTTATATTTTTTTATTTGACACATTTCTTAGTTTTTAGTTATCTGTTTTATTTTAAGTATTGTATTTAATCATTTTATTTTCCAAACATTTTATTTTGCTACTATTCTAATATATTCATGTTATATTATAATTAGATGATATTAGTCTATTATTCTTAATATTTGTTTGTATTTTTCTAAAAATACCAATGACGGAATCTAGAAGACGTAACAATGAATTAAATAAAATTAAGTTATATTCATATTAAATCATATTTGATTTCTAATTAAAATTTTTCTAAGTTATTTTAAATTTTTTTTTCTAATTTTCTTAATCATTTAAAAATTTCCTTTAAATTATTCTATTGTGCTTTTGAACATTTAAAAAACTAAGATATTATTTCAAAACGATTTCTAACAATTTGGTTTCTTTTTTAAGACTGTGTTTATCCTAAAAAAAATATTCCGACAATAAAATTTAGAAGATTTGGGAGTCTAAGTTTCTAAAAATTCTTGAGGTAAGGAGTCAATTCTTTGGGAGTCCAAGATCAATCTCCCATATGTTTTTATTAAATTTTATTATGTCATTTTGTGTTTGTTTAATTGTTATGATACTTCTTTAATCATGTTTTTCTTATATAATGTTCATATTAAGTCTTATTTGATTTCTAATTAAAATTTCCCAAAATTTTTAAATATTTCTAATTAAAATTTGTGTTTATTTTTCAAGTATAGTAAAATGAGTCAAATTATTTTCAAACATAGAAAAATTTCACTGTCTATCGATGATAGACCACGAAAAGCTTCTATCGCTTGAGCGATAGACTGCAATAGACTCTTTTTGGATCATTTAAATTTTTTTCTTTAAAATTACACTTTTTGTATTTTCAAACATCAAAAAATTAATCTATAATTTCAATTGGTTTCCTGATCAATTATTTTTCTAATAGCTTCTTTTAGACAGTTTTCTTTTTTAAAAAATCCTATAATGGAGTCTAAGAAATTTGGGAGTCTGATTTCCTAGAATTCTTAAGGTAGGAGATCACATCTTTGAGAGTTTGAGATTTGATCTCAAGAAAAAATGAATTTAGTTAATGTTTAAAAGAAAACTTCCTTTATTAAAGACTATCCTAGGACGGATTTTGAGAAAAATGTAATAATTTTTCACTTTCTTGAGATAATGAATTTTCCTCAATTATAATATAGTCAAATTGACGGAATTTGTTCCACTTATTTTATGGGATCATTGCTTCAAACATTGGAGTAATGAGGGGTATAATAAGACATTATTTTTAAAAAAATTAAAGAATATTTTCAATTCAAAATTTAGAATTTGGCCACCGTTTTTTAAATAGGTGTTGTGGGGTGCTACCACCTTCCCCATACACAAATGACTCTCAAACCTAACTCTAGTTTTCACATACCATTTTTGTTAGTTTTTATTAAAAAATTGTTCTTTATTTTGGTCTCCAATCACACTGTAAAAAGGATTGTTACGACTCCTTTTATTTTTTGTTATTTTAACCCTTTTTTAAGACATTGGCCACTCCCTATCGTCTCGGGCACGTGGAACAATGTGTATCTTGTTGTGTATTGAGAGAAAGGTAAGAGAGTTACTTATAAGATACTTAAAATTTAATACAAAAACTAAAAAACTAAAATATGGTCTTTTGACCTTTCTTACAAAAGATTTTTACATGGAAACCCTTTTTAGGCCATATATTTCATAAATGTTTTAAACTTTGAATTATTTCATCAAGAGTATTTAGCTATAATTTTGGACCATTTTGACCTTTTCGCAATTCTTAGATTTTCAAATATTTTAATTATTTTCTTATTAAATTAATTATGTATTAGACTTTGAGTATAACTATAGATCATTTAAGTTATTTCTTGAACATGATCTACCCGTATGTCAATCACATACTGTTTAAAATTACATTTAATTACTTTGAATTTTTGCCTTAATAGATAATTTAATATGGCATATAAAATAATTATTAAATAACAAATTAATTACAAACTTTAAGGCACAAAGTCCTTCGGTAATAAACTTTTGTGTTCTTTGAATTAGACGCTCCGAAGTCTACACTCCAAAACTGTATCACTTGCTTTCCAATACCTTTCACTCACTTTACCCTCTCCTTCCCTTCCCCCTTCAACCTTTTGTTTTTTCCACATTCTTTTTTAGGAACCAGTGCTTGTCTCTTTGATTCCCCCTAGCCATTTCCCAAACACCCATTTGCAAATTTTCGATCACGAGTTTTAGAGGTGGAAAAAATTATCCATAAGAATTTAGGAGAGGTGGCTTTAATTTCTAAAAATACTTTTTTGTTGTAAAATTAAGGAGCAAAACAAGAAACAACAAGAACACGAATACCAAAAAATTATCATATATATAATAAATAAATAAATAATAACAAAAGTGAAATTATGAAAATAGGAAAATATGGAAATATCTTTAATTTTTTAACCAAATTGGACATCTCCGAAATCCACCAAATGCCTCTGTTTGTAGGCAATTTGGCAACTAGGACGTGGCATTATTTGGACATTAAGAGTGTGTTATTAAGAAAATTGAATCTCGGCGGAAGCGTGTGATTGAGTTCTTTGATTTATTGAAAGAATTACAAAAAGTAAAGAAAATGTTAAGCATCATACATTTGTCAATCTATAATTCTCGAACCAATAATCTTATCCTTGTAGTCTTTCTTTTCCAAGAGATCTTCCTTGCTATGACTCTAGCGAGGATCCGATTTGTGAGAACCGCTTCTTTGAAAGAATGGGAAGAAGAATTTTCTTAGAATTTTTCTAAGAAAATTGGGAGAATTAGTAGAGGAACTGCTTCTTTGAAAGAATGAGGAATTAGTAGAGGAAGATTTGTAGAGTAATCGTAGAGATTATTCTCTTAGAGAGTGTTCTATGAAGACTCCTAAGGGCCCTATTTATAAAACTCTATGGGTTACTCCTAATTCTATTAGGATAAACCCTCTGTAGAGATTTTAAATCAAATATTTAATAATATCCAATATTAATAAATATCTGCCCAAATAATATCTCATATTAAATGGTTTAAAATATTTAAATCTTATTGAAATATTTATTTTCTGCAGAATCTTTAATGTGGATCTCATCCAAATTAAATAATTAATTATTTGAATCCAATTCAAATTAATTAATTAATTCTCCCTCTATTTATTTATATGATTTTATCCAAATAATTAATTAATTGTTTATTTGAATCAATTCAAATAAATTAATTCTTTATATTATAAAGTTATAATTTGAATCACATTCAAATAAAATTTATAATAAATCATGCAATAAATTGTATATAATACAATCAATATTTTCTCTCATAAATTTGAATATTCCAAATGTCTTTCAACATAGTTGATCATTATTGGTCCGTGGTGAGCTAGCAAGGGACCTTATGGACCTACAAATCAGAAGCTCCAACGATATGACATTAATCGGCTAAACTCATTAACCACATTAATCAATATTCGTTAATTGTGTGTACACTCCATTAAAGACCCACAGCTACACTCTTCTCATTGCAGATATATTTCTGTGTCTATGGATATAAACCAATAATAGCAAATTAGTCCTTCACAAGTGTTCGTAATACCAGCTAGGTCAAATTACCATTTTACCTGTAGATTACTTCTAAATTCTTAAGTACTAATGCTCCTCTAATGAACAAACTGTTTATGGTCCAACCATTAAACAGAAACCACTCTCGAGCCAGTGAGAGGGTAGGGCCCTTTGTTCAGGTTTCCAAGACACCACTTAAGGGAATACTTATCTACTTACCCTAAAAATGAGAATAAGTGAATTCCATCTTGTATAATTATGTCCCCAGTTCCCCACTCGGTCTTGTTCCCAAGATGGTAGGCATATTGAGTTAGCAAACGGCCACTCTCATCCATATAAACCAAAGGACAATCCCTTGTGGACAGGAGTTCATAATATACTCAAGATTAAGACTAAGTTGCCTAGGTCATCCTATTGAAATAGAAACCTAACTAGTCAACAGAGTTACATCAAGTGATTACTATTTCATGGTCCGGTCTTATGTAAACTTATTGCATAGGATACCCCCACTCGCATGTCATATGCACGAACGCATTAAATCATTGCGTTTGTATCAAATACAAAGTGGGCTGTATCCATAGTGTCACCAGGATAAGGTATCCAGCTCTATTCCTATACTATAGACTGTATCTTGAACATTGATCTCCATATGTCTTCACGTACAGTTCAAGAATCATAACGGCCTATGATGTTAGTTTATTGGATTTAGGGTTATTAAGACAAAACAAACAAAAACAATCAGTAATGCTTATTGAAGTAACACATCAATAACTCTTTATTAATGATTTAATGACGGTTAAATAATTACATTTACAATCTACGAGTTTTAGGGCATAAAACCCAATAGTGTAATCATAAGAAACATGGACAACCTGTAGAAAGACACATGGGGTAATGGGAGAATTGCATTTGGTCTTGACACTAAGCATGAGCATCTATTTACTTATAATATTTATAATACTTCCCCTTAGATGCCCATTATATATATGAAATATAACTTGTTAAAACCTTACTAGCAAGGAAAATTATAGTGAAGGGAAAAGAGTACATATTTCATTATTTTCATTTCTTTTTCTTGCAAATACTCATTTGTATCCCATAGGCTTGACATCTTTTGGTGTTCGGACTACTAATCCAAAAACTTAACATTTTGAAAGTGAGTTTAATTCTATATCGATGCTTCTTTCCACTGAAGCCAATCTTTTCTATGTCAACATTCTTCCATAGGTTTTGATTCATAAACTTCATTTTCAGATATAATATCAAGACTAACATTATATGCAAAAATATTATTAATAACTACATTAGCTTGATTCTATCTTTTTTCTGTCATAATATAGTTTATTAAAATCTCATTATTATCTTTAGATACTTCATCTTCTTCATTAATTACATTATCAGTCATATCTAGGGTTTCTTCATGGGTATTTCCATCCTCAACCAAGTCATTGTTACTATTAACTATTTTTATTTATCGAGGGTTTTTATATTTACGACCCACTAGTTTACTGCGCTTTTGGCGTGTCCAAGACTCATTATTGTTAACTTGTTGCATTGGGATATCAATTTTCGGTGGAGCATTTGCAGCTAATATATAGAACTTAGTTACTTTATTAGCATCTCTTAATGCATATGGTAATTAATTTATTATATTTTGCAAATGAATTATTTTCTTAACTTCAAGTTCACATTGATCTGTATGAGGATCTAAATGAGACAATAATGATGCATTTCATGTAATTTATTTTTCCAACTTATTGAACCTTACCTCTAAGACATACCTTTAGTGGGGGAAATGATAGGAGCTTGTGTTGATAGCGTATAGTAAAATTGAGGAGCAAAACGAGGTAGAACGTGAGTACGAATATCAAAAAATTATAATATATAATAAATAAATAATAATAACAAAAGTGAAATGTTGAAAATAGGAAAATATGGAAACCTCTTTAAATTTCTCACCAAATTGTACATCTCCAAATTCCACCAAATGTCAATATTTATAGGCAATTTGGCAACTAAGATGTGGTATTATTTGGACACCAAGCGTGTGTAATCATAAAACATGTGGACATGTAGAAAGACAAATGGGATAACGGAAGAATGACATTTGGGGGGCTGTTTGGCCCATGGGTTTAGAATTAGGGGCTTTGGCTTTTAAAGCCAAACCTATGTGCTGTGCACTTGGAATAAAATTCTTGGGATTAGAAAACCAAACCCATGGGTTTGGAATAGTTTACAAAAAAAAAAACTTAATGAATGTCATAGGTTTAAGAAAAATCTTCTTCCATCTTATACCTTATATCAGCAATCGTTGGTGACCGGTCGCCCATGACTATTGGTTGATCATGTGACTATGGGCGACTGATTATGCAAATGTGGATGATTGACCGTACGACCATCAACGATCGATCATGCGACTGTCGACGACCAATCATCAAGTGTTGATCATCGATGACTAACCACTAGGCCTATCAGTAATTGGCCACCCTTGACCGACAATGATCGATGGCAGGTTGCTTTGACTGTCAGCAACTATCGTTAGCCGACTGACCATGCTCATTAGTCATTAGCAACTTTCTCTTTCTCTTTCCTCTTTCCTCCATTTTCCTTTCTTCCTCTTCCTTCCTTTAGACTTCTCACTCCTTTCACCTTCTTCATTTTCACAAAATAAAATAAAACAAAATCCCTTATTTTAGGAGGCGCAACACTAAAGTGTGATGTCAATTGCGTTGGTTATAGATGGTCAAATGTTCTTCTTCCTTTCTCTCCATTCCTCTTCATTTTCACACAAAAAGAAAGTGAAACTAACAGATGGACTAAGAGTGCTACTAAATGCAATAAACCTCGAGAGTAAAATTCATTTCATGCAACAAAAAAGGAGATAAATTAGAAATTTAAAGCAGAACCAAATTTGTTATATAGGTGTTAGTAAATTAAATTTCAATTTTCGCAAAGTTATTAGAAACTAAATTTATTATATAAAAAAAAGAAAGAAAGATATAAGTTAGGAATTTAAAGCAAAACTAAATTTGTTATAAATTTTTTATAAAACTAAATTTCAAAGTTTTGTTACTTTGTTACCAAAAATTAAATTTGATTTTAAAAGAATAACTAAATCATTGTCATTCCTACGTTATTGTCATAAAAATTATTAAAGCAAATGAATTAGTTTAGGATTATGAAAGACATATCTAATAAAAATTTCATTTTAAAATGAATAAATTATATCTTATATTCAAAATTATTATAAAAATTGATCCATGGTACACAAGAGGATATACATTTCACAAGACAACTAAAAAAACAGAAAAAAAGTACAGATTACCCAAACTCAAGCATATGTAAAATGCACCCCAGACGCAGGCTTAAAAAACCTAGAGTTCTAAATCCTGCACTCCAAAACTCCTAGACTTCAAAACTCCCTCAAATAAACCCCTCAGCATTAGGTTCTCAAGTTCTTTCTTCCGAACCTACGCGCCAATCACCCCATTGGTTTTGACACTAAGCATAGTCATCTATTTACTTATGATATTTATAATATTTTTCAAAATATTGGAAAGAAATTTTGGAGGTGGAAAAATATATAAAAAAAAATAAGGGCAAAATTGTAATTAATTAATAATGAAAACCAAATTGTCATTTTTGTATTATGTATTTTTTTTTCTCTTTTTGCACTATTTGCAAATAAATTTGTCAATTTTGCCATATAATACAAATCCTCTAATATTTAATATATTTGATATGTAAAATGAGAGAATAGCATATCAATTATTTGATACAATAAATATCAAATAACATTATTTAAAGTATAAAGATACCTTGAATAAGATTATATATATTTAATTTGAATGAGATTCAGATACAAAAATATATATTTATTTAAAAAAAATTTATCTTAATATTAGATACTAAAATATTTTTAATTTTGATAAATTTTGCGCTAGGTCATTATAAATAAAACCTTTAGGTTTTTAGCTTAAAATTGATGATGCTTGTTAGAACCTCATAACTGAAAGGAGTTCTCGCTCCCTTAACCATGATCCAATCATAGCAAATAAGAACTTGTGGTAAAAAAATGAAGATTCGACCTCATGAAGTTGGAGCGCGAGAAGATAAACACTCGCCAACACGTTGTCACATTTATTTAGAGGTATTTATATGCTTCAGCCTTTTAGTTTATGTTTAATTTTAAATAAAAACAATGTCATCCAATGCTTTTGTTGCGGGGTGAAGAGTTTATTCCCTTCATAGTCAACATTAATAGTAAAAAAAAGAAAAAAAAAAGTTTAGTCAAATTAACGAAGTTTTAGAAAGATTTACTAGAGCAAGTCATCTCTTAAGGTAATTTTTTAAAAAAATCTAGCCTTTGTAATTATTCTGTTGATTATGACTCTACTAAGGTTATTATGTGGGCTGTAATTTTTGTTGTTGTGAATGAGGGTTGGAATGAGAATTAAATTTGTTGTCGTGAATTAGGGGATGGAGTAGAATTGCAAATCTTATTGTATCAATAATTAATTCTCCAGTGAGTTTTGTGCTTATTGGATTTGAAACTGAATTTTGTGATAAATATGTCACTTATAGTTGATAGAGAGAGATAAGATCAATATTTGTTACGTCAATTGTTTATGTGTGACTTTAAGAATTTGCTTATGTATTAGTATGTGATGAGCGTGAAAATTTCGATGGAAATATCGATAAAATGTCATCTTTTATGAATATTTTTAGAAAAATTTAAAAAAAAATTAGAAATTTAAATTAAATTAGTAAATAAATATTTTATGATTTCTAAACCAGTTAATATATCTATTATTTATTGGAAAATTATTTTAGATGACAAAACTGTTAAAAATATTAACAAACAATAGCAAAATATTACAGTTTATTGCACGATAAACTGCGATAGATCGCGATAGACTACTATCTGTCTCTATCATGACACAGATAGACACAGATAATAAATAGTCTATCGCGGTCTATTGCGAATAAACAGTGAAATTTGATATATTTGTAAATATTTTAGTTCATTTTTCCATATTTGAAAACACCCTTTATTTATTTTATATTTATATTAGTGATATTGAAATCTTATATCAAAATATTATGTATGGATGGTATGAACAACCTAAACAACAATTCTTGAATAGCGAACAACTAGAGTTATTACTCTTTACATCAAAAAATTTCCATTAATGAAAGATGTAAATCCATTGGAAAATTAAAAAATACACATGCTAGATGAAATGGTTGTTTCTATCTGTTAGGTTTCACTGTAAATTGTTGAACTATTTATTAAGGAAGGGGGATCTTGAGTTGCCTTGAAGTAAGTCAAGCTACATACTCAACGTCTTCATCTGAACTGTGGAATCGAAACACAAACGAATAACTTTAAACACTGGATCTGCAAATCTACGTGTATTCCAAAATGCCACCAGTAAGATACACGTGAAATACATGTAGGATCATCATTAAGACCGTCATACTTGCCAACCATCTATGAACTGATTGGATAGCCAACCAAAGTAAGCTTTCGTCATTATATATTGAACAAAAGCACATTTAGCTACATTAGTGCTAAAAAGTATAGTCGGCATTAGCATTTTCTTTTGAAGGGAATAAGGTATTAGGATACAGAGGGAATAGTATCTTCTCGTCGACTCATAGCTCCAAGACTCCCTCCCCCTTTCCCCTTCGTTTTGGAAACTGGTTTCTATTTCTACATCTATTTCTAAGGTTTCTTTAAGTTTCTTAGTAACAATGGGTGACGATATTCAACCTAAATAATAGACACAAGTAATAAATAAGAGAATATTAAAGATTCAAGCCATAGAATTTCTCAATTCTGACACAAGGTACTTATTAGATCTAATAAGTACATTAGATCTAATAAAATTCTTTTGTTGTATCAAGACTAATATCAAACCAATCCATTTCATGAATAAAATAAACTACTTAGTGACACAGATAATAATCTATCGCAGTCTATTGCAGATAGATAGTAAAATTTTGTCATATTTGTAAATATTTTAATTCATTTTCCTATATTTGGAAACAACCTTTATTTATTTTATATTTATATTAGTGATATTTTGTTGTTTATCTATTATATTTTGTGAATTTTTCTATAATAATATAAGGGAAATACCGATTTACCCCTCATGTCAATGTCGATCCCATGGAAATATCAATATGTCAACAGAAATTTAAAACTATGGTCATGAGCCGTGACTAGTAAAATTAAAAATACTAGAAAAGAAAATAGAAAAAAAAGAAGAAGTGAGGTGTGACTGTATGTGAGGCTCGAACATCTTCTTTGTGCCCGATTAATTGGATGTTGTTCACCTTTTTTTTTTCGTTTAGTACAACAACTACGAGGTAGAGGATTAAACTTTAGACCTCTGAGGAAGGAGTGCATATCAATACCACTAAACCAAACTCATTTTGGTTGGATATCGTTAACTTAATTTCATTATTTAATATTTATTACACACATCACAAAGAGCCAGATACAAAACGAGAAATGAGAAGTGAAGGCAAATTGGAAAAGAGAAGAATGTGAAAGAGAGTTTCCAGATACAAAATCATTTCATAGAAGATGGGATGAACCATGGAGACTTCTAACACATGACATCCTCCTAAGCAATTTAGTAAGTCAAGTCAAAATTGGCTATGTGCTTTTCACTTGCACCACAAGAACTAGGTCTAAAACTAGCTTTACACCTAAATCTCAGAATGTTGAAATACCATCACATTTTCTTACAAAGGCATGTTGTTTTGTTTTGTTCAAACAAACTCAGCTCTTTTTCATCAGGACCTGGTGTGAATTCAATGTTGTCCCTAAGTTCTTATGTTGCAAATTTGTATGAAAACATGATGTTAATATTTGAGCACGATGTGAACTCAATACCTTGGACTTTTTTTGTTCAGACCGTGTTCGAGTGCTCTCGAAACTGTAGCAACTAGAGAAGATATCTCTGCAGGATCAATTGAATGCAGCCTTAACCACGCCAGGGAAATCATTCAGATTGATTAGCTTACCCTTCTCCTTTGCTTTCTCCGGCACTCGAAACAATCCGAACATGGAGGAATTTCTCTACCTACGTTACTTGCTTGGAGTTTGCTGGGAGGTATTTTCAGGTCTTCCACTAGTATTTGGTGAAGCTTGTTATTTTCCTCCCTAAGCTCTTGAATGAGTTTCTGATGCATCATTACCTACCCATACAGGTAATACAGGCAACAATACTCTTATTTTGATTAACTTAAAAAATAAATGTTTTTAAAAAATTTATTTTTATTTAAACATTTTTTATAAGAACTATTTACTAAATAAAGATACTAATGGCTTTTAAAATTTATTTTGAGTAGTTACCGAATACTTGTATTTCTTTCAAAATAACTTATTTTTTAAATTAAACACTTGAAAAAGTATTCCAAATACGCTATCAAATCAATTTTATGAATTAAAAAATGTGTTTTAACAAGGGGCTATAGCTATTCGTAAACTCTTGATCCAAAAGATGTAGGAAGAAGTGATGGTGAAGATTCATTGGTCTAAACATTTTATTTCTTAAATAATAACGTTTAAATGGGAATCTTGGTCACTTTTGCTAGGAACGAACAAATTCAAAATAGTTGATCTCACTTCAGTTGAATGGCCTAAATTGATGAGCTCATTTTAAGTAAAAGTACTGCCCAATTCTGTGTTTTTTTCCAAAGATATTCCACAATCCCGTGTTATTGTTACAAGGTGAACAATGATTTCCCATATCTAAAACCCATCTTTCCACTATTAGATAACAAGTAATTTCCATGATGGATCTCTAACAAGAAGTTAGTCATATTCACAGGTCAGAATGAAAACTTACCATTTGGAAGAGATGGTTCTCACGCCGTAAGCGTCCTACCTACAATGCAAGAAACATCAATCAGGACTCCATGACGAGTTAATAATTAGCTCAACTAAATCCGTAATGAGATATCTGGAGGTTCAAAATGAAGGGCCAGTGCCAAAAGAACAATATGATCCACACGGCTGGTATGGAAATCAAGCTTGCATCGTGCCATTACAAGACCAATGCATGTGCAAGAAGTGTGTTTAATGAGCAAATCACACCAAACATTCATTATTCTTGTAGAAAAAAATTTCTTGAGTGCATGCATAAGAAAGAAAATTCTTGTTTAAAACCTAAAACCAAATATGTACTATCGTACCTCATCCTGCAGTTCAGTATCCCCTCCTTTAAAAACAGGATTTTGCAAGAAACTGTCAATGACCTTTTCAGTTCGAGTTCCAAAAGATCTGCTCGATAGAGTATTTCGAAGAGTGGATCCCTTAGACACACCTTCATATCCAGACAGGTTTTCTGGGGCAGTTTCTGGCACTTCTTTTGCAAACTTCCTGATACTTGCAATAGGATGTTCATTTGCCAAAGAATTTGTTATGCTGCTCACGGATTGGAGTGATACTGGTACGGCGCCTTGACTAATCGGAAGACTAGGATTATTTCCTAATTTTGTCATCACTTTCTCCATTGCTTGCTACCAGATTTGGGCATCAAGCTTCAAACACATGTATATAAGAAGTCATAATGGAAAAATTATGATGGATATGAGGTCCAGCACCTACCATAACAGAAGATTGAACTTGTTGTATAAATGAAGGCTTAATAGCTAGGCCTGACATTCAAGAAACGCCGTGTCAGTTAAACAACAGACTGAAAAACCTAATTAAGATAGACCAACGCATGAGCAAAAACTCATAGACGACATAAATGGTATTCACAAGATATTGTTGGATATACCAACACCAAAACCATGGCCAAACCCAACTCCGCACCCAATGCCAGCCTGGACGTTCTTAGCTCCCAATTTCCTGAGCTAACATGTGATATTTAAGAGAATTTCAATGGTCGAAAATTTCAGACGAAAAATAAAGAACACAAAAATGTATAATGTTTTAAAGAAAAATACAAGTATAAGACTCACAGAGTTATTTAAGTGCCTTGTTATACCAGAAAATGCATCGGTTGCCCCTCTCGTGGCACTCATTACTTCACTCATGACAGGTATTGCACCTGAAAAAATGAATGTCAATTTCATATATTCATACACTAGCAGCACTGCCCAGCAGACATGTTCATCAACCAAGGACCAAGCATATATCCGCAATTTTCACATATTCAACATTATAAAAAAAGAAAAGAAGATAAGAGATTGAAAAATGTTATCCATATCATGCAGACCTATTTAAATGTGTCACCAAGAGTATCATCTTTACCTGGAAATCATCCCTTGCCTGTCATGTTAAATTGAGAATAACAACATTTTTAATCAAGAAACTCAAAACTCACAAAGTGAGAAAGTGAAATTGTTCAAAAACCAATCAACAAGGCCAATTGATAGCTACTTTACTTTTAGTTTTCTATTTCTGAAAATTAGGTTTGTAATATAAACTTATACTACTTTTTAAAGCTTCACTTTGGCATTGGAAATTGTTTAAATTGGAAAACGAAGGAAAAGGTTGTAAATAATTATAATGTTAAAGTACAGAAACATATAAAAAACATTATTGAACGAGCCCTAAGCTAAACTACCTAAAATTCAACGAACAAAACACAAAAAGCCATATATGGAAAGCCTACCCCCAACAACAAAAAACACCTAAATCCGACCAAAGATCAAAACACAAGCACCAAGATGCCTAATTCAACCAAAACAGTGTCAATTAGAATCAGCAGTTACCATTGAGTTTGACGTCAAACGCAAGCATCAATCGGTTACCTTAGTTCCACTCACAGCTAACCACTAACTTTATGGGATGACAGCAAACCCAACACCATATGAGACACTCATATGATTTTAATATCCTAGGTAGCTACTAGCGAGTTTGAATTTAACCACAACTCTTTTTAAAGAAAAAAACCGAGCTTCAAATGATAATATTAATGCCAACAGTTTCTAAAAAGAAATTTACGGCTAAATTTGATGAAATTAAGATCTCAAATTAAACTCAAATCACCTAACTCGACATGTATAAGTTTAGAACTAATTAGCGAGGCCAAAATTCTACAAAGTTGGGCAGAGTTCATTTCCCACTGCTCTCACTCCTGACTTAAAATTAAGTATAAAAACAACCTTCATATAATGATACCCCTAATGGCATGTTTAGAAGTGATTTTTCCGTTGATCACTGTAAAACATACTTTTAAATCCTTTAAAATCAAATTAACGGTATGAACATGGCGTGTAGAAGTGTAGAAGTAAATATCAAATTGATTGTGAATGATTAAGGCGTATTTTAATGGGATTTTGAACAATTTGCCAGTTCAAAACACAGACTCTTGTTCATCTTCCTATTATAGAAAGAAGAAACGTTCTAAGAGAAATCCCTTTTCAAATTTCACACTTATCCATAGTCACCAAGATGAGCAGAACAGAACCCATTTCAGGAAAAATCTAAATGAAATGAAATGAAATCAGAAAACAACTCTTCTCGGCAGGTTATACTTGATCCGTCAGTGCGAAAGAGAAAGCTAATGAAAGAAATTGGTAGAGACAAAAGAAGGTCGACAATGGAGGATAGAAAGTTCTACCCATGTTTATGGGGCGCCCAACGCCGATACCAACGCCACAGCCGACGCCGAAGCCTGTAAATATTTGACCCACCTTCAAAGTAAAGGGATTCTCAATTCGGATTCCCCGAAATTGCCCTTTCTGAGAGATCACCGAACCCTTAATTTCTGAGACATTTGAAGCTTCCATTCTATGACGAGCCTTCAATCTTTGGACGCTGCAAAGTTTTCAAAGGTCTCTCGGTTGGAAGATGAAAGCAAACATATACAGCTTCTCGCTATCTTTAATGAGTTTGTTAAGGAATTTTTTTCAAAAATAATGTTATTTTATTAATTAAAGATAAAAATAGGGTTGATAGGAAAGTAATGTCAAATTTGGTGATTAATTTCAACAACGACGTAGTTTTAAAAAGAATTGACAAAAGTTGGGTAGTTGTAAAATAAATTGGTTTAATAATGTAGTTAGAGGAAGAAAATGTTTATTTAAGATGGTTGTTGAAAGTATTGACAAAAATAAGATACATCTAGAAAGATGTAACATTGTGTACTCGGTACACGATTATCATGGCTCCACCTCATACTCACAATAGTGTACAGTACACAATTTTGATTTTTTTTTTAAATTTCTTAAGAAATATAGGATTTAGGGTTTTATATTATTTATACAATAATACAAGAGGTAAATCTTCGATAATCTGTAAATTAGAGACACAAAATAAGAAAAATGATTAATAACATTTTATTTTAAATTACTAAAGTTATATTTAAATAAAGATACATATATAGTTAAAACTATATAAAAAATTATTAATTACAACTCATGTGTCACACGATGGTCGTCTTCTCTCACGCTGCCCATGACGAGGTACAAATACTTCTAACTATTGCCAATGATGAATTACATCATCAATATCTTGTTGAGTACCAATAGACAAGAATTCATCTTGTACATAATATTCTTGTTGATGACTAGAACTAGATGCGATGTCTGCTTGAGCTCGATGGGCTTGTCATGACTTAAGTAAAATTAAATTTAAAAGGGTAAGTGTGAGTCAATGACCTAAGTAAAAATCAAAATGGAAACTATGGAGTTTAAGCAAACAAGTTTAACTCATTTAGCCTTGTAAAAGAGAGAGAAGGAATGTAACGAATAATGTGTTGAGAATTTGAACAAGAGGGGAAATATTTACTAAGTGTTAAAAGTTTTTCTAGGTGTTGTATAAAAAAATAAATTATAATATAAATTAAAATAATTAATTAACTAATTAAAAATAAATTTATGTTGATAAATAATTTTTAGGCTAAAGAAGGATAAGGAAAAATGATGAGAAGCCAAGTTGGTTGGAGGTGAAGCTGTTAGTGGAAAACAGCAGTTCGGCTAAGAAGCAAGCAGCTGAAAGAAAAGGTTGGTTCTCCCAATCTACTAGTGCAAAATTCGTGATTCTTTAACCAAATGGAAGCTAAATGAGTGAGGAATCTACCCTAGGGTTGCCATAGTGCATCAAAGTCGAGAAGGTTGAGAAACCTAAAGAAACAAGAGGCTATTGTTGAAATCAAGCAAATCAAAGGGTTCTTGTTTGAAGGATTTTTCAAAGGTGTTTGGGGAGGATTTTGAAGGGAATTGAATCCTGGTGAAAGCATGTGATCGCGTTCTTTGATTTATTGGAAGAATTAAAAATACAAAAAGTAAATAAAAAGGTTAAGCATTTCAATCTATAATTCTCTTCTCCTAGTCTTCTTTTCCAAGAGATCTTCAGATAGATTTTTAGAGTAATCGTAGAGATTATTATATTCTATGAAGGCTCCCAAGACCCTATACTCTTAATTCTATTAAATAAACACAAGATTTCAAATCAAATATTTAATAATATCTAATATCAATAAATATCTACCCAAATAATATCTTATATTAAATGATTTAAAATATTTAAATTTTATTTAAATATTTATTTTCTGCAGAATCTTTGATTTGCATCCCATCCAAATTAAATAATTAATTATTTGAATCCAATTCAAATCAATTAATTAATTCTCCGTTTATTTATTTTCTGCAGAATCTTAATTTGGATCTCATCTAAATTAAATAATTAATTATTTGAATATGATTCAAATTAATTAATTAATTATCCTTCTATTTATTTATATGAATTTTATCCAAATAAATAATTAATTATTTGAATCATATTCAAATAAATTAATTCTTCATATTATTAAGTTATAATTTAAATCACATTCAAATAAAATTTATAATAAATCCACAACTGCACTCTTCTCATTATAGATATATTTCTGTGTCTATGGATATAGACCAATAATAGCAAATTAGTCATTCACAAGTGTTCGTAATACTAGTTGGGTTAAATTACCGTTTTACCCCTAGGTTACTAATACAAGTGCTCCTATAATGAACAACCTGTTTATGGTCCAATCATTAAACAGAAATCTCTCTCGGGCTAGTGAGAGGGTAGGGCTCTTTGTTCAAGTCCCGGAGACACCACTGAAGGGAACACTTATCTACTTACCCTAAAAATGGGAATGAGTGAATTCCATCTTGTATAATTATGTGGCCAACTCCCCACTCGATCTTAGATGGTAGGCATATTGAGTCGGCAAACAGCCACTCTCATTCATATAAATCAAAGGACAATCTCTCGTGGACAGGAATTCATAATATACTCAAGATTAAGACTAAATTGCCTAGGTCATCCTATTGAAATAGAAACCTAACTAGTCAACAGAGTTACATTTAGTGATTATTATTTCGTGGTCCCGTCTTATGCAAACTCATAACATAGGATACTTCCACTCGCATGTCACCTACATGAACGCGTTAGATCATTGCGTTTGTATCAAATACAAAGTGGGTCGTATCCATAGTGTCACCAGGGTAAGGTATCCAGCTTTATTCCTATACTATAGACCCTTTAGATTGTATCTTGATCATTGATCTTCATATGTCCTCACATACAGTTCAAAACTCATAAAATAACCTACAATGTTAATTTATTGAATTTAGGGTTATTAAGACAAAACAAACAAAAACAATCAATAACGCTTATTGAAGTAACACATCAATAACTCTTTATTAATGATTTTATTACTGTCAAATTATTACATTTACAATCTACGACTTTTAAGGCATAAAACCCAACAGATTGAGCGCCCAAATTTGTTGGTAAGTAAGTTAAGAGGTACCTCTTCAGTTCCATGAAATTTATTTGAAGTTATTTGGTTGGAAATGGTGTTTTGGAGCTCTGAAAATTCGAGTTGAAAATAGGTGTATGTTGCCGCCCATGCACGCCCACACATGCCTATGTCTGCCCACGCCCCCACCCCACACCCACAGCCATGCTACTCATGCCCCTAACACATGCCCCACACCCATTTTGCTTGTTTTTTGGCCATTTGGGTGTTGGTGAGCAATTTTTGAAGCCCAATTGATAATTTTGGACTTTAAATTGATTTTAGGGTATTTTAAGGAATTTTTTTGCAACAAAATCTCTAAATGGCAATGGTGAACAAAAAGGTGAAATCTAAATTGAATTTTGTTAATTTTGATGAAGTTTAAATGTTATGGGAATTGCAGGAACCTTAGGGGATGACCTAATGCTTTATAAATAATTTTTCAGGTCAAATTGAGGTTGGAGAAGCCTATAATCCTAAAAGCTCAAGCTCGAATTGTGAGTGAGTATGTTTGCTTTAAATAATCTCATTTATGTTTTTTAGCCATAATTTTTTATGAAATGAGTTAATTCCCTAATTTTGCTATACATTGTGTTTGGTTCACTAACTTATGCATTAAATGCATGATTTGAAATGTCGAGCTTACAAAAGTAAGAGAATGTCTCTTTGTTGTTTAAAGCTTTCAAAAATGATTGATTGATGTTTATGATTTCTTTTAAGCCAAGGAATGTTATACGTGAAAGGGTTGAAATCCCTAACACAACGAAAGCAATAAGAAATCAAATTCGAAATAAATTAGGATTTTGAAATACCAATACATTGAAAAAAAATAAAAAAAACCTACAGTATTAATTCTAGGGTTAAGCATACTTTAGAGATAGAATCTTACTTTTGTTGTCGACTCTGAACACGACCACCATGAACCTATCCTATTCTCTAAGGGATGAGATAAGGATTGTGGATCTTTGATCTTGATCGATCTGTGGGAAAAAGAAGAGAGCACCAGAGATATATATTTTTTTTTATCGAGAGAATAGCCTCATTCTTCTATGTTTCTTTGCAGGCTTATTTAGGGAGAGAGAACAGGAGACGTGGGATTAAACCACGTAAAGCATAACTCCCACGTAAGGGAGTTACCTTTTTAATTAATTAATTAATTAATTAATTAATTTAACAAATAAATAAATAATAAATAATTAAATCTAATTTAATTAAATATTTCATTTAAATCATATTTAAATGAACATCTCCGATATAACCTATAGTTTTAATTCATTTTATTTAATTAAATCAAATTTAATTAAAATTAATAAAGAAAATTAATTCTTTAATTAATTAATTGACAAATTAAATATCTAATATTTAATTTAACCTACATTTGAATCATATTCAATTGTTATTCTTTCATAACTTATAGTTTTAATGTGCATCTAATACACATAATTTTAACATATAGTTTTAATATTATATTTAATTCTCTCAAAAAATTTAATTTTGTATCATATCCAAAACTAAATTTATATTATAAAGTTCAAAATGAACTTTATATTATAATTTATCATCATACATTATATTAATTCCCTAAGTAAATTTGAATATTTCAAATTTCATTCAAGACATAAATATCTCATCACTCTTTAAGAAGGGTACCTAATGGACCTACAAATTAGAAGCTCCAACGATATGAGATTAATCGGCTAAACTCATTAACCACATTAATCAATATTCGTTAACTGTTGGTACACTCCACTAAAGACCAACAGCTGCACTATTCTCACTGCAGATATATTTCTGTGTCCATAGATATAGACCAATAAAAACAAATTAGTCATTCACAAGTATTCGTAACACCAGCTGGATTAAATTACCATTTTACCCCTTGGTTACTTTTAAATCCTTAAGTACCAGTACTCATCTAATGAACAACTTGTTTATGGTCCAACCATTAAACAGAAACTCCTTTCGAGCCAGTGAGAGGGTAGAGCTCTTTATTCAAGTTCCGGAGACACCACTTATAGGGAACACTTATTTACTTACCCTAAAAATGGGAATGAGTGAATTCCATCTTGTATAATTATGTCCCCAGCTCCCCACTTCGTTTTGTCCGCAAGATGGTAGACATATTGAGTCGGAAAACGGCCACTCTCACCCATACAAATCAAAGGACAATCCCTCATGGACAGGAGTTCATAATATACTTAGGATTAAGACTAAGTTGCCTAGGTCATCCTATTGAAATAGAAACCTAACTAGTCAACAGAGTTACATCTAGTGATCACTATTTTGTGATCCAGTCTTATGCAAACTCATTGCATAGGATACCCCCACTTGCATGTCACCTACACGAATGCGTTAGATCATTACGTTTGTATCAAATACAAAGTGGACTATATCCATAGTACTACTAGGATAAGGTACCCAACCTTATCCCTATACTATAGACCCTTTAGACTGTATCTTGAACATTGATCTCCGTATGTCCTCACATACAGTTCAAGATTCATAAAACAGCCTAAAATGTTAGTTTATTGGATTTGGATTATTAAGTCAAAACAAACAAAAACACTCAATAATGCTTATTGAAGTAACACATCAATAATTCTCTATTAATGATTTAATGACGGTCAAATAATTACATTTACAATCACGAGTTTTAGGGCATAAAACCTAACAATATGAATGTTGTTGATGAACTTTTAAAGCTTTTAAGGAATGGTTTCAAACCATTATGCCTTGTACGCTTCATTTGATTACCTTGTTGCGTTAATATGTTTCCATAGCACTTTAGATTGCTAAAGGATTCTTGGTACTGAAGGATGAAAGAAGGTACTCGGGAAGTCCAAAGAGATTCTCAATACTGAAGAATTTCGAGAAGTTTTAAGGATTTCCAGTATTGAAGTATGAAAGGTATTAGGAAGTCCAATAATAGCCCTTTGGGGGCCGTGGACGTAGGAAAAATGTATCAACGTTGATGTACCAAGACTATTCTACATCAGCTAAGGCTATGACTTTGAGTGGATTGAGCTTGATCTACCTCAACTAAGGATATTGGGTATAGGCTTAATGTGAAGTTTACTCTAATGAGGTGATAGAAAAGTTTACTTGTTTTCATGATATTTTAACTCAATGTTTTATCTACGGACATGAGCTTGATATTACTTGACGCTTTGAGTTTAGAAAAATGTTTCTTTAACTTTAAATGTTTTTAGTAGAGGATGATGTAATTGTTTTTAAAATTGTCACTCACTAGGCTTTCCAGCTCACGCTTTTCTATATTTTCTTTCCTACCCAAGTAGTAAAAGAGTTGCTTAGCCTATACGAGCCTCGTCTGCTTTAGCACCAAGATATCAACATACTCATTCTTCCTAGTCTTTGTATGTATATTTGGTTTTGGTTTAGAGTGGCATGTAGACACTTCTAGTTAGGGTTTGGCATTGGGATATGAGGTTGTACGTATTTGATTGGGATATGAGGTTGTACGTATTTGTGTGTTTGTGGGCTATGTAAGGTAAGAATGATACGTGTGCTTGTGAATATTTATGGTTGAGTAAACTTCTACATATGTTTAATGAAATCCTTAAATGCATGAATAGCTTTAAGAAAGTGATGATGTAGGTGAGCATTAAATGTTAATGTTTTTCAGCAGGTTAAACAAGTACAGGTGGACAGTGAACCTCATGAAAAGTGTAATGTTTGTTGTCCTCACATCTCCTTCTAGGTTAAAGAGGTAATCTAAGAGGGGGCGTTACAAAAGATCTTGTGGTGATGAATACAACTAAAGAAGTAGATCGTGAGAATATATAGCAGCATGTATTACAAAGGTAAATCAAACGAGCTACTAAACCTTCACCTAGATTTTATTGCTATTAAAAGAAGATTTTATCCAAACTTAAATTTTCGCACTCTAAATATTTTATTTTTTTCAGTTAAAAGATTATGCCAATGATTTGGGAATCAAACAACCAAATTCCATCTAACCTTTTCTTCAGCTATTTATTAAAACTATATTGCACAACATATATAAATTAGGTGATTGTTTGAAAATTGTGTAATGTTCATTAGCTATTTAGACTATAATTTTAATCTATTGTTGAAGAGGCAAAGGAAAAGTTGGTGAATAACAAAAGAAAAAAAAGTAGATAATAACTACTTACATGAGAGTTGATAATTTGTAAAATAGGGGATAAAAATTGTTGAGAATAAAAAATTATCAATTAATTATTTTCCTTCCTCTTCATCTTTTGAGTTCGAATTCACCATTTCTGTTTCACCTCATCAAGCCTCCACTGCGCTCTGTCCTTTCGTCGAGCTCATTTACAAAGGTTAGTTGCTTCCTTTAAATCTCTATATGGTCAAGATGACGAGTTCAAAGCATGATTTGACATCCGTATGATGAAAAATCACAACAACGCAAATCCTAATTTGCAAGATTTGATTAAATCTAAAGCAAATGCTTCTCACTACCGATATTCTCTTCGATGTTTAGAAAGGAATCGATGAAGAATAATCTAGAGCCTGAAACTATATCATAGTCGCATCCTAAGAAAATTAGCTCCCTCGCAAAAGAAGTTTTTTATGAAGTATTTGAAGAAAGTCAAGTCATTATATCAAAATTTTCACAAACACAATAGAATTGAAGACAAATAAGGACGATTTTGTAGGCTATAATTCGATTTGTTGATATTCAGGTATAGGAAGGACAATTTAAATACGGTGTAATACAAGATATTGTTGAGGACATTTTAGGATTAATAGAAAAAGACATCATGGACAAGGAAAGTGTCTGCTATAATTCTTAGAATCTTTAGTTTTTGCTAATTTTTATAATTTCCAGTTGATGCTACCGATCAATTTCTCCTACTTTTTCCACGTTAAAACGTTCATCCATGAATTTGGGGCATTTGTAAGAATGTTTTTTAAGGGGCTCAAATGAGATCTAACCCACCTTTTGAAATGGTATGTCTTTTAAAAATTGTCAAGAAATAGCCATGACTCTTCTCATTCTCCACCACTTGTTTACTTGGCCAATCGAGTTCTTCTTCTCTAATAATCTTGAAAAGATCCCTCTCTTCCTTTCCTTGATTCTTAATTTCTTATGGGGTTTTAATAACCCGTCGTGAACTTCCAAGTTGTAGTCACAAGTTTCCATGGCTATGGCTTCTTCTCCATCGTCTGTGTTCCTCAAATCGCCTATTTCACCATCTCCAGCTCTCTATTTCCATGGGAGAGAATTTCCCAAGAGTCATCCATGGATTCGGGGTGGACCCAGAACTAAAAATGTGGTCAGAGCTCAATCAGAGGTCAGGAGGGAAGACATAGTTATAGTTGGAGGAGGGATTGCTGGTCTTGCCACTGCTCTGTCTCTTCACCGGTAAGATCTAATTTCCGAATGAAAATCTACAGTAGAGTTAATGTGCAGGTGGTTTCTTGAGGCTTTGTAATTTCAGGCTTGGAGTTAGGTCATTGGTGCTTGAGCAAGCAGAATCACTTAGAACTGGTGGAACCTCATTGACTCTTTTCAAAAATGGGTGGCGTGTGTTGGATGCAATTGGCGTTGGAAATGTTCTCAGGACCCAATTTGTTGAAATTCAAGGGTATGTGCTTGTGTTTCTTCGTGTGGATTTGATATATTTAATGCTTCATACATTTGTTGGCTTGGAAATTAGCAAATAGTTCAATAAGTGACCATAGCAATAGTTTGAATACGGATCCTCTTGCTTAAATAGATCATAGTTCATACTATATTCAACTAAGACTGGTTTTGTTTTGAACCCATCTCCTACACTTCAAGTTTTTGGAACATAAAATGAGGAAAAGGAGAAAAGTTGTTATGAAATCGACAAATAAAGAAAGCAAGAAAACGTAAATAGTAAAAGTTGACACAAAGATTTACGTAGTTCGCGAAGAGTGTGTTAGCTCGTCCATAGGTAGAAAGAGAGATCAGTTCATTATTAGAGAAAAATGTCAAATAATACAGATTATAGAGGCGTCAATAGGGTTAGAGGGTTTATATAACATCTCTCTAAATCCTAGGTTGATAATCGTAAATAATATAAAATTTGAATACTTGAGTCCCACCAAGGCACGTTGCCCAGACACCGACTCGCTGATCGGGCAGCAAGATCTCATGCTTGGTCAGTCAAAACGTCAAATAACATATTCAAGGAATTCCAATACATGTTATTTTAGATATGAGAAACATATTTTAGATGTTTTTGAATTTTCACTGAAATTGTTGATATTACCAGCATTGCAGGATGGTAGTTAAGTCAGAAGAAGGAAAGCAGCTGCGCTCCTTCACGTTTAAAGACGAGGATGAAAGGTACTTGATTTTTCTATCTTTCCTGTTTATGGAACTGAATCCGAAGTTGGTTATATGTTTAAAAAAAGAAAAAAATTTCTTCCTAAGAAATGGTTACGTCATTTCCTGCTGTCACCTATGCTTGTGAAGGGACTTTGAGACCAGTTTAACTGTATAAACCGTTTTTCGACAGCCAAGAGGTACGTGCTGTAGAGAGGAGAACACTGTTGGAAACTCTGGCCTCTCAGCTTCCATCAGGAACCATTCAGTTTTCCTCTAAGCTTGAAGCCATTCAGAGAACTCATCAAGATGAAGTCAAGTTGGAACTTGTGGATGGCACACAGTTAATTGCAAAGGTTACTCAAACTTCAAAAACTTCAAGAGAATTGACTTAACTTCTTAACTTTCTTCTAGTAGTATCCTACTCTTTGGTTCTTTATTGAATTAAATCTTTTTTTTTCTTCATTCTCTCTCTTTCAAATAGATTGTCATTGGCTGCGATGGCATTCGATCTCCAGTGGCTCGATGGATGGGCTTTTCGGAGCCAAAATACGTAGGGCATTGTTCATTTCGTGGGCTTGCATATTATCCCAATGGACAGCCTCATGAGCCAAAAGTGAATTATATCTATGGACAAGGATTGCGAGCGGGTTATGTTCCAGTTTCTGCTACAAAAGTTTACTGGTTTGTGTGCTATAATAGTTCATCTCCAGGTTTGCACTTCTCATTCCCATTCATAAAACTGGATTCATAGCATTTTTCAGCTGTTCATAATGACAAAATTTTCCGCATCCGATCAATGAGATCGACTAATCTAATGTCAGACCAAACTTGGTGGTTTGTCTCATCGCAGGACCGAAGATCACAGATCCAGCTATTTTAAAGCAGCAAGCAACAGAACTAGTCAGAAACTGGCCATCTGATCTACTGAACATCGTGGACAAAACCCCAGACGACACACTAAGCCGAACACCCCTCGTAGACCGATGGCTATGGCCTGCAGTCAGCCCGCCCGCTTCATCAGGGAGAGTGGTTCTGGTTGGAGATGCTTGGCATCCAATGACTCCCAATCTAGGACAAGGAGCCTGCTGTGCATTAGAAGATGCAGTGGTTCTAGCAAGAAAACTCGCCGCTGCACTCAAATCTGAATCAGAAACGCCTTCTGTTGAAGAAGCTCTGAGATCATATGGAACCGAAAGATGGCCTCGAGTCTTCCCGCTCACTATTCGAGCCAATTTGGTCGGAGCAGCTCTGCAGTGGGATAACCCCATCGTTTGTTCTGTGAGAAACAATGTTGTCATACCAAAACTGGTTAGGCTAGGACCTCTGCTGGAGCATACCAATTTTGAATGTAATGCTTTGTGAATACACTTACAAGTTTATCGCTAGTTTGTTACTTGATATGTTATATGTATTCAATTATACTTTTTTAATGGAAATAAATTTATCGATTGTTCTTAGTTTCAGTCCTATGCTTTAATCTTAGTTTGAATTTGGTTTTATGACTTGTAAGTTCCATTATCTTTCATATATTTTGATGTTCGTCCTTACTGTTTGTAGTGAAACAAAATTTTATGGCTTGATTAGGTAGCCCGCAGAAAAAAAAAAGGTTTTTCGTAAAACGCATTTTCTTTTAAACATTTGGCAATTAAAACGCCAAAGCGGTTGTGTGTTTGGTTACATTTTCTCAAGAGTACTTCTATACACAATGTTGTATGGGTTGCTCTATACTCAAAATGTTTTTGCTAATGTCAAATGAAAAGATTTATGAATATTAGGCAAGAGTGATTACCGATAGTGGCAGCAGTAGTGAGTAGCAACGATAGTGGAGGTTGTCTACTATAGGCAATGAGTGGTGGTGCTCAGTGGTGACAACTACCGTAGAAGTGAAGGTAAGAGAGATTTGTGAAGGGGTAGTGAGAGATTTCGTCAGTCATTTTGAGTAGTTGTTAAACACTACAAATCTTGCTATAATGACTTTTTTTAGAATTAAGCATTAGAAAATCAGTCCAAACACACCTTACTATCATAATTTATTTATGGTTGTACTATGGCAAGAATGATAAAAATTTTATAGGCATTCGTCGATTATACTAAACAAGAGAATTAATGTAAGTTTCTTTTTTACTATTTTAAATGATATAATGTCGTTCAACGAAGGCAACGTTTACATCCTAAAATTGTAGTAGGAAATGGAAATTAAAAATTATGGAACCTACCCATTATAATTGATAGTGTTTAACAAACTCTAAAATTGTAATAGGAAATGAGAATCAATTGTGAGTCCCACCATTTTTTATTATGCCCAAACTTGTAATCTCATTCTCCAAAGTAAATGTTATTTTGATTACAATTACTTGATTTCGTTAGACCCACTATATATATTTTGTTAACTTTCCACCATTTGTCTCTCGCTCTCCCCCTCAAATTTTCTCAAACTTCTATATCGTTTTTTCTTTTCTTTTTTCTTTGCCTCGCTCTCACTTCTTTGGCATTCTTTCCCATTCCCCTCGCCCTATGCAACTTTCAACTTCACGGTTCCAAAATCTTTTAAGAAACACAAATGACCATTTGCTCCTCCTTTTTCGACTTTCCCTTCCCCTCTCGCTTTTCTTTTACAATTTTCAACTTCATAGTTGGAGAAATTTTTAAGAAGAAACACAAAAGTGTGTTCATAAACAATTTTATTGGTTTGCTATATTCAAAATGCCCTTGCCAATATCAAATGCATTGTAAATGACTTACTAGCAAACAGTATGAACATTAAAGTTCAAAATTGTATTTCATAAACTGTGATCGACCACTAACCCCACCAATGGTCGACAATGGCGACGATGGGGTGATGTCGGTGGCAATCATCAACAACAGGTGGTGGGCGTTGCTTGGTGAGAACAAGCATGGTACAAGTGGAGGTGGAGAGAGGACTCTGAAAGGGCGTTTTGGTCATTTTCATATGAAATTTGAGGATATTCCTAATTAAATACTCAAAACCCTTTTTTCCTCACTAACCCAAAGGCTAATGATATATGAGTTACAAAGTATTAGGTATAACTAGACATACAAATTAGTTTAAAATACCACTTTAGTTATGATATTATTAAAACTTGTTCAATTTTAGTCCCTATACTTTATACTTTCAATTATTCAATTTTAACCCTGTATTTTAAATAAATTTTAAATTTACTCTCAAGGTTAATTTTTACCAAAATTAAATAAATAATAATAATAATCTTCCTACAAGAAAATAAAATATGTGAATATGTTTTCAAAATTTATAGTAAAAATGCTATAAATAACAAAAAGTTTTATTAAAAAAATCAACAATTAAATAACAATAGAGACTAAATTTAAGATTTATTAAAAGTACAAAAACTAAAATTAGACAATTAAAAGTAAGAGAATTAAAACTAAACAAACTTCAAAGTAGAGAACAAAATGGTGTTTATCCTACAAGTTATGCAAAATATAACTTACATAATAGAAAGTAAGCACAAGCTGTCATCAAAACCTAAATCAGAACCAACC
>QLSR01000127.1:2044920-2064047 GCA_031780015.1 Citrullus colocynthis
AAAAAAAAAAAAAAAAAAAAAAAAAAGATCAAAAGTAACCACAAAGATGGACAAGTCTTCTCAGTTATGCTTGATTCGTCAATGGGGAAAATGAAACAAGGGGATGGCTCTGTTCAATCATAGTGTGGATGATATTATGAAGTTAAATATATAACAGATCCAAGTTTTTTCTCTGAGCACATAAGAAATACCATAAAAAAAACAAAACAAAAGAAGCAAATGAGTTGAACTCGTTATAGCCTACAAAATTGCATTACAGAAACTACTGGATCCCTTTCAGGCTTTTTAAATTTTAATTTCAAAGCAAATGTTTTCATCCTAATTCATCTCATTAATCAGATCATTGATGTCATCTTCTCTATTACCAGCATCTCCACCATCCTTGTATAATGACTTTTTCCCTTGAAGGCCCCCTCCTCCTGGCTTTTCAAGTTCAAAGGGCCATAAAAAGGAAATTACCTCCTTAAAATGAGGGCCAACATTAGCAATTTCATGCACTATATCCTCCATGCACAGGATGCCATGCTTGCCCAATGCCTGAAATTTACCATCAAATCAGTAGGCAGTGAAACATACTAATGACAGTAAAGTAGTTAAGATGGCTTTTCCGAAACCTGTTCAATAATGTTGTTATCAGTCAGAGGAACTCTTTGTTTATCTATCTTTGCAAATCCCTTCTTATAGACCAGCTCCCTCACATTTCTAAGATTCGGGTATCTGAAATTCAATTCAACTAAAATTTCAGTAAAATCATGGACAAGAAAAGTGTGAAATCTAATGAAGGAGCTAATATAAGAAAAGTTATTGTTCTCGTACCCATATGTCACATATGGCTCCACCCTTTGTAGCTTCCCTAGAATACTCTCATTAGCCTTTGCAAAAACTGCGCTGAAAATTCTACTTAATCCAAGATTATATAAGATCTTCCTCGTCTTTGGATGCATGTCATTCTTGCTGGAAGAATGTAGAATAAATTATTGATATCGTGAAGTTATAAAAGAGAAGAGTTGAAAGAAAGTAAATGAAAAAACACTCCTACCCCTGTATGCGAATTATAAAAATCAACTTTGATTTTGATGGCACCATAGCAGGTCTTTTTCTCTTTGTCCTGTGCTTCATTTTGACAAGATCCAGTTCCTATATAACATTCAGGATTGTACGAAAACAATAAGGGTCATAGCTCAAAACTATGTCGACAACTAGGAACTATAGACTTGAAGTTCAATCCCACTGGAAGATATTTTCAAAAATTATTTTAACAAAACACTTAATTTTACAAGGCGACGGACTAAACTAAAAATACCAGACACGAGGTTTGACATGTCATGTCACATTCTCCTGGCGTAGCAAATTCAAATAAACTAACAACATGATCAGGAGAAGTTGCTTGCTCAACCTGATACCTTCAGAATCCAAATTATAATTACAACAATTTGCTATTAAGAAGGATAAGTGCTGACGACTTGTATCATAAAATTGAATCTTTAAAAGGGTAAAAGAAAAAGGCAGACTTCATCAAAGACATCCTTTCCTTGGATATCTCAAAATGCAAACTCAAAAGGATATCAACATGTGATAGATAAATAAAACACAAAAATTAAACATATTTCACAATGAACTTCAAAATAGATGAATTACCCTAGCACGATATTCTCTGACAAACTCCTCAGGTAGTTTAATAAAACCATCCTTGTTTTTCTTCGAACTAAGCTTCCTTAACTCCAACTGTTCCTTTCTTCTCAATGCCGCTGCTTCATTGACCTTTCTTTTCTTCAGTATAATCTCCGGTATATAGGCAAGTGGCTTTGTATCCTCTTCTGCTATAGCCATAGTAACTCACCTATAGACCAAAAAATGAAAAGTCAAAATTAACGCCCCATTCTCAATAGCACAAACTCAAACAAGTATGATAGATATTCATGACAGTGAACTGAAAACAACAGAGTTAGCTTTAAACACTCCACTTGCAGCCACTATTGTAAGCGACCAACTGAAACCTATACAGGAGAGAGCATCAAAGAAGTTTCAAATTGAAGTGGTGTTTGTTTTAAGGTAGAAAATCAAATTTTCATTTTAAAAAAATAGACAAAAAAATAAACCCCAGAAGCCGACCTACAGAAAAGGTCTCCAGTTAAAATAAGACCAAGAAGCGTTGAACTGCTAAGAATGATCGGAAAAGTTGTACAAATGTAGGAACTGATAGAAAAATACAGCCCCTGGAAGCTGCAGCGGCGACTGCTGGGCGGCCGATAAGCGCAAGAAGGCATGGGAGAAAGAGACGCAGAGGAGAGAGAGTTTTCAAGAGAGAGGAAACTGAAAAAGAAATAAGGACGGGAGAGAGAACTCACCGGCGGAGGCGAGCGGCAGGAGATCCGCGGTGGAACGGAGAAGGAAGCGCCGGCAAGTGGAACTGCGAGAGAGCAGGAACGGGGAGGGGGAACGCGAATTCGAAGGTCAAACCCTAATTTCACTGAACTTCCATTGAACCAAACTCTCCTAAATTTCAAAAACGTCCAATTTCTCTAATTAAATAAAAATTGGCAATTGTAGAAATCAAATCCAAAATACGTTTTTAATTATTTTTTAAATTAATTTAGTATTAAATTTTAAAGAATTAAAAACAGTAATTTTAAAAATAACAAAACAATTTAAAATCACCTCTAAACATGTTTTAAATTAAAAAATTGTGGCAAAAGAATCAATTTGTTTTCCTAAAAAAATAGCAATAACAAAATTTTATCAAGCATGCATGCACGTTTTTTTCAAAATTGATTAACCTCTAAGAGGTCATTCGGTTGGATCTACATGCATACAAAACTCATATTTGTTTCACAATTTTCAATACTTTGCCCGTTATTCTCAAGCATTTCATTTCTACACTGAGGGTTTTTTATTCTCTTCGATAATTGTGGATTTTCTCTTTTCCTCTCTCATATGTTTTTTTATTTTATTTTATATATTTTCATTTTGTATATAGGTAATTAGTTAATTGATATTTATTTAACAAAGTTAATATAAATATTTGTTTTAATAAATCAATAACAATCTATTAAACTATTTACTTAACCTATTTTTACAATAAAAATTTATTAAATGAATGCTAATTAATTAATTAGCTAATAATATCTTAAATTTTTTTAATTAATAAACTAAAATTAACTAATTTTAGTTAGTACAAAAATTTATTTTTCAATAATAATAATTGATCAGTTATTTATTATTATTTTTCTTTTGTATAATCAAGCAATTATTCATTGAGATTAATTTTAAGTTAATCTTTCATTATAAACATATAATCATTATTGATTATTTGCAATCGGTTGGTTAATTATTTATTGAATTAATTTTATTACTCCATTCATTATTAACATATCTATCTTTATGAAAAAAATTATTATTCTTTATTAATATTTTTATTAACATAACATATTTTTATCTATTTTTCACTTTTTATATAATATGTTGTTTATTAAAATATATTTTATATTATTTAATTAAAATTAAGATTACCGATGTTCAACTTAATTAATTATAAAAATATTAAGTATTAGGTTATAATCAATATGACAACACTAAAAGCTGTGGTATCTTATGGACCTAACATAGGTCACATCCCTCATGACATAAGAATTCATTAAATATACTAAATATATTAATTGGTTAATTTTAATTATAAATTATTCAATTGTCAAATATCTATAATTAAAATCACTATTGATTCTTAATTAATTAGCTTTCTATCAATATATTGAATGATATTTATTTTTTAATTCATTAATCCAATACAGTTATATATAATTTACATGCTTAATTTCATAAATTAAATACAAATATGATTTTTTTCACAAAATTCTGATAGTATTTCACATACACGATCAAACACAGTTATTTTTTATCCCTTACATCTTATTGTCAGGCATTCTATTCTTAAGCATCTTTTATTCCTAAGCATCCTTTAAACCTTGAACGAAACGACTCTTAAATATTTTCTACCTTTACAAAGTGTAACTATTAATCGTGTTGGTAGATCTAAATCTTTATAAAGTAAGTTTTGCTAAAAATTTGAGCCCCCGTCAATTTTAAATTCATGTTGTCTTTTTTTTTTTTTCTAAATCCAAATTATCTTCTTTTTTTTTTTCAATTTTTATTTTCATGATTTTTTTTTTAATTTCTTGTCTATGTTTTCGTATTTAGATATTCTTTTTAAAAAGATATAATCCTATTTATTATTTTTATTTTAGTTATATATTGATTAAGAAGGGAATATAACTAGGCCCGGATAAATCCCCTCATCATTCGACAAGTCGGGGAAAATGTCGTTTTATTGCCCGTGGTCAAATAGTTGTTTTATTTCTCTATAAAGCTCCAAAAATGGTGTTAAATTTTGACAAAAATATTTGAAGTGCAATTGTCCATCGAAAAGATTCGAAAAAGTGATGGGCTCAAAGAGCTTATGCTCTTGGTTCAAATCGCCCAAGTTAGAAACAACTTGAATATGATAACTCTAATTAAATTTTCTTTTTATATTCTCTAACTTGTGAGTGGAATTAAAGGGTTGGAGTAGTGTAAAAGCTTTGAAAGAGTATTTTTATAATTGGGTTAGGAGAGACTTATTTTGTGTGATAAATGAGATGTGAAATGTCCATATTACCTTAAATGAGAAAACTTAACTTTTTATACTCTTTTCCCCCAAATTTAGTGAGTTTCACCTTCTCTCATCTTTTCTCCAACTTCTCTATAGTTACTTTCTAACTTCTCTTCTTTCAAGCTCTCTTACTATGACCAAAGATTATTAGTGACTTCAACATTCTCTCAATTTCAATCTCTTTGTGATAAGTTTTATGATTTCTTTTTATTGTTATAATTTTTTTCTTCCTCTACTCTTGTTCATACTTGAGTTGAATTAAGTTAAACCTTTTCTCTTCTTGGTGCAATTTTCTTACAAAAAGATTTTTAATTCTAGTTGCATTTACAAAACTTGACATTTTTTACGATGCAAGGTAGTTGATAGATATGTATTTTTTATCTTGCAAATATATTTCCTACCCCAAATAATTTTAAACTTGCTTTAGGTCATTTAGACTGGTTTTACACATGTTTTAACATGTTTTTAGATACTATTTTTTTTTATCTCGTAATTATCTCACAACCTCCAAATTGGAAATGTCTAACCCCAAATTAGTTTTACACTAGTTTTAGGTGATTTAATGTGGTTTTACACATATTTTAGCAAGTTTTTGGTCACAAATTTTTATTTCGCAAACATCCCATACCTATCTCGCAACTTAAAAAATTGAAATGACTAACCCCAATTCAATTTTATATTTGATGTTTTTTCATGAACGTTAAAGGAGGGTTTTTTTTTTTTTTTTTTTTTAAATCCAATTTTTTTTTTTTTTTTTTTTTAAATCCAATTTTTTTTTTTTTTTTTTTTTTTCGCAAATCTTCATGGAGCTTTAGTTTCGAAGTCTTCTAGAATTCTTTAAGAACTAAAAGCTTTGGTTTCTTAAGTTTTCAAATCTTTAGGGGAGTTACACTTTTCAAAGCTTTAGGAGAGTTATGTTTTTTGGATCTTTAGAACTTCGCTCTTCATAGCTTCAATTTTCAATTCTTCCTCATCTCCTTCAAATGAAAGGAAAGGTAAGACATTTATTTATAGAGTTTCATGAGACCCTATGTGGGCTTGGACCTAGCTATCTTTTAGGCCCATTATTTGGCTTTAGGCTTACACCCAATCTTTTATTTGACCTACTTTTTACCATGGCATTGAATTGGATTACAACCCCAGGCGGAACTCAATTTGCAATTTATGCCAAATTGCGCCAAATAATCGATTGTGTGCTTCATTATCGTTGAATTTAATTAAGCTTGTTGTTGGGTTCGGCAAAAGGAATTGCATTGAATCACTTTGATCTTATTTTAAATTAAATAAAAATAACAATAGGTTAAATGTTCAAACCTCAAAAATCTAGAGATCGATTTTGTTATTCTCCTTTTTCCACAAGGGCTTCCTTCCACCAAGGTTTCCTTGCTATGATTCGAATAATAACCAATTACCTTAATTCACTAAGAACACTTCTTTGATCATTTGTAGGAACCTTTTAGGAAAAAATAGGAGAATTCTATTTCACTAAGAACACTACTTTTATCATCCATCAATATGACAAGCCTTAGGTCATATTTATCCTGGCCTAGAAAAAAGATTATCCTAATTAAAAAATATAATAATAATAATAATACTGTAAATGTGCTATCTTGTTCTACTTAATTCGAGATTATTCCTTGGTTTTAGGTGTTTATTTGGCTATTTTACAGATACCAAGCACCTTTGAAGTAGAATAGGGCGCTAGCAACGAATTGGAGCTAAAATGGACTAAAACGAAATTCTAGTGCATCAACCAGAAAAGAGAACTCCAAAAAGATCAAATTGCCCCTAAAGCCACAATGTAGCAGTGCCTCCTAGGCGCCGTCGCGACGCTCTGGCAGGATTATAAAAATTAATCCTTTGATTTTAGGTCATATTATTGAGCCACCAGTCGATTCCTCCTACATTTTCTCTCTATTTTCTTCTCCCCTTTCATTATTTCTTGTATCAACTTTATTCTTGGATGCTCGTGATATATCGAGGCTAAGGTAATGACTTTCTAGCTTAGGTTTTTGGATAATTTCTTGATTCTAGCAATAGGTCAGATTAGCTTGCGAACCTAGAATTAAATCTATAGAATATTTAATTTTGGCCTTTCCGATTAAGTATTCCGCCTAACGTCTCCATAAAGCTTAATATGATTAGGACAAATTTGAATTTGCATGCCTTTCATTGATTCAATTTGTACTAATTAGTCATTTTGGACAACTTAATTGGCCTTTCCAATTAAATCAGTTAGGTGCAAATAATCTTTTAACTTTGGTAATGAAGAATCGATGACCGAATGTGTGGAATGGGAAAAATCCGTTACAACCCAAGCTAGATCTCTATCATATAAAATTCAACTCTTTTAATTGTTGCCTTATTCTTTTTATGCAATTTAATTTCTTTGCAAACAACCCTCTCACAAACCCCCTTCGGTTACCTAGAGTTGTCAACTACTTAATTGAAAATTTCTAGTGCTCTCTATGTTCAACTTGGCCTTACCACTACTACGGTTTGGTAAGTACAGAAAATTATTTGGCATGGACTTGGGCGACAATTTCCATCCGCCAATATATATAAAACTTAGGCTCCCCTAAGTGACACACGAAATGCTCGACTATGTGAATGTTCATTTTGGCTTCCCCTAAGTGTCCTAAGTGTGAGACTCTCTCTCAATAAAACTTAGGCTCCCCTAAGTATGAGAATATTAATAAAGAAACACTAAAGCTTCCCCTAAGTGTGAGATTCCTTCTCAAACGTAATATTTCCAGCTTCTTGTTAATGCACCTCCACTTGAAGACCTTAGGCTTCCATTAAGTTTAAGAGCTCCTTCACGAGTAATGATGTCTTAGACTCCCCCTAAGATAGAGAATCCCTTCTTAAGTGTTGAAGACTTAGGCTCCCCCTAAGATCGAGACAATCTTCTTTTAGAAAAAGCTTCAACAATGAATTACAACAATACTTCAAGATCAATGATCATTCAAAATTGAAGTTGTAACATTCGGTCACCAAAATCAAAGGGTTTTTACACAACGATGTAAAAGCAGAAACACCAAACAGAGCACAACTTGCTCTTAAATATGCATAGTGGAAATTAGAAAAATAACCTCATTCAAAATCTGCAAAGCTTAAACAAGGAAAGAAACCAGAAACATAACTCTACAAAATTTTCCAAATAAGGAAAAAACAAACTGTAGGATTGGCATCTTGTGACATCTTTTGTGACAACTTCTACGACATCATCGAAACAACCCAAGAATCAACCCAGACATCCTTAAATAAATATAGAGTCAATTCAAAATCTCTAACACCAACTATTAGGGGTCGTTTCATGGGAGTCCAAGCTTCTCATGGAGTGGGCATCTGAATTACCATGCTTATTTTGTGGTGATTTAAGATACTCTGGCATCTAGAGATTCCAGAGTATCTCAGGTGTAAGCCCGATACTTGTTATTGAGAGAAGGTAAGTAAGAAGAAGTTATGGGACAGGCGAGTAAAGAAAATTGGCCGAGTTGGGTGAGAGCAAAAATGGTTAAGTGTTGGCCATGTGATGGGTGACCATGCGTTGAGGGTATGTCTAAAGCTTAACAAGAGTGGCCGCTGGTAGGCATGCGTTGAAGAGGGCAGCTCGGCGTGGAAGTAGATGTGAAGGAAGAAGGGTACAATAGGCGTTAGTAGAAGTATGCGTTGAAGGCTACTATGTGCTAGAAGTTGGCATTGCTATGCATTGAGATGGCCTATGCGTTGAAGGACGGTATGTGTCGGGCATAGAAAAGTGGCCGAGAGGGCCATGCGGTAGTCGGCTATTCGGCGTTAGGCAATTAATGGCATGGTAAGTTGAAGTTATCCGTTGCCGAAGCCATGCGCGGAAGGTTGCATTGGCTAACGCAAGAAAGAAGATGATGTTAGAGCTGGTAAGTCGGTGATTTATATTGACATATAAATGAGTGCATCGAATAATTAAACCCTTTTGGACATATTTTCGAACTCAGATTGACTCCATTTCGCAGACGAACAACGAGGAGAGGTGGAAAAAGGTGCTTATATCGAATTCAAGTAGAAACCAGATCATTTTCATGGTGACTTTGAAGCTGGAACCAGAAGCTTGATTGTTGCTGATAAATCTGGACACCAATCGGTATTTGAAGGAGAGTGAACTGAAGAAGTTGAAGCTAGAACTGAAATTTGAGGTTAGTAAGTTGATTTAATTCTTAGCAACTTCCATGAAGGATGTTTAAGTTAAATTCGAGCAAAAATGTGTTAATCTCCAGGAGGAAGTAAGCGGAGTTGAACTGCTAAACAATTCAAGACAGCCGAAGTTATTTGGGAATAATTCTCAAACGAAGACGAGTCATGGTCTGAAATTTTGAGGTAAGCTAGGAAACTCACTACTTACAAGATTGTAAAAGAAGTGAAGTTCTAATTTTGGCTATAATATGGTTTTTAGCAGGATAAAGAAAGAGTTAGAAGGGAAGGAAAGAAGCAGCGATATCAGGTGTCGTTAAACAGTGGTATCGCTAAAGAGCTGGAGAGTGAGCAGCGGAACAAGTGTTGCTGATAACTCAAAGAGCTTTGCGTCTCACAACTCTCACTGAAGTCTCGCTGGGTATCGCTCCTTAAGGTGATATCGCTAGTCTAGTTCACTCCGGTTTCGCTAGTGCAGTACCTAGTAGTGTGAATTTCGCTGGTAGTCTCGCTAGCGACATAGAGTATCGCTAGTTATGAATATGCATACTTAATGATTATGAAAAAGGAGTTCAAAGGAAACCTAATGTGAGAAATGTGTTTTTACAGGCCAGGAAGAGCTCGAAAAAGCATATAATCCACTCGGGACCTAAGACAAATCGTGAGTGACTTTCTATTTCATCCAAGGATTATTCCTAACATTGTGCAAGTGAAAACGAGTATGTTATACGAACTCCTGTATGCGTGTTATCTAAATGCAACCCACGGCCGAAGGACCATGTGTGAAGGCCTTTGGGGATATGATATATGATACACAGTGCTGAGGGACCATGGGTGAAGGCACTTGAGAAATTGATGGAGATGGATTCCAATGCCGAAGGACCTTGTGAGAAGGTATATGGAAAGCTAGTACATGATGGCTCGGTGCTGCGGAACCATGAGTGATGGCACTTGAGCAGTGGATTAAAATGGAACTTAGTGTTGAGGGACAATATGAGAAAGCACTTGAGAGTTGAAACGCCGAGGGACGAAATGTGAAGGCGTGTGAATATATGAATAATAGGAATTGAATTATGAGGCTAATAGCGTTGAGCTTTGCTCCGCTGCTTCTTGGAAAGATATTTATGTTATATTGTTAAATTGTATGAGTGACCCAGGAATCTGTACTAATAAGATATATAGTAGTTTTATGATCAGCGTTAACTCAAGGATTAAATTGTAATTAAATAACTTAGTCACTCACTGGGCTTTAGGCTCACGCTTTCTTATTTATTGTTGTTCGTTTCAGGTAGCGAGCGTGTCTGGGACGCCTAGCCTACAGAAGATCCTCCTCTTGGCTTACTCGACATTAGTCTCTGGGATAGTTGTAAATACTCAGTCTATGTACATGTTTTGACATACATGATCCTTGTGGCATAGCGAGAGTGAGTTTTGTACTATATGCTGAACAAATACTTGTTATGATAAATTATGAGCTGAGAAATCTGATTTTTAAAACTTATGTTTAACTTATGATGTTTTCACTAGCATTAAGTTTTGTACAATTGATTTGGTATTGAATTGTGTTTCAAGATATATGATGACGAGTGTGTGTAGGTCGCACCTACTTCTTGGTTAGAAGGAAGGAAATCTGGGAGGGGGTGTGACACTAGGATGTCCTTACGGAGGGCACTCGAGAGTTTTGGATACCCTCTTGAAACATGGGTATTCTGGATTCTCATGTTGAGGTATCCCCTTTTTACTTTTTAACCCGTCTTTTTTCATATATATAAATATCACTTTTCTTTATTTTTATTTTATATAATTAACATAAATATTGCCAACTATGTATTTAACTCTCTTTGGTTAAATTGTAGTTGTTATTATTATTTTTTTAAGAAAAATATTCAAATTCAAATTTAAATTAACATTTATTTTATAAAAAATCTTAAATTAGTATAGATTATTTTGTTGAGAAAAATAATATTATGTAAATTTATAAAAGAAAAAAAGTCTTTAATCAATATATATTAATAAAAACAATTATGTTATATAAGTTCAAATTATATTAAATAAATTATAAATTAATGAATAGTCGTAAGTACATTCTTGGAAGATTATGTAAATGCCAAGTAGAAATCTTATGAAACACACACAGTTATCCAAGTATTCTTAGATATCTTTAAAAATATTTCTATAAAACAAACAGTTATCCAAGTATTCTCAGATATCTTCAAAAATATTTATATAAAACAAACATGGTTATCTAAGGATGACATTCATCTGTAATTTTGAGCATCTATAGTTCTGGGCATCTAAAGATTACATGGGTAAGACGATAATGCCTTTGGGGATGATGTTCTATGCCTTTGGGGAGTGGAACAATGTTTTTATATACTTCCAAAGGGCTAGGGTTTCTATAAAACACCTCACAACTCTTTCTTAATCAATATGGATGAAACTAATGGAGATTTGATTTGATTTGAACTGAAATTGTGAAGAATTTGCAAATTTGAAAATTTTGGAACATTTTGTTTTTGTAGGTTGCAGTCGCAATTCAATTGTAACTTGGGCATAATTCTAACTCTTCCTTGCAACTCTGTGTTCTTTTATCTAAAGGTTTATGACTGTAATTCAATCGAAACTTTGATAGTAGTTATTTTTTTTATTTTTTATTTTTATTTTTGCAAATGGCATGAAAACACAAGAATTACTAAAAAATGGACTCTTTTTTGTACATATTTCACATTATTTCTCTAATCATGGTTAAGACACATTCACGACTAGTTGTTGCATAAAATGAATTATAAAGCTATCAAATATGACATTAAACACATACTTTTTATTCAATACTTAAGTCTTTTAAGACTAAATAATTCTCCTAAGGGGAAGTTATCAATGTGTCATCAACCTCTCTAATGAAATTGGCCTATTAAGGCTTTAAAAGGCAATGTAATCGACAAAGGGTTGCTCCTTGTTAGATGTCTTCTTGTTGGTCTCTTCCCTCTCTAATCATGAAATAAAATTCATTGAAGACTATCATCTTAACAACTATAAGCTGGACTTTTTTTTAGACAAGTAACATAGTGGAAGAGATTTTAGAAGCTGAAAATTTTGTTTCATATTTACTACTTTTGTACATGATGTTGATACCAAATTTGGTACCAATTATGAATTTGTTATTTTTGTGAGGAATTGAATAATTGCCCTGCACAATAGAGAAAAACTCGTACCAGTGTGGTGCTTGGCCACAAACACTCCAGCAACCAAGTTAGTAATCGTTTAGAGAGAGTTATAGGGTAGAGAATTTAGGATGTATTATTGCATACCTTAAACATCATGAGCCCTATTGTTATATAGGAATAAGTTTCCGTACTGGTTGCTTGGCTAATTAATCTCTTAAATAATTAATTTGACCATTTCTAACTTAATTTAGCCATTACGAGTAATCTTATTGGTGGATCTAAGCATGTGTAGTTGGCTTAGTAGATGAACACCTGCATATAGTTTTTCCATCACCGTCGGCCTTATAAGTTGGCCATCATGATGTTTGTTGATCTTTTGATCTAACTTGCAGAGTTGATCTCTTTGGCATCTTATGGTTGAACTTATGAATTGACCTCCATACTTAGTGATAGACAACTTTTCTTCTTCAGGTGTTGTTTAATTCTCAAAGAGAAACCCCTATCAAAAGAAATTTATAATACCGAATCCTATTCTTATTACTATGATGGCATACCAACAGTGACAAGTCTAGGTCGAACCACAGGGATAATAATCTTTGTTTCATTAAGCAAGTTTCCTAAGTAAAGCGATAAACGTGGGAGGTTTTGTGTGGATTAGAAATAGGCATGAAATCTAATGCAAGAAAGTAAAAAGATGAGAAAATGTAATCAAGGGTAGGAATTTCTAGTTCTTGGGAACAAATTGAGTTCTTGCGTAAATTCTATCATTGAAATATCTTAATGAACTCGTAATTGATTATGCAAACACAACTACTTAATTCACCCAAATTCATTGACGCAATAGGCAGCTTAATCACTTGGAATAAATCGAGCAAGCGTCCTAGCCATTAATTAAAGCGCTAAGGCCTAATTAAACTAGAAGCCCCGAATTCTAATTGGGTTCAATTGCGATCAATTAAAACCAAGAACAAGTATTAAGCTCTGGGATTCAATTATATGATTAATTACCGGAAAAGTCCTAACCTAATTAACAGTGTTTCTTTAAATCTAAGTTAAGCACACATTCTAAGCCTATGGACAGTCAATACACCTAACATGCATACATTAACCCTTGCTACTTATCAATTTTAGGCATGGACGAACACAAGGAAACACGCGAGCAAAATTCGATAGTTATGAAATACATTCAAGGTAAGGTGTGTCAATCCAACCAAAAACATGCATCAAGGAATAAAATCATAATCAAAGAGACATAATCTTAATATGAATTCATTAAAACAAATCTCTTACACAAGAATTTGTTCCCAAGAACTAGAAGATTACTTACCTAATCAACTTCATTGACAATGATTGAAAAGGAAGGAGCTTCCAATCCATGATTACAACCCAAAATAAAGTGTAAATCCTAAGCTAAGAGGCTAAAAATATGAAGGAGAAGAAGAAAATTTGGTGAACTCCTCGGCCTCCATGAAATCCCGCCTCCTTTTGCCCTAAAAAAATGAAGAGATATATAAAGAATCGGGCGGAACGTCGCTGCACTTTTGGAGAGCGTCGCAACTCTCTAGGTAGAAATCGAAGTGCCTACCCAGAGCGTAGTGACGCTGCACACTCGCCATTCCGTCAATTTTCAGAGCACAGCTGCGCTCCCAAGAAGCCTCGCTGTGCTCACCACTTTTGCTCTCGGTATTTGAGTGTAGAGCACAGCGTAGCTATGCTCTGCTCTGCGCTTGCTCCAAGGGTATTTTTGTAATTTTGCGTCCTTGAGCTCTAGGTGTCCAATTTCACTTCTGATAGCTCCAAATCAACCCCAAATGACCCGTAACACTCTGATGTGAATGATTTGCTCGAATTCCTACAAAAATAGACATTTAAATACATCATACTAAACAAGTAAGTGAGATTAGAGACATAAAAATAGCTCTTTTTGAGAGCTATCACTTAGCCAAATAAATTTATAGCTTCATGGTTGACCCTATGGGTCGATCTCCATACTCAGCCAAATAAGCTTATGGTTGCATAAGTGATCCTGTGGGTTGGTCTCTATACTTAGTCAAATAAACTTGTGGCTTTATGTTCAACACTATAGGTCGGTCGTCATACTTAGCCAAATAAACACACTTTTTCACCCATAACAATTGCCATCAACTTCTAATCAACACTGTGTAAGTATAATTCTAAATTACTTTTGGGTTAGGAGTTTTTAGTTTATTCGGCTAACTTTTTTGTGATTGTCTTATTATCTTTTACTACTGTCACGTCCAACCCACCAGGTCGGTCTCCATGATTTTAATTTTCTAAGATGAAATTAAAATTAACAATTTAGAATTAATAAAATCATTTAGAAAAATAAAAAAGAAAATATTAACTTGCCAAAAAGAGGTTGATTGATTAAATATTCAATTGGAATAAAATAGAATACTTTTTAGAGAGAAAAAAAGGGAAAAAAAAACAAAGAAAAAAAAAAAGAAATATGGAAAGTTGCATGGACATATTGAATACCCAAAGAAAAATATGAATAAAACATGGTATTATTTATACTAATAATAATATAAGGTAGGGGGTAACTGTGAGTGTGATTTTGGCATCTCCTCCCCGTTCATAGTTTCTTTTTCTTGGATGGCTAATGCACTACTTCCTTCTCATTTCTTCCAAGGGTTGACCTCCATTTTTTTTAAAGAAGACTTTTATTTTATTTTATTTTACTTTTGCCATTTTTACTTTTACGGTTAATTTCGATGGCCACTTTCAAGTTTTATCTTTTTAATTTCTTTGTATTGGTATGCCCGACCTTATAGGTTTACTCCCATACTTAGCTAAATAAACATTAACCTTATGGTAGACCTTATTAGTTGTTCTTCATACTTAACTAAACAAAGTTATAACTTTATGGCTGACCTTATGAGTCGATCTCCATACTTAGTCAAATTAACTTATGGCTCCATGGTCGACCCTAAAGGTTTGTCTTTACACTTAGCCAAATTAACTTATGGCTTCACAACCGTCGACCAACCTTATGAGTCAATTTCCACACTTAGCTAAATTAACTTATGGTTTCATGGTTGACCCAATGGTCAGTTTTCACACTTAGCGAAATTAACTTATGGCTCCATGGCCAACTCTATGGGTCCGTCTTTACATTAGTGAAACTAACTTATAGCTCCATGATCAACTCTATGGATTAGTCTCCAGGCTTGGCCAAATTAGCTAATGGTTTCATGGAAGATCCTATGGGTCGGTCTCCAAACTTAGCCAAATTAGCTTATTGGCTTTATAGGTGACCTTATGGGTCAAGACTTAGCCAAATTAACTTATGACTTCATGGCCGACCCTATGGGAGGTGATAGCTTATAGAAATACAAGTTATTGTTGGACTTTTAAATAGAATAATCAAGGAAATGCAATGGAAAATCTGTTAACTTGAGAAGGAAAGCATGCAAAAAGAATACCTTTGCATTTAACATTGGTAAAACTTGTTATCCTGAAATATTATAGGATCAACATCTTTTAAACATAAGCTTTGAACACGAAAGAAGCAGGAAGTGGAAAAATGAGCTAAAGATGGAGCCATTGGACGCATAGGAAGAATCAAACCAGCTTGACCTTGTGCAAAAAGAAGAACCATGCGATGAACCGAAGCATGAAAGAAAACGACAAACGCATGGGTGGTGGCATGTCTAATCAAAGTGCAAGTTGCGAACTGATTTGAAACAGATGCGACAAAACCAATGAACCTATGATGCGAAGAATTCGGCACAACAATGCATGGAATTAAATGCAAGTGTGTCAGATAATCATTCGAAAGAAGTTGAAGAATTTCCATTTGACGCCAATAAACAGCCCAAGCTCACACATTAAAAGGGTTCCTCTCCCTCGGATTCCTCCTCTCTTCCCATTGCCATCAACCAACACTCTGCTAAATTTTCCACCATCTTCAACCTCTTCCCAAGGAATTCTAAGTGAGATCTTAGGCTTTCTTGATATAGAGAAAGCTCTATCAATCTCTATAGCCAGCACCAGTGAAGCATTCATCCACTGAAGCCAAAAGAAGTAAGAGAATGTGACCGACAACTTGACATTCCTATCCTTTGCATACTTTTTCTTATTTTTGTTGGAATTTATGGCCTAAAGCCTCGTACTTAATTGGTTATTTGATATAATAGTTGATTGTTTTAAATATGCAATAATGAGTTATCCATTATGGGAAAATCCAAGGTTATTTCATAAGACTTGAACACTATGTAGTGGACATACAAGTGGATTATGTTCAAGTTGTAACCTAAAAGGTCTATAGTATATGGATAAAGTTGGGTACCTTATCCTAGTAATACTATGGCTACGGATACGGTCTACTTTGTAAATGTTACAAATATTGTAAGTGTTGCAAACGGTTTGATCTAAATCGATCATTCATGTAATGATATGTAAGTGAGAGTATCCTATACAATGAGTTTGTATCAGATTGGACCACGAAATATGATCTCTCTATGTAACACTGTTAATTGAAGATATTTATATTTCGAATAATAACCATGTAACTCGATCTCAATCCTAAGTGAGTTATGAACTCCTACTCATGAGGTTCGTTCTTTGATTTATATGGATGAGAGTGGCCTTAGCTGCTGACTCAATAGACCTACCATTTTGAGAACGATATCGAGTGAGGAGTTGGGAACATGACTTCACAAGATGGAATTCACTCCTTCCTAATTTTAAGGAAAGTAGATAGGTTGTTTTCTTAAGTGCTGACTCCGGAACTTGAACAATGAGGTCTCACCCTCTCACTAGCCCAAAAGGGACTTTGTTTATGGTTGGACCATAAACAGAATCGTTCAGTATATGATCAGTGATACTTAAGGTGCAAGAGGTAATTACATGGGTAAGAAGGTAATTTGACCCAGCTGTAATTATGAACAACTTGTGAAGGATTGACTTATAAAATATGGTTAATCAATGGACATAAAAATATACTGCATTTCATAAAAGTGCAGTTATGGGTCTTTAGTGGTATGCCCCATAGTTAATACAGGTTGACTAATATAATTAAAAGGTTTAATTAATTAATTACGTATCATTGGACCTTATAACTATAGGTCCATTGGGTCCCTCTACTCGCTTATAATGGATTAAACAAGGATATGTGATGTTGAAAGAATTTGAAATGCTCAAATCCTTCTAAGGGAAATATATGTAATTAATCATATATGATATGATTGATAAAGAATAATGTATTGTTGATACATCATAGTATATAGTTAATTATAAATATTATTTATAATTAAAACTATATAATATGAGAGAACAATATATATGAATAAAATTCGAATATTAAATTAAAATGAATTTGATTTGTATTAAAACTATAGGTTAAGGGAGAAAATGTATATTAGAATGTGATTCATATACATTAAATTAAATATATGATTAATTGAATTATATTTATTTAATTAATTATTATTTAACAAATTAACTAATTAATTAAATTAGATTTAATTAACAAATTAAATAAATTAGTTTATTTAATTAATCCATTAAATATATTTGTTTATTAAAATTACTCCCTATTATGTAGGGGAGTGGTGAGTGGGAAGGAGAGTTAAACTCCCCTCACATTAGATGTGATGAGAGCAAAGAGGGAGAGGCAATTCTTAAGGAGACTAAAGAAACTCAACCAAAAGGAAAAAATCTCTCACTCACACTCCCAAAAAGTAAATTCTCTCTGTCTTTTCCCTTTCTTCTTCAACTGGCTCCCACAGCCATTCTCGTTTCAAAAGGATAGCAGAGAATATTATTGGTGGCGTCTTCACTAGGAAAATAGTTTTGCAGTACAGGTTTCTACTAAGCAAAGGAGAAAGAGTGAAAGAGAGTAACTTCAAAGGTAATACACATTTAACAGAATGCTTAATTTTTTTTTTTTTTTATTAATTCTACAAAATTTTCCCCCCAATTCAAAAACAAGTGACCACACACTTCTGCAATGGGATTCAAATTCCTTCAATTTTCACATTGAGTTTGTATTAAGATCTTGAATACAAAACCAAGTTTTCCATTGTCTCTTGTCTATCCATGTGTTCTTTATCGTCTATCATGAACTACTAAATTCTTAATAGGTTGGGAATAATAAATTAACATTCACACAAGTTTTGCAGGAGTTGAAGTTCATATTGTTTAATGCGTGTTTAATCTATTGCAAGAATCCATTTAATCAATGCGTTTAAGTAGAAATAGTTAACTACTGGAGAAAATAAGTGGTTGTGGAACTCATTAAATAAGGAAATAAGTGGCTTTAGATTTATGTAGCTTAAAACACTGAGAGGTGAATACTTGATTTTGACAAGTTAAAAACATGAATGGATGCTTGTGCATAACTTAGGTGAATGTTAGTGAATCTTCTCAACCCCATTTCATTAACCGATTTTTTTTCCTTCATTCCATGCAAGCTGCTTTTCATTTGTGTTGAATTTCATCCATCAACGCATCATCACAAACTCACTCAACGCATCACAATTCCATCATCATTCTTCTCTTTCACCATCACCCTTTCTTCCGTCTTTTTGCTTGTAGTTATTATTATTATCTTTTTAACAGACACCATTGTTGAATTTGATTAATATCTCTCCATAAAAATCATTTGAACTAATTTAGATTAATTCATAAGTCCTTGTGTTTGACCCTGGTACTTGCTAGGAAACTCTAGTTAAGCTTGCACTTGGGTTTGATTGGAAAAAACTTGTATTCGTTAAGATAATTTAATTGATCAATATTTCATGTGTATGAACAAGCAATAGGCGTTTTCCAGTCTTAGCCAAATTAACTTGTGCCTTCTTGGGCAACCTTATGGGTCAGTCTCCATACTTAGCCAAATAAACTCATGGCTTCATGGGCTACCCTGGACCAAATTAACTTATGGTTTAATGACTGACCTTATGGGTCGATTTGCATATTTAGCCAAATAAACTCATAATTTTATGGTCAATCGGTCTCCACACTTAGCCAAATGAACTTATGGTTTCATGGGCAATCCTATGGGTCGATCTCCACACTTTGCTAAATTAATATTCACTTTTTCACCTATAATAGTTGTCCCAACTTGTACTTTAAGCCTTGTACATTAAGAGTCTTTTTTTTTTTTTTTTTTTTTTTTTTTTTTG
>QLSR01000127.1:2071808-2110237 GCA_031780015.1 Citrullus colocynthis
AAAAAAAAATTTTTTTTTTTTTTTTTTTTTTTTTTTTTTTTTTTTTTTTTTTTTACACTTAATAGTCAGTGTTTGAGCCAATCTAGAAGGAAAACAAATTGAGGGTCGTTCAAAGCTTGTTCAGGTTCATTATGGTATAAGAAGAAAGACTTTGCATTTTCTCATGCATGAATAGGCTAAGAATGTTTTTAAAATTGTCTCATTGATTAAATATACTTGTGTGACTTTCTTACTTGCAAATATTGTTCTTGAAATGCATCAAGACTAGAGTCATAATTCATATAGTTGAGCAAACATTTAATTTTGATGTGTATTTCTGCCTTACTTGAGGATGATCAAGAATTAAGTTGGAGGTGTTTGATAGCACCTAAAATGTGTTATCTTCCTTAGCTTAACTTTAGTTCGTTGTACTATTTAATGTGTTAAAATTGTTATTTTGTAGGTATTGAGTTCCTAAAAGATAGAATTGAGCATTAAGAAGAAAACAAAGCTAATATGGACCAATTTGGAGTTCTAATAATGCAATCAGGTCAAATGAAAGCTAAAAAGACCAATACCCCTAAAAGACCTCGTTGCAGCCCTATAAACAACATACAATCTATCTTGACAACGTTGCAACGCTGTCCCTTAGCACCACAGCGCTTCGTGCAGATACAAAAACTGCACTTTGGTAATTAGGTCATATATTTCGATCTGGGTGACCGTTTTGGGCAAATGACCACTCGTTTTAGGTTTTCTTTCAACATTTTCTTGTAATCAAGCAAAAACGATGCTAGGTTCTATCTTTTCCACCACCATGGAAAGGTAAGATCTATAGTTTTCTAGTTTAGAGGATTTTGGAGGAACCCATTGTATTTTTTGGAAGTATTTTGATAATATGATTGAGATTTCTTGTCTATGAGTTTTACTCTTAATTTATTGATTATGAATAACATTTTCTTGCTATTGATTGACAACTAATGTTTGATTGTGCAAGCCAACGATTTAGATTATATAATTTGTGACATGTAATTATAAGTTAATCTTTAAGAAGCAAAAGGTTAGATAGGATTGTGATTTGTGGTCGACAACGAAGAGTATTGTTCTATCTACCTAGGGGAAATCGAATTAAATTTCTAATTAGGCCTTTCCAATTGGAAATTTATCCTAGCATAATCCCTAAATCGTAATGCGGTTAGTTAAAATTGATTGGGATGATTTTCATCTAATCAAATTGGCTAACTTGATACTTTGGACCATTGATTAGCCTTTCTAATTAATTGAGCTAGACATAGGTAAGAAGTTAAAATCATGCTTTGATAATTCGATGATCAAAATTGCTTTGGGTGATTCCATTCCTCCAAGCTAGAATGCTTTGTTTGATTGCACATCTATCCTTTACTTTCCTTGCACTGTATTTTCATGTAAATTCAAATCTCAAACCACACAAAACTCCCCAATTTATCGCTTTAACTAAATAGTTGATTTTGAGAAACTAATCTTCGTGCTTCCCTATGGATTGACCCGGTCTTGCCGCTAATACTACGCTGTAGTAGTAATAGTTGTAGAGATTGATAATTATTAATATTATTTGATTGGGTCTTTAGGGAGCTGCACCAGAAAGACTTACATCAATACACACTGATTATATTTGTAAATATTTTTAGTAGTTTTGTCATTTAAAACAATTACCCAATAATATATTTATTTTTTAATATCTTATACTAAATTAAATATATTAAATTATTTAAATCAAATTCAAATATTTTGATCTCGTAATATATATTTCCTTATTTGAATCTCATTTAAATTAAATATATATATAATGATGTATCTAATTACATTAATAATTTTATTTGACATTTAATGTGTCAAATACAACATATATATATATTTTCTTATTTACTATATAAAATATATCAAATATTAATTTAAAAATATCAAATTTTCTTTCAACAAAGCTGATCTCTAATTATTCGTATGAACTGGTAAGGAAACCTTATGAATCTACAAATCATAAACTCTAATGATGCAAAATTAGTTAAGTATACGCTTTAATTAATCAATTTTTGCTCATTAACTATAATAGTCACTCCACTATGGACCTATAGTTGCACTCTTATACACTGTAGGATAAGTTGTGTTCATGTATGTAATTATTACAAGCAAGTCGATCCTTCATGAGTTGTTCGTAATTACATCTTACACCTTAAGTACCACTAATTATGATTAATATGTTGGTGATTCAATCATTAACTAATTTACTCTCAGGCTAGTGAGAAGGTAGGGTCCATTGTTCAAGTCCTAAATCAACACTTAAGAGAATTGCCCATTTACTTACCCCATGTAGGAAAGAGTGGGTTCTATCTTGTGAAATTACGTTACCAACTCTCTATTTGGTTAAGTCACAAAATGGTAGGTTTATTGAATTGGCTATTTAGATCATTCTCATTCATATAAATCAAAGGATGAACTCTCACAAAAAAAGAGTTCCTAACTCACTCAAGATTCAAATCGAGTTGCATATGATCATCCCGTGAATTATTAATCTCTTCAATTAACGAATTTATAAAGAAAGATTAAATATTTTGTGGTTCAATCTTATACAAAACTATAATACCCATTCACATGACATGAATATAGTTGAACTATTTGTTAAGATAGCCCATTAGAAAGTCCATATATTTTTTTTTATTTTATGTGTAAGCCCATTATATAAGGGCCCGATTATTGGCTTTCCTTCGGCCTTTTTCTTCTTCTGGAAGGAGTCGGTTATATCGTGTTTAATTTAGTGTGTGAGTGTAGTGCAAGAGTTTTTTCTCCCATAATTTTCTATATATTGTTTGATTGTGCTCTCTTTGATATATAATAAAATCAAAGGTTTTCTTGTGCCATTTCTCTTCCATGCAATCTTTTATTTTAAGTCAATTTTCAACCAAAATGGAATTTTTAATTATATTTGAAACAAATCTGTAAAATATCTAAAAGAACCAAGTTTGTACATTAACTTCAAATTTTCACAAGACACCAAAACGACGCGTTCCGTAATACCAAAATTAAAATTAAAAAAAAAAAAAAAAGGAGAAAACAAAACAGAAAGTACCTTTTTTCAACGAGGCACGTTACTGTGCTCCCAAACAATATAACGAAACAAAAGACAATAATGATAATAAATTTGCACAAAAAACACGTGGCTATTACTTTGTGTTGCCACGTCCTCAGGGGTATTGGCCACCTGGGTTCACATACTTCACGACATTTTCGGGCCTTTATAAACCACGCGCCCCTCTCCCCTTCTCTTCATTTCTTCGATTTCTCCTTCTCTCTCTCTCTCTTTCTCTCTCCTCTTCTCCGGCGACCGATCTTCCTCCGGTCAAGTTTTCGCCGGCAGGTCCTCCATCGCATCGATCTCTCCTTGTATACTTTACTTCGCCATCCTATTAGCCATGAATCCGGAATAGTAAGCTCGATTTCTTCTTTTCCTTATTTTTGTTTTTTTTTTTTCACCCTTGCGTTTCTTTGTGTTGAATTTGTCAATTGAAAGCCCTTGTTTCGTCTTCGTTTTTGCTGAATTGGTTTAGATCTGGTCGATGCGAAAGATGGAACTTTCTTTTTTGGAAAAAATGTTTTTGTGTTGGATGGTTTAATTAGTCGTGGATTTTGAGATTGTGATTCTGTTTGTTATGATTTGGTTGAAATCTTGGTGATCCATTTGAGATCTCAATTTATTTAGCGACCCTTTGAATTTCATGTTTGTTCTCGGAATGATTGAAGGTGTTTGAATGTGAATTTTGTTTATTTTGATGATCAACTTGTAATATGAGCTTGAATTTCTGAAGGGTTTTGTAATTCGTTTGGTGTTATTTTGTTTGGAGTGATTTCGATAATTTCCTAAATTTAATTGGTCGGTCCTATATAACTTTTGAATCCTCGAAGAATTTATTCCTCTATCGTTGTAGGAGTTGTCAAATATTAAGTAGTTCGTTCTTTTTAACAGTGGCGAATTCGGTGCAATTTTTCACTCCTTTCTTCTTGTATCTGCAGCGACTATTTGTTTAAGCTTCTGCTTATTGGAGACTCCGGAGTTGGAAAATCTTGTCTTCTACTGAGGTTTGCTGTAAGTATTCAGGATTGATCCTCTCCCGATAATTATTTTTCTCCTTAAACTTTTTTCCAACTTTTTCTTCTTATTTTGATGTTGCCTGTTGAGATAGATGATGTAGCTTTAGTTAATACATATATCTTCGCCACACCAAATTAGTAATAAACGATTTCTGTGGCCAATATGCCTACTTATGCGCTGAAAAGTATGTGTTCTTTGTGGAGTTCCATCCACAGTGCGTCTTTCACACAAATATGGAAACCTTTCCCAGTAGCTAACACCTCATCCATTTATTTCTCCCTTTTTTGTATATCCAACAGAATTTCGTTGTTTCTTTCCTTTCTAGGTGGCCATAGATATTGTTCATGCTGGAGAGTGTATATATAAGTTACGGTCACTGAATAATCTTCTAAACACAACTGCTATTTGTTATCACAACCAAATTAATTGTTCACAGTGATATATTATCTTTATATTTTATAGAAATTCTCGTTTTGTGTCATAGTGAATCCCATGACTTTTGCATCGATTGAGAATTTCGAGTCACTGCCGATTGGCATTTATTGAGTTCATTTGAAGGCAATTGTGGATTAGGTGTACGTTGGTGCTCTTGTTCCTTAATTAATTCCATCCGTTTTTCAAATCAGGATGATTCATATCTGGATAGCTACATTAGCACCATTGGAGTTGACTTTGTAAGCTTCTACCACATGTTTGGTTTTCTTTACTGATAACTACTACATGGATTCTTTTCAGCTCTAATCTTTGAAATACTTTATTACTTGTAGAAAATCCGTACTGTGGAACAGGATGGAAAGACAATTAAACTTCAAATTGTAAGTTTGAGTTTCTCAATTGTTCTTGCTTTAATCTAAGCCTAGAGGATTAGTTACTCGAGTGACTTGAAATTCTAGTCTGGACGCATGCTGTTCTTCTGTTGGTTAAATAAAATTTAACCATTGATCATTAGAAGGAGAGAGAGAGAGAGAGAGAGAAGGGGGGTGCTGAATTTAATTTGAAGTGCACAATTATTTAGATTTTATTAATATTGCTTGTTTAAAAAGCTTTCAGTGGTTTTTTGGTCTTTGCTATTAATTGGTAATTTTCACCATCAACTGTAGTGGGACACTGCCGGTCAAGAACGTTTCAGAACAATTACTAGCAGCTACTACCGTGGAGCTCATGGAATAATTGTAATTGCTACATTCTCTTATATTGTTCATTTTCTTTTCCTGCCCATTTCCATCTCCTAAAAGTGAAGTCTGCTTGTGTATATTGTTCTGCCATGTAGGTCGTGTATGACGTTACAGATCAGGAGAGCTTCAATAATGTTAAGCAATGGTTGAATGAAATAGACCGATATGCAAGTGAAAATGTGAACAAGCTTCTGGTTGGTAACAAATGTGATCTCACTGCAAATAAGGTCGTCTCTTATGAGACAGCCAAGGTAGGAATTTTACTTTGGCGTCTTTTGTAAAATTATGTATTCGGATCTTAATTATGAATCTAAAGACTAAAATTCGTAACAATAATTTTCCAAAGGCTTTTGCGGATGAAATTGGGATTCCATTCATGGAAACAAGTGCTAAAAGTGCCACCAATGTGGAAGAGGCTTTCATGGCCATGGCTGCTGAAATAAAGAACAGGTATGAACACTAGCAACTGTTCTGATTACTTGAATCTAATTTTATGGCAGTCTCTCAGTTCTTCATTTCACCTTATCAGGGTGGAGACAGCGTACGAGCTTACTCTCTCTCTCTCTCTTTTATTTTTTCCTTTTTAAATTATTATTACAATATTCATGAGTGTCTTACCTATCTTACACATACTCTCTAGTTACCCACTGTGGTTTGGAGCTATTCCTTTCGAGTCTTTTCACTTTTTTCACAGGCACCAATGATCACTAAAGTAAACTCGCCCAATTAAATTCACCTACCTTCTTAGCACTATGATCTTTCACTAGTTATCATGGAGAGGTAGAAAATGGGGAGTGGTGAACCACCCCTTAGGTCTTGATGACTTCTAAGTTCTATCTCCATTATTCACTGCACCGACAGTAGCTCCATGCGATATTTAGACGACTAGATTCCTTATCTGTGTTTTATTTGTTTGTCCATACATTGCCGCAATCTTGTGTTCCATATATATGGAGCAGCAACCTCCCCTCTTTACTTGATTTGCTTGTTTCGGTTTCATTTTTTTGTAGGATGGCAACACAACCGATGAACAACGCAAGGCCACCAACAGTGAATATTCGAGGACAACCTGTGAATCAGAAATCTGGTTGCTGCTCCTCTTAAAGATGCATGGCTCTTATTGAATGGTTGACTGATGGTGATGGTGGTGTTTATGTATGGCCGTGACATGTAAAACTAGTCGTCTCTCTACTCACACACTCACTCTCTCTATTGCTTTTCGTATGGAAAGATTCGTCCGTCATGATTTGCTTTTTATTCTCTCGTCTTTTGTCGTCAGAACTTTGTTAACTCTTCCATTCTTTCCAATATATTTGTTTCTGGATCAACATTATTCAGCTGTAAAATTTAGATATCAATGAACAGTAGAGTATTTGGTTCATTGCCTTTATTATCCCTTCATTCATTCATTTCCTAATAATATACCTCATTCTTATTTCTTTTTAGTGTTGTTGCATTATTGATTCAGTCATAGCGTTTCCCCATTTGGTGGCTGTGAATACATTAGAATTCAAAGAACTCTTTTTCACACTTTAACTCAAGTCTACAACTATGAGTTCTATCTTCATGCAGACTTCCATTAGACGATGTAGCTCTTTCTAATCCCTTCTCCACTTGGTGTTATTTGGTGGAAGCATTAAGGTTGAGTTTAGAAAGTGGTTTTAGCTTTGATTAAGTGCCTCTTCCTTTTTGATTGTTTAGTGGAAAAATTCTGTTCTGATTGTTATTGTATGTACTTTATGGGTGTGAAGGTCATCATCTTATCATCTGCCTCAGCTAGCACCAGTGGAAGATCAGAATTTTTAACTCCATTTGGCTCAATAAATAGGGTTGGCTGTTATGGAACAAACCTAATTTTAACATGTGAATCCTGCAAATCTATGTCATATTGTCACGGAACAATTGAGAAATTACAGAATTTTCCCCTCATGTAAGCTCATTTTACCTTTATCTTAGCTCATTTGTCTCATTGTTATCCAGCAAATGTATGTATATGTATATGTGTGTACACAGAGGTTCAAATCTAAATACTTGGTATACTAAAAAAAGGCTGCAAAAGAATGTCTTGGTGAGACTTATAAATTTATCGATTAAATTTCAAATTTATAGTTTTATTAATTAGACTCCAAGCAAATAAGTTAGATCAACATCTATGTTGTTAGTTCGACATGATGAGTTTACACATGAAAACTGACAGATATTTTTAAATTGATACAACCTAGAATTTATGAGCAAAAATTGATATTCTTTTCAAATTGAATTAATTTAGGCTTTTTATTATAATGTTATTTTGGCATATGACTTTTACACATGTATAAGACTTCTTAAGATACAAAATCTAATGTAATTTGTATAAAAGTATATCGATCCAATAGTCGAAGTTTATAAATTAAATTGTAATAATTATTAGTTTGAGGTTCTAGCTAATAAGTTAAAGAACAAACTAACTCCTACCTATAATTTTGACTTAAACAATTATTTATTTATTTTCTATTTCTACAGAATCTATATTTGGATTAAATATTGATTTTCTTCTACAAATTGTACAACATTATATCATATCAACAAAATGTAAAATGTTTGATTATTTGCTATCATGTTTAACTTCAAAGATAGAAGACTCTTAATCAAGAGATCAGATGCACGATTCTCTACTTTTACGGAGATAAACTCAACTTTTACGGATATAAACTCAGAGAGAAAAAAAGGAACTTTGAAGAACAAAGATGTGAGGATAAGGAACACAACATATTTCCAAATCAACTTTTATTTAGAAAAAAATCAATAAAAATAAAATTTGAAAATAAATAAAATGACTTTCAGTTGCCGGGACTTCAACCCGGGCTTTCGGGTGAGAGCTGAATATCCTGACCATCTAGACCTGCAACGGATTGTTGGTTAAGTAATCTTCAATTTTTAATTATTCTTTACAATTGGTCAATAAATTAGGCTTCAATTAAAATTTGAGCTATACGATTATGTCTTTTCACAAACGCAAGTTCTTTTTCCCCTTTCCTTTTGGAACTAAAAAAAATGCAAGTTGTTTAAAATAAAAGGTGATTTGGATGTGTTTAGTACTGTTGGTGTGCAAATCTCGTTGTGGTCTTGGGTCCTTGACAAGGTTCCTCTTGGACTCGCAAGTGTGTCTTGGCTGACTTCTAAGAGAACTCACATTGGTGTGGCGCTGAGCCGTATACAATCTGATACTTAAGTCTATACAAGAAGTGTTTAGTTCAGCAAGCTTAGCTCTTGAGATGGTGTGAGGGACTATTTATGCAGTCCGTGTCTAACATTTGCTTGGAATATGTGTCATACTGGTGTCGGGGGTGTAGTCCTCGAGGTTGTAGGCTTTCAATCGCTAATCTTAGCTTGACCTTGCTTACCCAGCACTCGAGGCTTTGAATTTCCATTTAGGGATGCGCGGTCCCCTAGGGCAACCTTCAATACTTTCCCTCGGACGAGTTCAATAAATGTTTGCATTAAAACCCTAGTTCAATAAACATTGAGCTAGTCAGCCATATTTGTGATTTGCTCCGTCTTCAGCCGTTCTTTAGCGCCAATTTGACTGGGAAGCCTCTAGAATGTGGATTTCGACCCTACCTAACTTCTCTTAAAATCTATATAAAGGATTAGAGCCTTCCTTTAAAGGGAAAGCTTCCTTCACCTGAAATCAATCCACTCCCAGAAGAACCTCCACTTAACCTGCTAGGCTAACTCCAAGAACGAGAGTTCCTTTGGAGTTCTTAGGTTTTAGGGCTTCCCTACCCCATGAGAGCGTGTGTAGAGTGAAAAGATTGGTTATTGAGAGAGGAAAGTCATTTCCTAGAGTTTTTTTAGAGAGAGAGAAAGTCATTTGAGGAGTGTTGCTGTATTTTCCAGCACTAATTTCCATTTCATTTTTTCCCTTTGCTACTCTTGCTCATTCATTTTGTACTTATCATTATGAAATTAACGAAAATAATTCATTTATTCTCTATCATGAGCTAAATCCATCAAGGGGTTCAATTATGTGGATATCCTAGGGATTCATGGCTTGAGTAATTGTTAAAGTGTTATGTCTCGCATTACTTTGAACTGGTCACTTAAGTTAGCAATATAGTTGGGTCCTAATACTCCGAAATTAAGGTGTAAGTGGATTTCACAAGGGAATATGGGCTTAAAGCCTAAAAATAAGATTTCCATGCAACCTTAGAGATAAGAGGCACAATAGGGTAAAAAATATGCATGAAATTAATCAAAGATGTAGCTAACCATAGAAATATAGGATTTGCACCTTAGGCTCCTAAAAGATCTTGAAACAAGACTGAATTGGTGAAGATTTTGCCCATGTGTAAGGTAATGTGCACATGATGTGGCCGCATCGCTCATGTTTTGATGAACTTAGGCAAAACATAGTTGAAACCCTACTTCTATCATCGATTTTCTTTATCTTTTTAAGCTTTATTCCCGCCAACTCACAACAATTTCACTTGGTTACATGAGGTCGCTTGATTGCATTTCTTTAAACCAAACCCAATTAAATAACTGGTCTCATGGGATTCGACTCTTGAAATACTCCAAGATTTATTACTTCATAATTAGTGTATGCTTGCACTTAGACCATATTTATTCTCATTTTATCATTCATACACATTTGGTCGATCAAATTTTTAACGCAGTTGTCGATGACTATATTAAACCTTTTAGCTTGTTTAAAGCATTGTTGGTCAATGCGACCGCATCAGCTCTACCTTAAGGAAAAGTGCAAACTCTCTCTCTTTGAGTTTGTTTTACAATTTTTTTTGTTGAAGAGTTAGTGCATGAGAATAAGGTCTTGCCTTTTTGAACTAGATCTTGAGATAGAAAGGACCTTTTGCAAGAGAAGACAAGAACAAAGGCAAAAGCATCATGAGGAGAAAGAGTTGATTGCACAAGTTGATTTAGAGGAAGTTGCATTTGTGCAACAAATTCCAATGAATCTGCTTGGAGACGAGTCTATTCCTCCAAGGAATAATGTGCAACAAAATGGAGATCAACAACCACAACTACAACTCAACCTGCTGTTTAACCTCAAAATCCCATCTATATTGCTGAAGATAAAGATAGGACAATTAGAGATTATGCAACACCCATGTTCCAAACCTTTGCCACAGGGATTTTTGATCCCATAATCGAAGCAATAACATTTGAAATGAAACCTTTGATGTTTCAAATGTTGAATTCTTTTGGACAGTTTGCTAGACTTCCCCATGAAGACCCTTACAAACATCTCAAACTTTTTATGAGATTTGTTATTCCTTTAAAACGAATGGAGTTTCTAAGGAAGCCCTTAAACTAAAATTGTTTCCTTATTCTTTGCAGGGTGATACTGAAGCATGGTTTGATTCGCTCCTTCCAAATTCAATCACTACATGGAATAACCTTGTAGAGAAGTTCTTGGGGAAATATTTTCCACCAGACAAGAATGTTAAATTCAAAGGAGAGATTGTGGCCTTCACATAAGCACCTACAGAATTAGTAGATGGAGCCTGGTTACATTTCAAAAAGTTGGTGAGGAACTGCCACACCTAGACTCTCACCAAGCATCATTAAAGAGTAGTTTTACAATGGACTCAACCAAGCTTAAAAAACGTTGGTTAATGCATCCGCATGAGGATCATTACTAAAAAAGTTTGTAAATGAGGTAGAAGAAATCATGAATACAATAGTCAATAACAACTAGAACTGGGTGATGTGGAGACACAAAAGGTTAAGACAATAGCAACAACAAAAGTTCAAAAAGGTCCCATATTGGAAGCTGTGAACCAATAGTTTACTACCATTTAGAGCATGTTGCACAATTTCGTGCTAGGACCTCAATTATTGGTTGTTGTGCAAGTAGAACCTACGACACTTGCAAATTTTGTACTGCAAATCACTTAATTAATAACTGTTTGTATAATCCCCAATCTGTTTGTTATATAGGCTACCAAAAGGCATAGAAGCATTGGAATCCCTACTCAAAGACCTAAAATCCAGGTTGGAGAGCACATCCTAACTTCGCGTAGAAAAATAATGGTGGTAGCACATCTCGGTAGAATGTTGAACCAACACAACCCGCACTGCAGATGTTGCCAAAGGTGCAGCCACCAATGCCACCACCTGCCCCAAATTGGAGTATAGAGGCTCTACTAAAACAATATATGACACAGAATGACGCCGCGTTGAGAAACCTTGAGGTCCAGGCAGGACAACTAGCAAAGGAGATCAAGAATAGACCTGTAGGAACTTTACCAAGCTCAACATAAAATCCTCAGAGAAGCGGGGAAGAGTAGTCTCCAGTGGTTACACTCAGAAGTGGGTTAGAATATGAGGGGTCTAAGATGCCAGTTGAGCAGGAGCAATAGAAAGTGGGGAGAACCAACACAAGTAAGGAGTTAACATCCACCCATATTAGCAGACGGTTGTGATAAAAACAAACAAAAAGAAAGAAAAAGAAGAAGCACGAAAAAAACCAAAGGAAAGAGAAGCAATTCCACTTTATCTTCTGCCAATCCCATTCCCGTAGAGGTTTAAGAATGCCAGTCAGGATGCACAATTCAAAAAGTTCCTAGACATACTAAAACAACTCCACATAAATATTCCGTTAGTTGAAGCTCTTGAAGAGATGCTGAACTATGTCAAACTCTTAAAAGACAGCTTGTCCAAGAAAGGAAAGCTCCTAGAGTTTGAAATAGTTGCATAAACCGAGTGTTGTAGTGCATTGGTTAGCAATAAAGTTCCCCCAAAACTCAAAGATTATGAAAGTTTTACGATACCGTGTTCTCTTGGAGGGAAAAGTTTGGGAAGAGCTATCAGCGATTTAAGAGATTGTATTAATTTGATGTCTTACTCAGTATTTGGACAATTGGGAATTGGGGAGCTAAAGCCTACGGTCACATTACAGCTTGCGGATCGATCTATTACACGACCAATGGGAAAAATAGAAGATGTCCTTGTCAGAATGGACAAGTTAGTATTCCCCACTAATTTTATCAACATAGTCTGTGTATTAAATAAAGAAATACCCATCATTTTGGGTATGCCATTCCTTGCAACAGGCCGAACATTAATAAACGTACAAAAAGGAGAATTGACCATGAGGGGTCAACGATCAACAAATTAGATTCAATGTGTTGAATGCCCTCAAGGTTTTAGGTGACATGGAAGAATGCTTGTTTGTTGAAATTACTGATGAATTTCTCAATGTGTAGGAATTGTTTGAAAGACCATTGAAGTTAATGATTATGAAGAAGAAGATTGTGTCGAGGAAGAATAACTGGCTACAACAGTAGCAGCAACATTGAAAGAAGTGCCAAAGCCAATAAAATCGTCAATGGAAGAACCACCTGAATTGGAATTGAAATCGTCGTTAGCTTATCTCAAATATGCATATTTAGGGAACAACCACACTCTATGTAAGCCCTACTTTTATCTTTGGGAGATGGCAAGCAAGTGGCTATGCGTTGGCTTGGTTGAGGTATGCGTCCATGAGAGTGAGCATGGTTGATGGTTGGTGCTATATGTTTGTTGAGGCCGTTGGGCAAGCGGTCATGCATTGGTTGATGTTAGTAAGGGGTTGTGTTGGAGAAGCATGCATTCAAGAGAGCCTATGGGACAGACGCATGGTGCTATGCATCCAAGCTAGTGTCCAAGTTTGCTAAGGGTTGCGTGCGTATAGTGAAGGAGTTACTTTGTTTATTGTTTGCAGCTCAGTTTCGTTAGTCTAGTTTTGCTGATTGTTTGAGTCTCGCTCATTAATGATTATTCTTATGGAATTTGGTTTCAGTGGTGAACAATTGGAAAAGTATAAATGTTTAAAACTTTTTGGTTATATTAAAGGGAAATTTTAAGGAAATCTAATAAAGGGAAATGTATTATTGCAGGTCGAGAAGAGCTAGGAAAGGAGTATAACCCGCTAAAGGCCTAGGACAAGTTGTAAGTGACAATTTTTTTAAAAATGTGTTTACTTTGAACAATGTGTTACTGCTGAAAAGATTATGTTTGTAAACATGTTTATATGTTTGTGATCTCACGAGTTTTAACGTGCATATGATGTGTTTTACATTGGAAATCATTTGAAGCATGCTGGTTGTGTAATGAGTTTAATGAAAAGCATGTTGTTTGTTAATTTATGATTTTATGGAAAGCATTGAAGCTTGTGAATGAAATTATCAAGATTTGAATGTTAAAAAGTTGTGAGTTTATATTATGCTATTTTCAAAGCATGTTGTTGTTGAAAGACGTTTGTGGAAATGGTTTCTAATGCTGAAGGACTCGAAGAAGGCATGTGGGTATACTAAGTATGGAGATAGCCCCCAATGTTGAAGGACTTGGAGAAGGCAAGTGGGTGGCCGAAATCTCGTATATGGAGCCTGGTACTGAAGAACTTGGAGAAGGTACTCAGGTAAGCCAGGATAGGATGTCCATATGCACATAGAGGAATGATAGATGCCGTGTATTGAGATTACTCCACACGACTAAGGATTTACGACATTGGGTGTGTTGAGATTACTCCGCCCTAACTAAGGATGTTTTCGATGTTGAGTAGTGTTGAGCTCCGCTCCGCCTCAACTAAGGAAATGGTTTGAAATTAACTGAATTTTTATTTGACCATGTTTTGCATTGGGTATAAGTTTGAATCGATGTTTTATACGCAATGTTTTATAATGTTTACACTATGATTAGTTTCCAAGCTAAAGGGAAGTTTTTTTTACAAACAAGTCACTCACTAGGCAACCTAGCTCATGTTTTCCTTGTTTTTCTGTTTTTCAGGTAGCGAGCGAGTCTGGGGTGTTTAGCCTATAGTGAAACTCGTCTGGGTCCATCATTAGTGATTAGTATTTTGAGAATTGTAAATATTTGAACTTAATCATGTATTATACATATAGAAGGATAAGGGAAATGTTGAAGAACTTATGTAATTATATGTTTTAAATGCAAAACAATGTCTGTATGATAACTTAACCCTAATTTAAATATGTTGTTCAATTATTGTGTTTAACTGCTTATTAGGTGGTGGTCAAGTTTTATGGTTGGTAGTAGATGCTGTAAGAGGGTCGGTGTCTGCTGTCCTCACACTTTCTCCTGGGTTAGAAGGGTACTTGGGAGGGAGTGTGACACTCTACATGTAATCATTGCAGCAGAGCTAACGAAGCAACACGAGATATCTTTGTTACAGGTGTTGCAAAAGCACAAGCAAGCAATGGGGTGGACTATTGCATACATTAGAGGGACCAGTCCATCGTTTTGTATGCATCCCATCAATTTGGAAGGAGCCCGAAATTCAGTGGAGAACCAGAGTAGGTTGAACCCGATTATGAAAGAAGTGGTGAGGAAAGAAATCTTAAAATAGTTAGATGTAGATATGATATATCCCATTGCAGACAGTACTTGGGTCAGTCTAGTGCAGTGTGTTCCAAGGAAGGGTGGCATGATAGTAGTCACCAACGAGAAGAACGAGTTGATTCCAACAAGAAAAATAACAAGATGGCACATTTACATGGATTATTGGAAGCTGAATAAAGCCACAAAAAAGGATCACTTCCCGTTGTCATTCATTGATCAGATGTTGGACAGGTTGGCAGTAAAGGAATATTATTTCTTTCTAGATGGCTATTCTGGCTATAATTAGATTACTATCGTTCTAGAGGATCAAAGTAAGACAACATTCACATGCCCTTATGGCACATTCGCTTTCTAAAGAATGCCATTTGAGCTGTGCAATACTCCAGCCACCTTTCAAAGATGTGAGATGACAATATTCTCGAATCTTGTAGAATGAACTGTAGAAGTCTTCATGAATGACTTCTTAGTTCATGGAGAAGCATTTTAAGTCTGCCTAGGGAACTTAAAGCAAGTATTGGAGCGATGTGAATAAGCAAATTTGGTACTTAATTGGGAGAAGTGTGACTTTATAGTGACAGAAGGTATTGTACTACTGCATAAGATTTCCAAGCAAGGATTGGAAGTAGATAAAGCAAAGGTTGAACTTATCTCAAAGCTCCCCACGCCCACTTGTTTAAAAGATGTAAGAAGTTTTCTGAGCCATGTAGAGTTTTACAAAAGATTTATCGAGAACTTCTTGCATATTTCAAAGCCTTAATGCAAGCTCCTAGAAGTTGACATACCATTTTTTTTAATCAAGACTGTTACGAAGCATTTGAGACACTAATAGAAGCATTGACGACATGCCCATTATCGTTGAGCCAGATTAGTCATTACCATTCGAATTGATGTGCGATGCCAGTGACTTCGCAATAGGTGCAATACTGTCACAAGTGAAAGAAAAGATGATCCACCCTATATACTATGCAAGGAAGATAATGAATGAAGCACGAGAGAATTATACAACTACAGAAAAGGAGCTACTTGTAATGGTGTTCGGTTTCAAGAAATTTATGTCCTATTTGTTGGGATTTAGAGTCATTGTTCACATTGATCATTCCATACTAAATTATTTATTCACGAAAAAAGACGCTAAGCCAAGACTGATTAGATAGATTCTTCTTTTGTAAGAGTTCGACTTGAAAATTATGGACAAAAAAGGGATAGAAAATCAAGTTGCCAATCACTTGTCAAGATTTAAAGGAAAATTGGAGGAACCATGTGAACGCAGAGATGCCTTTATTGATGAGCAACTACTAGCTATTGACAATATGCCGAGTATGCAGATTTTGCGAACTACCTTGCAGCAGAAGTTGTTTCGTCAAAAGCAACCAGCCATAAGCTTAAGAAGTTTTTCCTTGATCTAAAGTATTATTTTTGGGATGATCAATATTTATTTAAGCTAGGAGTAGATCAAATCTGGAGGCAATGTATCGCAGAGGAAGAAATTCTGACGATTTTTAAAGTGTGTCACACCACTTCGTACGGAGGACATTTCAAAGGCACCAAAACAACTGCAAAAGTATTACTTTTGGCCATCATTGTTTAAGGATGCTCACAAGTTTGTTCAGGAATGCAACATATGTCAAAGGATGGGGAACCTAACAGCTCGTAGGGAAATGCCAATGAACTACATTCTCGAAGTTGAAATCTTCGATGTATGGGGAATTGATTTCATGGACCCTTTCCTCCTTTATTCGGAAACTCTTACATCCTCCTAGCTGTGGACTATGTATCTAAGTGGATAGAGGCAGTAACAACTGCTTCCAAATTTCAAGAAGATTCATCCAAGACTAATGATCTTGTTAATTCTAAGAAGGAGCCTGACGTGCCTGTTCCTCGTGTTGAATATGTTGAATACCCTAACTCACTTTAAGGTAGCAAAGAAATTTCTTCTAAAAAATATCTTTTGCAGGTACGGAACGCTCAGAGCTTTGATAAGTGATGAAGGGACACATTTCATCAATATGACCATGCCAAGTTTGCTTCAAAAATACAACGTGAAGCATCAGATTGCTAATGCTTATCACCCATAATCTAACGAATTTGCTGAGCTCTCAAATCGTGAGATAAAGGGTATTCATGAAAAGACAGTAGATCCAGCAAGGAAAGATTATTTTTTAGGCTAGATGAGCCTTGTGGGCCAACAGAAAAACCTTTAAAGCATTGTTAGAAATGTCTCCGTATAAGATTGTATTCTGTAAAGCATGTCATCTACCACTCGAGTTGGAGCACAAAGCATATTGGGCAATTAAGAAACTGAACATGTGCACGGAGGCGGTGAAAGAGAAAAGAATGCTACAGTTGAATGAGTTAGAAGAATTCTGCTTCCATGTGTATGAAAAAGCTAGCTTAATAAAGAATGAATGAAAAAAATACTATGATAAAAAAATTAGGCCATCGCGGTTCAAGAAGGTTAACAAGTGTTGCTATTTAACACTAGACTAAAATTATTCCCTAGAAAATTGAAATCTAGATGGTCGGGACCCTTCGAGATAAGTAAGGTAAATTCACATGGAGCTATGGAACTGATCGAAAAAAATGGTGGTGTATTCAAAGTTAATGGACAACGTTTGAAGTTATATTGCGACAAGATGGTAGACATGGGAAAAGTCTTAGTCTCCCTTGTTGAACTGAACTAAACAAGTTGAGTTTAATGTATAGGACAAAAGCCCCGTACTTCAGTTATCAACCTTGACCAAAAGCAAAAGAACTCTGTCTAGGTTAATTTTGTCTAAGGAAGAGGTACTTAAAATGACCGTAAGGAACACCTCGACCTGAGAACCTACCTGGGAGTTGAAGCAATTTGAAATTATTTATAACTAAATTGGGGTTTAAGTTGGTGAGCTTTTTAACGCTCTTCACTAAGTGTTTCAGGAAGTAAAGAATCAAGTGGGAGAAAACTAAAACTATAATAAATTTTTTTGAAGTAATGTGTCCGCATCACCGATGCTTGATGCGATCGTATCACCTCCAAAATCCAAATTCTTATGATGTCAATAGAATCTGGTGGGCTAGTTGGAAAACCTATAGATAGGTTGACCTAAGTTATTTTCTCCATGCTTGGACCTATAAGAGGAAAAATCTTCCCTTTTCGAGTCGTATGACACCTGACGCTCGACTTTCCTTCTTCTTTCAGTCTTCTATTATCTCCATCTTCCCAACTTCTGATCGTCTTCCATGTAAAGAAAAGGAAGCTCGAGTTCGCCCACTCAACCAATCACATGTACTGAAGGAGAAAATACCTGAAAAATATATGAGCTTTCTGTTCTTAACGCAGGATTAAAAAGCAAAGAAGCACAAATAACCCAAGCACAGAGAGGAAGCTGGTGCGAGAACAAAAGTGGAAACCCATGCGTCGAGACCATGCGTTGAGAAGAAAAAGTAGATACAGACGCCTGCGCAAAAGTTGTCATGTCAATATGCAAAAGGGTTACACGTTATTAGATCATGGCAAAACCAATGGGCCGACGATGTGAAAAGTCTGCGTAGTAGGGCATGGAATTTAATGCAAAGGTGTCAAGTCATCATGAGTTCACCTTTTCGATGCCTATAAATAGCCCAAAGCTTCTCCCTTCAGAGGAAGAGAGAAACGAGTTCAAGAGGTGAAAGCTCTGTACAAATTCTCCCTCACCATAACCAACCTCCATTTCAAGCTCTTCTATGAGAAGGATTATGAGAATTTTCAGAGTCGTCTCCCAGTGGGTGAGAACCTTCACACTATGAAATTTATGTATCAGATAGCAACCATCTCAAGCCTCCATGAAGCAAGACATTGCCAATGGCGGTTTGACGTCTCCTATTATTGTTCTATATCCATTTCCCTCTTACTTATGTTTTGTTAATGACATTCGAGAGAATGGTTTATTTTCTTAATATAAGTTTGATTGACGATTATCGTCTATCTATTTCCATATTAAATACTTTACACCATGTTGTTTGAATGTTAAATGAGTTAGATGTTAGAAGCTAGTTTTTCTTAAGCAATACTAAGTATGTTACATCATGATTAATGCATATTATTAGCTTGCATAGCTTTGTCTGACAAACAAATTTAACAAGTACGACTGTTTAGCTTGAGAGAGTAGATGGTTAATCTTTAGCATTTATCAAAACTAGATAAGGTTTAGATATGTAGTTCATCTTTTGCTAACGCAAACTTACCATGCGTCTTAGAGATAAGATTAATGTGGCATTGAAACATTGAGAGATGAATTCACAACCCAAAGTTTGTAGGTATGTAAATATACTTAGATATGCTAAGTAACAACTAGCTCCTGCGTTAACTCTATTGTTATTGTATGGTCCCACCATCATTCTCAACGCATGCTATCTGACACCAAATGACATTTGACTAATCTTCGCCACGTCCACCTCATTGTTAATTGTAGGAAATTTTATTCATTCTTTATTTTACAAAAAATCTCTAGCCAACCTTCCTGTAAAAGATCTTTTCTTAACATCAAGCATGGTGTTACTAGATAAAAAAAAAAGGGTAACTCTAACAATTTCTTTGTCCTCAACGCCTCTAAATTTCCAGGAATTAGTCACTTCAACAGTCTTCGATGGTTCTACAGGTATCCAAAATACAAACGAGATGGATGTTTGTTGTCCCAACCATTTTTCTAAGTTCCGATCCCGATAAGGAAAAGGGATAATTTATAACAAAGTTTTCGTGTTGTTGATTCCTAGGTGTAGTGCTTCTTCCCCTCTGCTACCTATTTTTACTAGTGAATATTTTGACTAGTGGAGTAGGGTTGACTTAATCCATAGGTTACACCTTTCGCTTAATACTAGAATCGACAATTAAAGCATCTGAGGTTACATTAATCGGGGATACACGACAGAAGGAATTTTTTTATTTTCAAATTGCACCTCCAAGAAGCGTAGATTTATTTCAATTATTGTTTTCTTTCTATCCCGAATACTGTGTCTTTCTACTAAGACGGAGAGCGGTAAAGAAAATTGAAAAAAAAAAATCAAATCGCACCATCTCTGTAATAGGTGAATGCCTCTTTTTCCCCGGAAGTTGTCGGAATTATTCGTAATAAGATATTGGCTACAATTGAAAAGGTCTTATCGATAAAATTTCCATTTATCCCACCAGATCTAGGCATCGGTACCAACCCCATTCTATAATTTCTTTTAATTACCTCTCGTGAGAAAATGATCCCACAAACAAAGGAATTGCATAGTACGAAATAACATAAAAACGGATTCATTAAAAAATCCCACTCGATATTCAAAATTGTTTCTTTTTGATTTCACAGGAATCAATAAAACAGAAGAAATATTTCAATCCGGTTAAATTTCATCCAAATGTAGTAGGATCAGAATGAAGAGAACTATTCTGATTTCAGCGAAGTTGAAGAAAAAAAGAATTTTATTTATCTTACAGATTGGGGTAATTCTAGAAGTTTTTTGATTGAATTATAATACAAAGAGCAAAAAGAATCGAATAATTATTCTATGATTCATAAATTTTGACTAGATCTATGTATGGGATAAACAGTTGTTGGTGAAAAATCGAAAACTGTAAAAGTCGAATTTTTATAAAAAATGGAATCATAGTTTAAAAACCTAAATAGAATCATGAGCTAAAAGTATCCATTAAACATAGTTAAAAAAAATTATTTTTATAGTTAGAATTAGTTGGACGTGCCTATCAAAAATAAATTGAATATGAATGACTCACTATTAACTCGGTTTCTGGGCCATAATCATTCTGTAGGAGAGATGGCCGAGTGGTTGAAGGCGTAGCATTGGAACTGCTATGTAGGCTTTTGTTTACCGAGGGTTCGAATCCCTCTCTTTCCGTACTAATTCAACAATGTTACTGACCACAATGTATCAAATCAAATAACAATGGATACTCTTATTCCAACGGTTAGACCTTTCTTGGATATAGATTCTCTATTTCGAATTTTTCATTTTTGTGGTACGGAAAGGAAAAGACTGGAAAGAATGGCCAAGAGATGAAAATCCCCCTACCGCTCAATGCTACATGAATGATAGAAAAATTTCCGGATCAAAACCTTACTTTCCTTCGGTCTCTTTACTTAGACTTCGGCGAAGGGGAGAACGAAATTGTCCGAACCCTTGTTTTTTAGTTAGGTTTAAGTTTAAGTCTGACGAGAATAATATTCGACAACGAGCAATTCATTTATTTTCAAACTGACCCATTTACTATCTATTATTTGATTGACTAATCCTTTATATTGCAATGGCTGAAGAGTCAAATGTTTTTTAATTGCTAATGTAGTGACCTGTTATGTTCTTGGACAACTCTTTTTTTTCTTTTTTTCTTGCTAATATAGTGAACTATTATGTTATTGGACAACTGTTATTGTGAACTTTGATGATGTCTTCAATTGTTATATCTGTGCGTTGATATACTTTATATAGGGTATTCCATTTATGTATCTTTGAATTTGAAATACATTGTATCAAGTGTATCAAAATTTTATATAGTATATCATCTCTCTAATTTAATATTATTATTACACTTTTTAGGTACATCAAATCATAAAATAAACTGCACATTGATATACTAAATAAAGGGTATTCCATTGACATATCTTTGAAGTTGAAATATCTTACATCAAGTACATATATTAAAAATGGATATGAATAATAAAAGAAGAATAATATACTAAAATAATCTTATGTATTATATGAAACACCAATTAAAAGGACAAACAAACATAAACTAAAGTAGATAGAAAAATTGCCAATACACCATTTATGATTGCTAATGTTTAAAACAATGCATTGTTCTTAAAGCTCAAATCAATATTGAACGGAAAGTTTAGATGCATAAAAATCAAAGAACTATATCTAATTGTTCAAAGACCTAATTGTACAACAAAATTGTTCAAATAGGTTCAAATGTACAAGTTCTTTTATTATGACCAAAACGCTTACAACGACCACACTTTGAGCGCTTTGAAACTTCACCAATAGAAGGAATCCTTTGTTTATGAGATCTTACTGCTGGATGTATAAAAGTTGGAGGTAATACATTGTCATTCACCTTTACAATACTCCAATCAGTATGATTGCCAACAGGTCGAGCTAAGCCACCATAAGTTGCAGACAATGTACTAGCAAAATAATACTTTGAAACAAATGTATAAGGATTCAAATTAAGACTATAGATCACAATAATAGCATGAGAACATGGGATTTCCTCAAAATCACAAACACGGCAACTACAACTATAACAATCCAACTTTACTATAAAATTGTTCCCTTTATCAACTACTTGATATTCAAATTCACCAACAGGATTAACCTAAGAAGAAAGATTATTGAGTTAAAATAAGTGATATAAGCATGTAATATAAATTACTGATACATTTCAATTAAGTATATCTGTGGTATATTACCTAACTATTACACTTTAATTCAGTATATCAATAAGTTACTGTTTTTAAAAAATATATATAAAACACAACACTTATAGTGAAACTTCGTGATTCATCAACTACATTATTATCACTCCTTCAGCCCAAGAACTCAAACTGCTATTCAAAGATGAAGTTGATTTACGCCTATCATAAAACCATTGTTGAAGCAACTCTCTAATAGACTCAAGCAATGATGCAACGGGTAAATCTTTATAACTCTTCAACACAGAAATCAAGCTCTCAGAGATGTTCGTTGTCATCATTTGATATCTTCTTTGTCTAGAGTATGCACGTGCCCATCTCTCAAAACTAACTTTCCTAAGATATTCTCTAATAGATGGGTATATTGACTCCATCATTTTCATATTCAACTCAAAATTGTCTATGGTGTAAGTATTTGCACATTTATGGAAAAACAACTCTATTAAAGAGTCTTTGAATGACAACTTAACACTCTTCAAAAGATGTTCCACTCAAACACAATATTCAGCCGATGGAAACGCATTGAAAACACCTTTCGAAATACTTATATGTCCATTAGAAACAATAACTAATCCCTCTCGCTCCCCAAAACAAATGTTTAAATGCTAAAAAAACCATCTCCAAGAAGCATCATTCTCTAAGTCTACTACACTAAAAACAAAGGGAAAAATTTGATTGTTACCATCCATTGTTGAGGCAGCTAACAATGTTTCACCATATTTACACTCTAAGAATGTCCCATCAATAGATATATTCGACCTACAATATCTCCAACCTTCAATAGATGATCCAATTGCCATAAAACAATATGTAAAATATTCATCTGAATCTATTTCATATGTAGTAAATTAACCTACAAAAAACAAAAGAAGCAATTCAATAGATACATTTAATAGAAAAATTGATATATTATATATGTCATACATCTACTGGTAGATACACTTTATAAAAAGTATATCAGTTGACTAATATAACAAGTACTCAGTATATAAATAGTACAACTAAAATACTAAATGTATCATATATCAATCAGTAGTATAGAAGACAAATAAACCAAATAATATTGAATAGATGAACAATATATTAAATTAAGTAAATAAAACAGACCTGAATTAATTTGTTTTAATTTTGAAAAGAACTTTGGAATCAAAGAATAAAAAGCATCAACATCTCCTTTCAACAACTTCATAAAAGATTATTTTACCCTCCCAGCCTTATAATAACTGACAGTGACCCCATAATTCTACTCATATGATGCCCAATATCTTTTGGTGTTGAATGATCATAACTATATCTTAAATACTCAACCATGCATTGACTAATGAATTGTGAAGATGCTTGTCTATGAGTAGAATGAATAGTCAAAGAGCAATTATGATGACTAATGTACTTTCAAATCATCCATAATTCACTACTTTTATAACGTGATGCTCTAACAAAACAATGACAACCATCTTGAGCACATACCAACTCAACATATCTTGAATTAGATCTCAAAATTATTCTTGATAACTACAGAATGGAATGACTTCAACAAAATCTCTTTACTACAAAACAAATCATTCTCCTTAATGGCCAATGCATCTTTAATATTACTAACATGAACATTCCTAAAAACTTTTAATTCACCTCCCAAATCAACAACTGTAGAAGAAAAAGAACCAATTGAAACATCCAAAAGCATATTTACAGCATGAGCAACTAAAAGATATTTACTACATTGATTCTTAACCATAATAAAAAGCCAAGATACATCTTTATCTTCAACAATCTTAAGAACATGCTGAACTCCATTACTACCTATGTCCAACAAAACTAAAAGTTCAATTGATGAATCAATATGAATTTCATTATGTATCAAGTTAACAAAAGAATCAAATATGATCCTTCCATCAACTAAAACACAAGTACTTTTGTAATCCACATAGCATTGTCGATCATCCCACTGATCACTATAAAAAACAAGTACTGGAAGCTTAACCATAACTACAAGAAACTGTAAAATAAATATCAGTTATAACTCAAATTCGTATTTAAGTATATCAGTTACCTAACACATCTAATATAAGTATATCATGCTACTTATATACAATACAAAGCAAAACAGAAACAACATAAAAAAACAGAAAAAAAACAATGTCAATAACATTTTGAAATCAAAAGAACACCAAACTTCACTTGGAAAAAATAGAGAACAATCACACAGTAAGTACTTATCTACTATAAAATTGTTACTAATATAAAATTTCTAATATTGGATTAAAAATCTCAAGAACAAAAAAAGAAGAAGAAGAACTAGAAATCGCAACCTTACATATCTAACGATTTCTGAAAAAAGAAGAACAAGAAGAAAAAGAAGAAGAAGAAGAAAAACTAGAAATTGCAACCTTACATATTTAACGATTTTTGAAAAAAAGAAGAACAAGAAGAAAAAGAAGAATAAGAACTAGAAATCGCAACCTTACATATTTAATGATTTTTGAAAGAAGAAGAAGGAGGAGGAGGAGGAGGAAGAGGAGGAGGAAGATCTTACTGATTTTTGAAATCACAGCTTTAAACCACCTCCAAAATAATACCCCATCTTATGGATTTCTGAAAGACGAAGAAGAAGAAAAAGAAAGAAGATTTCCATAAACAGAGAAAAAAACGAAATAAAGAGGAAATAATATTTAGAGGGTAGTTTGGGAATAATAAAAAGTTTAAAATAGAAAATATCTACTGATGGAAAATGTGATTTCTAGGGATTCATCATTTGCCTTTTTTGCAATTTTTAAAAAGTAAAAGTTATATTTGATAAACCATAAACTTGTTGTGCCACCCAATACAATTTTTCTTAATTAAACTCTTTAATTAAATTAGTCTTTATTCATTAACTATAGGGCAAACTACTATAGACCCATAGTTGAACTCTTATGCACTGTAGGACAAGTTGTTTCCATGGATATAATCAGTATAAGCAAGTCGATCCTTCACGAGTTGTTCATAATTACAACTAGGTCAAATGTTCGTTAGACCTTTGTAATTATCTCTTATCCTCAAGTACCACTGATTTTTCTAATGAACAATTTGTTTATGATCTAACAATAAACTAAGCCCCTTTTGGGCCAACGAGAGGGTGAGACCCCTTGTTCAAGACTCGAAATTAGCAGTTAAGAGAACTACTCATTTACTTACCCTATCTAGGAAGGAGTGAATTTCATCTTGTGAAGTTATGTTCTCAGCTCTCCATTTAGTCAAATCCCCAAAATGGTAGGCTTATTGAGTCGGCAACTCGGGCCGCTCTCACCCATGCAAATCAAAGGATCGACCTCACAGACAGAAGTTCATAAGTCACTTAGGATTAAGATCGAGTCGCACATGATCATCCTATGAAATATTAATCTCATCAATTAATGGATTTACAAAGAGAGATTAAATATTTCGCGGTTCAGTCTTATACAAACTCTTTGTATAGAATACCCCTACTCACATGTCTCCATATGAACGGTTTGGATCAAACTATTTGTAACTATTACAAAGTGGGTCGTATCCATAGTGTCACCAAGATAAGACACCCAACCTTATCTATATACTATAGACCTTTAGATTATTTCTTGAACATGATTCACCCATATGTCAACTACATACACGTTCAAGACTTCATGCAATAACCTTAGATTTTTTTGTTAATGGATAAATTAATATTGCATAATTAATAATTAAATTAACTAATAAATTACGAGGCTTTATGGCACAAATTCCAACAATAACTACCATGTGAATATTTGAATGAAATTGTAATGAGAATGATTAAATGTTGATCTTTTAGGTTGATTTTGAGTTTGAAAGTCACACTTAGACATGTTTAAGTTGCTTTGGGAGTTAAAAGTGTCATTTAGACACTTTTTTGGTACTTTTTTTTAATTGGTTTTGAAACTCAAAAAGAACACTTAGACACTCTTTAAGGGTTGAATTTAGGTTCATTCATCTAGACACTTGAAGCCCATTAGGTGTTTGATGAAATGTCTGTTATAAGTATATCTTTTGTTTGTTTTGTTGCGTGTGCTTATCAGCTAGATTGCTTATCATTAATTGTTCGCTTGCTTTGCTTTGCTTTTCTCGAACTTGTTTTTGGTCTTTTTACTTTTTTACTTTTGTTTATTATTCTAGTAAAAACTTTAATATAAAATACAACATATATGAATTTTCATGATTAGGTTGTTTAGAGCATTATCAATAACGGAACACTCTTGTAGGTGGACAAATAAGACTTTCAAGTGTAACTTTTTCATTAATCAACATGACACAAAATTAATGGGTCATAGTTGGACAAATAAGACTTCCAAGTGTAACTTTTTTATTAATCAACATGTCACAAAATTCTCTTTGACACTTTTTAGGAAATTAAGGCATTTTGAATTTGTTTTGAGAGTTAAAGTGTCATTTAGACACTTTTTAAGTACTTTATGGTTGGTTTTCGATATGAATAAGACACATAAGAATTATTTAGGTTGTTTTGGGAGTTAACAAGTCTCTTGGACACTTTTTAGGTACTTTTTAAGTTGTTTGGAGGGTGAAAGTGTCACTTAGACACTTTTTAGGTGGATTTTGAGTTTGAAAGTCATACTTAGACATTTTGAAGTTGTTACGGGAGTTAAAGTGTCATTTAGATACTCCTTAGGTATTTTTTGGTTGGTTTTGAGTTTGAAAGTCATACTTAGGCATTCTGAAGTTGTTTTAGGAGTTAAAGTGTCATTTAGACACTTCTTAGGTACTTTTTGGTTGGTCTTGGATATTGCGAAGACACTTGAGAACTATTTAAGTTGTTTTGGGAGTTTAGTGTCATGTAGACACTTTTTAGGTACTTTTTTGTTGGTTTTGAGTTCAAAAGTCATAGGCTTTTTGAAGTTGTTTTGGGAGTTAAAGAGTCATTTAGAAACTTTTTAGGTACTTTTTGGTTGGTTTTGAGTTTGAAAGTCATACTTATGCATTTTGAAGTTGTTTTGGGAGTTAAAGTGTCATTTAGACACTTTTTAGGTACTTTTTTGTTGGTTTTGAGTTTGAAAGTCATACTTATGCATTTTGGAGTCGTTTTGGGAGTTAAAGACACTTTTTAGGTACCTTTTGGTTGGTTTTGAGTTTGAAAGTCATACTTATGCATTTTGAAGTTGTTTTGGGAGTTAAAGTGTCATTAGACACTTCTTAGGTACTTTTTAGTTGGTTTTGAGTTTGAAAGTCATACTTAGGCATTTTGGAGTTGTGTTGGGAGTTAAAGTGTCCTTTAGACACTTTTTAGGTACTTTTTGGTTGGTTTTGAGTTTGAAAGTCATACTTTGGTATTTTGAAGTTGTTTTGGAAGTTAAAGTGTCATTAGACATTTCTTAGGTACTTTTTGGTTGGTCTTGGATATATTGTGAAGACACTTGAGAACTATTTAGGTTGTTTTGGGAGTTAAAGTGTCCTTTAGACACTTTTAGGTACTTTTTGGTTGGTTTTGAGTTTGGAAGTCAGACTTGGGCATTTTGAAGTTGTTTTGGGAGTTAAAGTGTCATTAGACAGTTCTTAGGTACTTTTTGGTTGGTCTTGGATATTGTGAAGACACTTGAAAACTATTTAGATTATTTTGGGAGTTAAAGTGTCATTTAGACAGTTTTTACGTACTTTTTGGTTGGTTTTGATTTTGAAAGTCATACTTATGCATTTTGAAGTTGTTGAGTTAAAGAGTCATTTAGACAGTTTTTATGTATTTTTTGCTTGGTTTTGAGTTTGAAAGTCATACTTAGGCACTTTAAGTTGTTTTCGGAGTTAATGTGTCATTTAGACACTTTTTAGGTACTTTTTTTGTTGGTTTTGGATATGAATAAGACACTTAAGAACTATATAGGTTGTTTTGGGAGTTAACAAGTCTCTTGGATACTTTCTAGGAACTTTTGAAGTTGTTTTAAGGGTGAAAGTGTCTCAGACACTTTTTAGGTTGATTTTGAGTTTGAAAGTCATACTTAGGCTTTTTGAAGTTGTTTTTAGGTACTTTTTAGTTGGTCTGAATATCATTTTAAAAGTCATGCAAATGAATTTGCTTTATTAGCTTTGATCCTGTTGTGCTTATTGGACTTCAATATTATGCTTTTCAGGTCTATATATTTTGAAGAAGGCCAAAAATGTCATCTTTTGTGAAAACCAACTGACCAAGCGAAACATTTTTTTGTGAAGACCAGCCAATCAATGAAACCATTTTTTGTGTATTTAATATTATTCTGTTCATTTTGTATAGCCAAAATGAAAGCTAATAGCTTAGGAAACAAACACTAAGAATAGTTTTTCAGATTTTATATGGTCAAGGAATTAGGGGTTGAATACATTGGCTAAACTTATTGTTATGATGTTAAACATATTTTGTTACGGGAAATTGAAATTATTTTTATTTTAAATATTGATCCCCAAGCATATAATATAATAACAATAAATGCGTTGACAGTTATAGAGCAATGGTGATGTTTTGTGCGAGGGAAAGAATGAATCTTTTGGCCACGTTTATCTGTGTGTAGGCATAAAACACTGTACCGATGTATCATGCGTGGGAAGAAATCGAGTTATGCCGATGGAAATTATAGCGTGGGTAGAAATGTGATTTTTGGCCATGCATAAAATGTGAGAAGAAATGTGACTTTTGCCCACGAATGTTGATGCATGGCTACAATTCAATTTCTGCCAATGTTGGTAATGAAGGCAAAAAGGCTATTTCTACCCAAGAGTTTCATTGCATGGGCATTTCTACCGACGCAATGCCAAAAACATGGGTAGAAGATCTGCCCACGACCTTCTGCTGATGTTGTCTGCCAACACAAAAAAATGTCGGCAAAAGCTTTGCCCACTCATTTTTGAAGATCTGCCGACGTTTTTATGCGTGGGCAAAGACAAAAATTCTACTAATGGTCCTCTATGATGAGTACCGTGCTAATTGTATTTTTCCATGAAGTGTAGTTATCACCATTCATTTTATCGGCACTAAGTAAGGTAATAAAAGCACTTGACATTTTGATGATGCCGAAACATACAATTTATTTCTTTTTAGTAACATGCATAACTTATATAACCCAATAAATATTTAGCAAAATTTTAATGTACCCAAATTTTAACATCCAATTTTGCAATGATGCTTTAGTGATTTAGGATAAAAGCCACCAAAGGGTAGCCAGTCACCCCTTCACTAAATTGAGACACTCTCAACCAATTATTACACCCGAATAACTCTTATTTCTATAATAATTAATCTCCATCATTCGGTTAAGAAATCATTAACATCCTTAACAATTTCTTGTAAGTGTAACCTTTTATTTTAGATCCTAGAGTTCTGCCTCAATGAGCCTATTGAAGGAAGAAACCGATTGGGGCAAAAACTAAAGCGACCCTATCCTTAACAAGAGTTTGAGATAAATTTCATGCAAACACCATTCGAAGTGGGACACAAATCGAGGTGCCACGAGGTCAAGCATGAAATTTATCTAGCAAACCAATTAAGGAGACCGTAGGATGTGTTGACACACATCCTTTTCCCACTTACTATAAACACTCTCTCCATTCACCTTGATATTGACCTATGCAAACACCATCCGACAGAGGAAACAAATCGAGGTGCCATGAGGCCGAGCATAGATCTTACGGTGTGAACTTTTAGGGAGAAACGTGAGAAGTAAATGACATATCATATATATCTTTTTCCTCTCACTGAGTGTTTTAAACCTAGGGTTTATTACTTAGGTAAATCCGGCTAATTAATTTATCTAAATACTTTGTTAATTTGCACAATATAACTTTTATATTGTATAGTTTAACAACTTTGATTATCATTTATTAAATACTTTAATAAAATCAAATCAAATGTTGCATGCTTATAAAATATTTGACAAATTCAGCTTCCAGGTCGATTTTCAAGTAGGGGTGTTCCATTTTCATCAGCTAAAATACCTCAACCTTAGACAAAACATTCCTTAGACAATCGTTCCTTGTAGGCAAATATTCTATAAATTTAATCTTTTATTACATTCATTTTAATCCTATTAAAATAAATATACAAGATTAACTTATTTCTAATAATATTAGAAATATTAAACATAAGTCTAGGTGAACCAAGTTTAAATCATTTAAAACTAATTCATAACCTATGTTTGCATGCAACTCTTTATTATAAATTTTAATCTATTTCATTAAATATATAACTCTTATATTTTAATAAAAAATTAAAACCTATGACATGCATTCTAATGATATTTATATTTTACTAAGATAATGTCATGCTCAATGCAAATTAATTTTCATTAAACAATATAACACTAGTATTAAATAATTAAAACTAAGCATATAATATCATACAATATAACAATTATATTATGGTATGATGCATGGACATGCTTATTAATACATACAACTATATAATATAACACTTATATTAAATATGATACATGACAATGTTTATCCTAAAGTGAGATTTTAACTACATGGCATACATTATGCAATATATCTCAAAAAAAATTTAATCATACATCTCATGCAAAATTAAATTAAATAGCAAAATAGACCAATATTGGGCACCCCTAAAATTAATTAAATAAATATAATCAAATTATATCAATTTAATTAATTAAAGTAACAGAAAATACAAAAAAAATTGGAAAAACTGCTTTATCTCTAAAGCACAAAGAGCTTTCTCTACTCCGTTTTTGCTTCGTTTTTGGTTTGGTTCCTCAGCAACTCTAGCCTTTCGAACGACATAGACTTACAAACTTGATAGCAGAATTAAAATGCCCAAAACAATGGGCCACTACACATTTTGATCACATCAAAACAGTAAATTCAAGGTGCCAAAATTGAAAACATATATTTTGCATACCCACATTCAAAATGCATTATTAAACACCCACCTTTTGAACAATATTTAAAGCACAATTTGGCTCTGATACCAATTGAAATAATCGAATTTCCAGTGGAAGCGAGTAATCACCTTTTGCCATTCAATTTGTTTTTGAAAACCAAAATTACAGAGAATATATAATAAGGACAAACAATTGTATTAGCATGCTTTTAAAGAACAGTTAGAGATTAGAAGTTTTCTACCTTTGAAGACCATCTTCATTGTGGGAAACTTCTTCTCCAAAATACGAACTGGTGAGAACTCCAACGAATGTAAGAAGAACTTTTCTTCTTTGGGAACACTACCACGATGGCAACCTTGCTATTCTATGGGAAGAATCAAAGAGGAGTTCTTTGCTCTCTTTGAATTTTTGCAAACGAAATATTTATGTGTAGAAGAGAGAGTTGGAGAGAGAGAGAAGTTAATTTCACAAAACTCTTCTGTGTATTTTTTTAAACTTTCCTAACTCCCCCATAAGTAAAACCACTTGTGAGAGAGAAGAAGAAGAATATTAATTTAATTAAATATGCAAAGAGTTATTATTAATAAAATAATATTAATTTAATTAAATATATATATTTAATCATATTTAATATATAATTAAATAAAATTAATAAATTAATAAATTAAATATCTCATATTTAATTTAAATTTGAATCATATTCAAATAATCTTCTTTCACATAACCTATAGTTTTAATATGAATCTCATTCATATAATTAATATTTAAATCTCATTTAAATATTCATCTCTTTTATAATATAAAGTATAAATTTTGAATCTCATTCAAAATAAACTCTATATTATAATGTATCTATATACATTATGTTAGTTGTATCACATACAATTGATTCCCTTATTAATTTGAACATTTCAAATTAAACCAAAATATTTGATTCTTATACTAAGCATTTATGAGCTAGCAATGGGATCTTATGGATTTATAATTAGAAGCTCCAATGATATGAGGTTAATCAATTAAACTCTTTAATTAGCTTAATCAATATTCATTAACGGTAGGTCACTCCACTAAAGACTTATAGTTGCACTCTTCGTACTATAGATATATTTCTGTGTCCACGGAATTTACTAATCAACAGTAAGTTGACCCTTCATAAATTACTCATAACTACACCTAGGCCAAATTACCGTTTTACCCCTGTAGTTATATTTAACTCCTTAAGTACCATCGATCCCTCTAATGAACAAACTGTTTATAGTTCAACTATAAACTAACCCCTCTCGAGCACGCAACAAGGTGAGGCCTCATTGTTCAAGACCCGGAATCAACCTTTAAGGGAGTAATTTATCTACTTACCCTAAACATGGGAAGGAGTGAATTCCATATTGTGAAGATATGTTCCCAGCTCCCTGATCAGACAATTCCGCAAAATGGTAGACATATTGAGTCGACGAGTTTTCCACTCTCACCCATACAGATCAAAGGATTGTCCTCATAGACAAGAGTTCATAACTCACTCAAGATTCAAATTGAGTTACCTATAGTCATCTTATGGAATGTTAATTTATTCAATTAACAGCGTTATAAAGAGAAATTAAACATTTAGCAGCCCGACCTTATACAAACTCTTTGCATATGATACCCCACTTTTATGTCTCCACATGAACGATTAGGATAAAATTGTTTGTAACATTTTACAACTCATTGTAACAATTACAAAGTGGGTCGTATCCATAGTGTTACCAGAATAAGGCACCAAACCTTATTCCTATACTACAGACCTTTTTGGTTATTACTTAAACATGATCCAACCTTCTATGTTAACCACAAACAAATATGTGGCTCCAGAATCAATTAACCTCATTTTACCAACGTATAAACACTAAAAAGTATCAATCCTCGACCTCTCTCTCATTTACCAATTTAACAAAATAACAGAGATAATTGAATACATAACATTTGGATTAACCACACATAGATACTCTTAAGACCAACATATAATGTACTCATCGTAATACTTGAAATCTCCTCAGCTACCTACTGAACTATGACATATTCTTCCTGACAATTTTGTCTACATATTTGACATCCATATCTTACCTTGTTATTACATTCATCCATCTCTTCTTTTCAACTAGAGTTTCCCTAGCTTTTATATAGCATTAGCTAAATCTTCCGAATCAATCCACTCCATACTAACTAATCACTGGATTACAATTTCTCTTCTGCAAGTCATACTCAAACTGCTTGCACATAACTAACCCGTCAGTTATAACTATCATAGCATACTTTACAACTTAGTAGATCTTTCCTCATAGTTACAACAACCATAATTTTTTCTAACTTCACAACTTGTTTCTTTTTACAATACTAAAAACTTAATATAATGCTTATCCTGTAGTCATACCCAGGTTTACCACACCATAGTAGACTAAACATACGACCTAGCATAACTCACACATGTTCAATGTCATCAAAGAACATGTGGCCCTACTGAGCTCGCACATGTTCAATGCCATCAAAGAACATGTGGCCTTGCTGAGCTCACACATATCTAGTACCGTCAACAATGGCCAACCCTGGTTAATAACTACATCAAAAATCTTTCTAAACTAGTATCCAACCTTTAGCATCTGTAATATATGTGGTACTCATAGATACTATAGCCCATAAAGCTTTAAATTCTCTCGATCCCTATTCTCCTCTCGGGATCTACCTCGTACTATTTTGACATTATCAGTTAATCTCTAAGTTATTCAAATAAATATTTTAATTTTACAAGCTCAAACCTGCTTGAAGATCATTAGAATTCTCCTTCAAATTTTCCTAAACCTCTGGTAGTTTGCGAAGTTTTAGGCGTCTATTTGCATACCTCGTCTGTTCGTTAACTATAATTCCCTATAATCTTATTATATTATGACTCTGATACTTTTAACTTACAATGTATAATCTCCCTTTCCCAAAATCTTATGCTCTGATACCAACTAGTTACACCCTCTCCCAAGTGCCCTCTTAACCTAGAAAAAGGTGTGAAGACAGCAGACATCGACCTCTTACGACATATACTATCAACCTGTACAATCCTCAACTCATATTCCAAGCACCTATTATATAGTTTATAATTCAAAGTCAAACATCAATCTCAAACTTTAAACAGCAAATGTTTACAAGCTCACATTCCTTAAACCCTTATAAGTACAACACAAGTGCAAGACTATTTAACCAGTTGTTGTGTAGGCTAAACACCTCGCTCGCTACTTGGAAAATAGAAAAAAAAAAAATAGAAAACATGAGCTAGGTTGTCCAGTGAGTGACGAGTTTAGAAAATTCCTACTTAATTCAAGTTTACAACAAAATCATGCTAAAAAATCAGTGATAAACAGTAACTAGCTCATCATCAAACTCAACAAAACATGCTCGATAAATAGTATTTAAACCATATACAATTCATCATTAAAAACCATAAAGTTCAATATAAGTTTGAAAGAGTTCCTTAGTTGATGTAGAGCAGAGCTCAACGCTACTCAATGTAAAAAACAACCTTAGTTGGGGTAGAGTAATCTCAACACACCCAACGTCAAGTAACCTTAGCTATGTGGAGTAATCTCAACACAACAGCATCGAATATATCTCTATGTGCACATAGGAATCATAACCTGGGTTGCCTGTGTATCTTATCAAGTCTTTAGTACCGGGTCCCATATACAATATTTCGGCCTCCTATATGCCTGCTCTGTGTCATTTAGCATTGAAAACCATATTATCGTTTAAGGGCTACCCATATGCCTTCTCCGAGTCCTTTGGCATTGGGAACCATATCACTGTTTAAGGGCTGCCCATATGCTTCTCTGTGTCATCGGCATTGGGCATCCTATGTTATTCTTTAAAAAAAAAATGTTGCATGCTTTGGTGATAAATAATTCATTCATAAACACAAGTTTAGCAAATCCTCAGAAATTCACACTATTCAACAAACTGTATGCTTTTTCATAAATTTATCACCATAAAACATCACGTTTTATCATCAAATTATTTAATAACAAGCTTTGAGTCATTTCAGGAAACTCATTCTTCGTCATTCTCAATTCATGCTAGAAAAATAATTTAGGAATGATCGAACATACTAAGAACATTGAGAAAATAAATTATTAAAAATAAAATTTTGTCATTCACAACTTGTCCTGGGCTCTTAAAGAACTATAAGCTTTCCCTAGCTCCTCCCAGTTTGAAATGGTTTAATTCCTCCTGATTTCCGTTAATGTATAACAAGTAGGTCTTAACATTAAAATTTAGTTCATTAGCAAGACCAAACTACTAGAAAAACTACACAACCAACGAGATTTATTCAACCAACAAGAATTGCTCTAGCGAGACTAGCGAGACTAAGCAAAACCAGAGAGATCTGCACTAGCGAGACTAGCAAGACTTACTTGACCAATGAGACCAGCGAGACCAGCGAGATTTGTGAGACAAAAATGGCTAGCGAGACTTAGCAAGACCAGTGTGACTCGTCTTGCTCCACGCCCGCAGTGTTGCTGTCTTTACCAGTGAGACTTGTCTCACTAAAGCTTTTGTCTACACTTCCAACTGCTAAAAATAGCATTTCCAGCCTGAATTAGAATTTACTTCTTTTTACAAACTTGTAGAGAATTGAGTTTATTAGCTTACCTCCAAATTTCCGGGTCTAACTCCCCTTTGTTTGATGAATAACTCAACATTTCTCCACCTTGCTTCAGATTACTCAAAAAATCACACTAGTCACTTCCACCTACAATTTCACCTGCTTCCCTTCACATTCAACTCAAACATCCTTCACAAAAGTTGTTAAAAAATGAGCTAACTTACTAACCTCAAATGTTCAGCTCCAAACTCGGTCTCTACAGCTCGCTGTTTTTTAAACAACACAACCTGTTCAGATTACTCGAATTCCAGAACAACTTCGATTCTTCTTCGACTTTTACTAGGTTTCTCGTCAAAATTCTACCCGAATCCACCTAATTCTTCTCCTTCTTCTCACTTTAGTTGCCTAGTTGCAAAACCTTGATTTGTTTCAGTTTGGAGAAGGATGGGAAGTCGGCAAATAGTTGGGAAAAGTGAACTTCCCTTTCCAACCATCGACTCCCTCACCATTTTTTCTCTCTTTTTTTTTTTTTTTTTTTTTTTTTTTATTTCTCCCCCACCCTTTTTCTTTTTTTTTTTTTTTTTTTTTTTTTTTATTTCTCCCCCACCCTTTTTCTTTTTTTTTTTTTTTTTTTTTTTTTTTATTTCTCCCCCACCCTTTTTCTTTTTTTTTTTTTTTTTTTTTTTTTTTATTTCTCCCCCACCCTTTTTCTTTTTTTTTTTTTTTTTTTTTTTTTTTATTTCTCCCCCACCCTTTTTCTTTTTTTTTTTTTTTTTTTTTTTTTTTATTTCTCCCCCACCCTTTTTCTTTTTTTTTTTTTTTTTTTTTTTTTTTATTTCTCCCCCACCCTTTTTCTTTTTTTTTTTTTTTTTTTTTTTTTTTATTTCTCCCCCACCCTTTTTCTTTTTTTTTTTTTTTTTTTTTTTTTTTATTTCTCCCCCACCCTTTTTCTTTTTTTTTTTTTTTTTTTTTTTTTTTATTTCTCCCCCACCCTTTTTCTTTTTTTTTTTTTTTTTTTTTTTTTTTATTTCTCCCCCACCCTTTTTCTTTTTTTTTTTTTTTTTTTTTTTTTTTTAATTACATCCACTAACTTAATCAAAATTCCTCTTTTTTTTATTCATTTAATAGAAGTTACATAATAATAATAATAATAATAATAATAATAATAATAATAATAATTCTAACAGTAATTATAATCCTTAATAGCATCATTCCACCTTTGTTCAAATAGCGACATCCTTCTGAAGTCTTTTATATTCTAGTTGATATATCAAAATAAGTTCCAAGCTCAATTTATCTCGTAAGGATTTAAAATTAGCTTACCAAAAATACTCTCAGCTTAATCCACAAGCCTACCTTCCTCGACTTTCCTCCACTTCTCCTTTCAATCTAAACAAGAAAATGCAAATAAGTCCACAACAATATTGCATACTTAGGTTAGGTGCTTAGAAATGAAAGTAGGGTTTATAGAAGATCTAGTTTGTATGTATTGTACGCCCACTAACTTTAGGACAAATGAGAGACTGTTGTGATTGGTGTGTCCTAAATCTCTTAGGTCTTGTAGTCTTGTAAACTGTAAATACATTTTATTTATTGAATAAAATAAGAAATTATTTTATCTATCTTATGCATTAACTCAATCCAATAAACTAAGATTCCGCGGTTATTTTATGTAAACTTAAACATGTATGTGGTTGACATACAAGGTTGGATTATGTTTACATAATAACCAAAAGGTCTGTAGTATAAAAATAAGGTTGGGTGCCATATTCTAGTAATACTATAGATACGACCAACTTTGTAATTGTTACAAGGAGTTGTAAAGTGTTACAAACAATTTGATCCTAATCGTTCATGTGGAGACATGTAAGTGGGGGTATCCTATGCAGAGAGTTTGTATAAGACCGAGTCGCGAAATGTTTAATTTCTCTTTATAATGCCGTTAATTGAAGAAATTAACATTTCATAAGATGACTATAGGTAACTCGACTTGAATCGTGAGTGAGTTATGAACTCCTGTCTATGAAGGCAATCATTTGATCTGTATGGGTGAGAGTGGCCAAGTCGTTGACTCAATAAGTCTACCATTTTGGGGCTTTGTCTGATTAGGGAGCTGGGAACATATCTTCACAAGATAGAATTCACTCATTCCTGTGTTTAGGGTAAGTAGATAAATTATTCCCTTAAGGGCTGATTCCGAGTCTTGAACAATGAGGCATCACCCTCTCATTGGCCCGAGAGGGGTTAGTTTATAGTTGGACTATAAATAGTTTGTTCATTAGAGGGATTAATGGTACTTAAGGAGTTAAATATAACTACAGGGGTAAAACGGTAACTTGACCCCAGTTGTGGTTATGAGTAATTTGTAAAGAGTTGATGTAACAACCCCAAATCGTTGGGGTAAATCCTCCTAGTAAATAAGTTTAAGTTATTACGTGTGAAAAAAAATAATTATAATAATAATAAAAAGATAATATTATCTTGGGGCAAGTAAAATAAGGTGATTAATTTTGGTGGGATTGGAAATTGAAGTAAATCTTGGTTGTAGAAGATTTTATTTGATTTTATTTGGATAATTGAAGTAAATCTTGGTTGTAGAAGATTTTATTTGATTTTATTTTGTTTGGTTGGAAAAGAAAAGGGGAAAGGAGGAAGGAATAGGGAATTTGGGTTTTTATAAATAGGCATCGATTTGCGTGCCAAAATAAAAAAAAAAAGAAGAAAAAGTAAAAAGGGATTTTTCTCTTCTCCCTCGCGTGCCGTCGCGGTTTCAATCAATCTCTCTCTCTCTCCTTGCAGTGCCGCCTACTTTCTCTCTCTTCCACCCCGGTGCTCCTCCGCTGCCATTTCAATCAAACCACGCCTGATTTCTCGTCACCAAACCGGTAACGTGAGAGTAAGTATCTC
>QLSR01000127.1:2111862-2153544 GCA_031780015.1 Citrullus colocynthis
TTTTTTTTCAGGTAAGGGAAAGAACGTGCTGGCGAATGACAAGAGGAAACCTTGATGGCTTCACGGGACCCATAGTAGCTTCCGCCTAGCACTGCATTTTTTTTTAGGCTTGTCTTTTATTTTGTATATGGATTTTGTTTTTGTTTTCTGTTCATGGAATTTTGTTGATTTTATTAGGGGTACCCCGAACCAAAAATTCTTTCTATATGGGTTAAATAAAACAGAAATTTTCGTAAGTAGCATTGTTTCTTTCTTATTACTCAGCATCGGGTCTTTTCTTGAAATTTGCATGCATTGAGTAATGGTCTGATTAGGATGTATTAGTCGGGTCGTTACAGTTGACTTACTGTTGATTAGTAAATTCTGTTGACACATAAATATATCTATAGTGCGAAGAGTGCAACTGTAAGTCTTTAGTGAAATGATCTACAGTTAATGAATATTGCTTAATCTAATTAAAGAGTTTAACTGATTAATCTCATATCATTAGAGCTTCTAACTATAGGTTTATAAGGTCCCCTTACTAGCTCATAAAGGATTTGTATAAGAATCAAACATTTTGGTTTAATTTGAAATGTTCAAATTAATAAGGGAATCAATTGTATGTGATACAAATAGCATAATGTATTTAGATACATTATAACATGAAGTTTCTTTTGAATGAGATTCAAAATTTATACTTTATGTTATAGGAGAGATGAATATTTAAATGAGATTTAAATATTAATTATATGAATGAGATTCATATAAAAACTATTGGTTAAAATTAATATAAATGAGATTCATATTAAAACTATAGGTTATGTGAGAGAAGGTTGTTTGAATATAATTCAATTGAAATTAAATATGTGATATTTAATTTATTGATTAATTAATTGTTAATTAATTAATTAATTTAATTATATATAATTAATATCAATTAATATTATTTTGGTTCTCTCTCTCACACTTTTGCGTAAAAGAAGAGGGAAAGAGGGGAGGGAGTTACAAAACCTAGATTACAAAAGAGTTTGGTAGAATTCTCATTCTTCTCCAATTCTCTCTTCTTCCTTCTCAAAAATTTCCTTGCCAAAAACCTAAGAGAGTCCACAAACTCCTCTGTTGATTCTTCCTAGAGGATAGAAAGGTAACATTGTGTTGGTGATTCAAAGAACAAGATGAGTTCTTATGATTTTGCTAGAGAATTTTTCCGGTTCGTGACTTGGAAAAGAAGAATTCCACATTGAAGGCGGTCTTCAAAGGTAGAAAATCTTCTATCCCTTAATTCTTCTAAAAACATGCTAATATTTTGTTGTTTATCCTGTATTTTGTTCTCTGTTTTCTGTTTTTCTGAAAACAAATTTAATGGCACAAGGCGATCATTTGCTTCAACTGGGAATTCAATTCCTTCAAAAAACAAACGTTGAAATAGTATAATATTCTTCAAGATGTTATGACATTGAACTATGACAATATGATCACAATCAACATCTCAAAGAATCCTTTTAACACAATATGACAATAAACAGTAGATAGAACAAAACATATAAACATATGTCATTACTTCATAATGGAGCTAGTGAAAGAAAAACCCACCTTGTTTCAATAGGTGAGTTGTGGGGGTTGTAACTCATGTAGGTTATATTTTTACTTCATAAATAAGTTTTTAAAGTTGTCTTTTTGTCTTTTCTTTGGCCAATTAGGTTTATGGTGTAAAGGCTACAAAAAGGCCTCCTTTTCTCCCATTGTGGATAGATTTTGATTAGTGAATGAACTAAGAATTTTTTTTAGCTTTGTTGAGAGTTAAGTGTTTAATTTTTGTAATTTCTTGTGATTTAGAACTTGCATGCTAGAGTGATAGCTCTCGAAAATAGCTATTTTTATGTCTCTAATCTCGCTTACTTGTTTAGTATAATGTGTTCAAATGTCTATTTTTGTAGGAATTCGAGCAAATCATGCACCTCGAAGTGTCACGAGCCGTTTGAGGTTGATTTGAAGCTATTAGAAGTGAAATTGGACACCCAGAGCTCAATGACGCAAAAAGGGATGAAAATGCCCTTAGAGAGCACAGGTACTCTGAGCTTTATGCTGAAGACCCAAGAACAAAAATGGTTGTAGTGTTTCAACGCTCTAGATTTTGACGAAATGGCGCGCATCCAAGCGTAGCACGCAGCATCACTACACTTTGGCAAGCGTCCAACGCTCTCTAAGAGCGCAGCTACGCTCCGCCCGATTCATATATCTCTTCATTTTTTAAGGAAAAAAAAGAGGTGAGATTTCATAGAGGCTGAGGAGTTCACTAAATTTTCTTCTTCTCCTTCTTATTTCTACTATTTTAGCTTAGGTTTTTCTTAATTTTGGATTGTAATCATGGATTGGACACTCTTCCCTCTACTTTCTTTGTGTATGAAGATGTTGAGGTAAGTGTTTTCTTGTTCTTGAGAATAAACCCATGTGATTTCTTGAGATTTGTTTTTGTATGAACTGCATATTTTGATTGTCCTTTGAATCTTATGTATATTTAGATGTATGTTCTTGAATGGATTGATGCCTCTCCCCTTGAATGTATGTCTTAGCTAATCAATTTTGCTCCCCGTTTCCTTTGTATTCGTCTATGCTTTAAATCGATAAGTAGCAAGGGTTTTAGTATGCATGCTAGGTGTATTTGCTATCCATGGGCTTAGAATGAATGCTTAACCTAAGTTCAACGAAAAATTGATTAATTAGGTTAGAGTTTTGCCATTAATTAATCACTCACTAGAACTCTTAAGCTTAATGCACATGTTCTTGGCCTTAATTGCTCGTTATCGAACCCAATTAGGATTCAAGATTTGCAGTTTAAGTGAGGCTTAGGCTTTAATTGATTTGACACTTATTTACCTTAATTCAATTGGTTGGTTGCCTATAGCATTGGCGAATTTAATTAAGTTAAATAAGTCAATGTGTAAGCAACCTAATATGTGTTTAATCAAAAGTAAGTTGGTGATAGAAATTACATAGGAATCCAATTGCTCTCGAGAACTTGATTTTCTTATCCCTATTTACATTTACCCGTTGCTTTTCATGCCTAGTTCTAGTTCACACCAAAGTCCCCATTTATCGTTTTAATTAGGAAATTAGTTTAACGGAACAAAGACCATTGTCCCTGTGGTTCGGCCCAAACTTGCCACTGCTGCTATGCCATCGTAGAAATAGGAGTAGGATTTGGTATTATAAATTTATTTTGATAGGTTTCTCTTTGGGAATTAAGTGACGCCCGAAGAAGAAAATCTTTCTATCATAGAGTCATTCAAGTGGTGATGATCAAACGGCCTCTTATGGAGTGATTCAAATATCGAGTTTAGGAACAAGTTTTCTCTGCTCTTGATCATGATCATTAAGGTAAGTTCCTTTTTCTTAGGGTTGATTCCATGTTATTTTGGGGTTTAATTTGAGTATTCATTTTAAAGGTCTTGTTTCTAAACAAGGTTGTTAGATCGAATTTCTAGTTACTTAACATTTGATATCAGAGCTGAGGGTCTAGATCAGATATATGTTTTCGTTGTTGCAATTCTTTTCTTATTCTTCTGTTTGAATTTTGTTTTTCAGTTTTTCATTGTCATCTTGGCAAATATCTAGCTGTGTTTCTATGTTTTCATAAACTTTAAGGTTTTAGATCGGAGTCTTAACTACAACAATTCTTCGTTTGAGGTCTTTAAAGTTGGATTACTTCAATGTCAAATATTTGTATTTTAAAAATTAGTTAGGAAAAGAAAAATTGTTATTCCTAAGAGTATTTGTTCTTAAATTGTTATTATATTCTCAAAAGTATTTTAAATCTTAAATATTACCATTTGATCTCATTTTTTTCATTAATTTCAATCATTTGGTGTCAGAACTGCTTTGATTACTTATGGAGTGTCAAGAGAGAGAGAGAGGGATGATAAAAACAAGGGGAATGAGAACATATGTCAAGTGACTCAAGCAAGAGGATTGTTTTTTTCTATTATTTTTCATCATATATTACAGTTCATACAAATTCTTTTAAAACAAACTTTTTATATATATCTCTTTTGTAGCGTAATTTAATCTAAAAAATGCTATCTTAAGATATTTGCTTAGAGGATTTCATACAAAAGTTGGGAGAAACTTTATAATGGAAATGAGAGGAACTCGAATTTTGGGGAATCTAAGTTGAAACTAAAGAGTAACTTGTACATGAATCACCCAAAAAAGAGTCTATCAGATAAGTTTTTTGTTGTAATTGTTAAACTTGTTATATAGTGAAGTTTCTTTTTACTAGGTACACAACCTCTAAATATAGGTGATAATGCACCAAACTTTTAATCCTCAAAGTCATACTAATCATAATCCTCAAAGTCATACTAATCATAATTCTTGAACTTAATACTACAATTTAATCACATAAATATTTGTTCAAAATCAGACTTCTAAGTACGCATAATAGGCTCTTAATCAAATTTTAAGCACAATATAGCCTCCAAATCGCAAATTTATTCAAACAATTAAGGCTTCAAAACACAATTGAGCTCACAATAGATTCAAATTCAAAATTTAATTACACATATAAGTTCTAAATCAAACTTTTAAACCTCCAAATGTTCCCAAATTACACTTTGTTCACGTAATACACTCAGAATCAAATTTTAACTTCAGAAGTCTCAATAACAATTTTAAATCTTACATAAACTAAAAAAACAAAGTAAGAATTCACATACCTCCAAAAAAAAAAAAAAAAAAAAACTTAAACAAAAAGGAAATTAAAGTTACCAACGAAATTGGACAAAATATACTTTTGGCTTAATTTTGAAAAACAAAGACCAAAAACCAAATGGTTTACTAACCAGGCCTTAGATTTTTGTTTTTGTTTTGTTTGTTTGTTTCTTTTTTGTCTTTTTTTATATATATATATATATATATGTATATAAAAGAGTTGAGGCAGATATTGGAATATTTAAAACCATGGAGAAGAAATGCGCCAATGATTCTTGTTTGACATAATACTTAGAAAAACCTTATGAAAAGCCTCAAATGAAAAGTTTAGGTCCCGTTTTGTAACCATTTTATTCTTTGTTTTTGTTTTTTAAAATGAAGCCTATAAACACTATTTACTCCTTCAAATTTATTCCTTTATTATCTACTTTTTACCAATGGTTTAAAAAATCAAGCCAAAATTTATAAACTAAAAAAAATAGCTTTGAAATACTTGCATTTGTTTTTGGAATTTGGCAAAGAATTCAACTATTATGCTTAATAGAGATGTAAATCAATATAAAACATAGGAGAAAATAGGCTTAATTAATTTTTAAAAACAAAAATAAAAAACGAAATGGTTACCAAACGGAAACTTAATAATTAAATCAATTTCAATTTAAAAATAAAACTTGATTTGAGTAAAATGAGTTCGTTTGGTAATATTTTTACTGTTAATAAAACATTAAAGGTTTGCATGTCCAAGTCTATATATTAATACACATTGTTTTAAAATTAACTTCTCACCAACAAAGCTTTAATTTAATTACTTAATTGAAACTTTTAAATATATCAAGGTAAAGTTAATTAGGAATAATACTGAAAATTCTCTTATAATATTAGTGACGATTCTGTATAATAATCATATGAGCCATGATAATTCCATGTGTTTTGTGTAGAGAAAAGAGCCATATTTCAACCCTTTCTTATCATATATGATGAATAAAATTATTAAGAAGCAAATAGTGGCTTTCAATAGTTCTAAGGGCTACAACAACAAAGTATTTTTCCATTTTGGTCTTGAAAGCATCTTCCATTTCCAAATCTTCTTTGAAAGCACAAATTTTGGCATTATTCATTTGAAGAAGGATCAGTGCCTAAACAAATTGAATCATAAACCAATGGTTCTGAATGTCTTGCCTTTATTTCCACATCTACATCAAATTAAAATAAAAGTTAGATTTTTGTTAAATTGTGAAAATTACTTTAAAAAGCGAGTAAAAGAAGAAGGACGAATTACGAGAGTAAACGCAAAAGGAAAGCACACCCATCATAATGAGAGAAATCCAAAAGGAATAATGCATATTCGTATTTTCATAAGCCACGATATTTCTACCCTAATATAATTTTAATTTTTGAAACTAACTTTATATAATACTGATCTAGATGCATGCATATTCTTAAATATTTAAAGCATAAAACCATAAAAAGAAAAAAAAAAGTAATATCATTATTTCCTTACACATAATATACATGCAGATATATAAGATGCATGCATGACCTTAAATATATATGGCTACAAATAAAATATATTAATATCTAAGGCATGTGAATATAATAAATATAGTAAATATATCATTCCTTACACATAGATATAAGCGTATTGTTAGATATAAAGATAGCATATGCTTATCATGTTTGTGCTCGATCTTTTGTTGGAATTTTTGCATTCCACAATGCCAAAACTATATTTCTTAGAATCGTATCTTATCTCAAAATCTTTTCTAAGAATTTAACTCCAATTCTTCTCTGAGATAATTTATACATACCTATAGCTCTAGGACGCACATATTGAAATGGTTAACTAATGAAAAAACCATCATTTATTTCAAAAATATCTTATAATCTTTTAAAAATTAAAACTATAAAAGAAAATGGTTTTCCACGACATACGAGCTAAGCCAAAAACTTCAAAAATGTTTCAAAACAATCCTTAGAGAGAATGTTAGAAGAAAATTAGAACCTAAAGTAGTGTAGTGACTACTCTTGTGAGTGAATTTGAACTTGACAAAATAAGTCAAAAGTCTAGAAAATATGAGATAAGATAAGATTTAATTTTAGCTTATTTGTGGTTGGGAAAACTCATATCCTAATCCTAGTAGGATTAAGATAAACTATAGATCAAATCCCCTTTAAATACATCATTATATATAGTTTTATATGAGGTAACTTAAACTTTTAACTTCTTCTCCACTATAGAGTTCTCATTCTGACTTTGACATTTGGAGCCTTCTTCTTTGTTTTGCATGCCCTCTCTTCTCCAAATTAAAAATTTACCTTTGTTGTCACATGAAGGTCAAGTGCCTTCAATCTGTTATCTAGCATTTCAAACGACTATGTAAAATTCGCATTTGGAATATTTAATTATTTATGGTTATTTACGATTCTAACCCTAGAGTTTAGAGGAGTGCAGTGTATAAACTCTTTAACCTTAGAGGTGCCATTATTCTATATTCTGTAACATTTTCTCTAATAAAATTATTCTCTCTCTACTCATAGATATAGCTACCACATTGTTAGTAAACCACATAAGTATGTGGATGGATTCTCTATTCTTTTATGTTTTTTGTATTCTTCATTTGTCGATTTCGTAACATAGGACTTGTTTTTAGTAGATCTAGTTCTTCTTTCTTTACATCTCAAGTTCATAATATACTTGTTCTCATGTCAGATTATGTAGACGATATCATCCTTATTGGGAATAATATTGGTTTTGTTAGGTCACTCACCTAGGTACTGAATTTGCCATTAAAGACTTTGACCAACTTCACTACTTTATTGGTATTGAAATGCAAAATGTTATTGGCTTTTTTGCCCTTAATCTCAAATTAATTAATTTTAATGGATTGATTAATTAGTGTTTTGATGATAACAAACTTGATTTTATTTATTAACCATTTGAGTGTTTTGAAGTGTCTATTGTGTGGAGCTTGGAACAACGGTTCCAATGCAATTTGAATCACTCAAATCAGAGTTCAAATGAAGAAGATATGACAGAAACAAGCTTAATGGAAAAATCCCGAGCTAATGACGTGGCAGATTTTTTTTAATCAAAGTGGACAAATTGAAAGGTGCCATTTGGAGAAATGGAGAAGTGACAATTGGTGGGTCTTTTATTTTTGGATTGATTTTAAAAAGAAAATGAATTTAAAAAGAAGATGAATTTAATATTATTATATATGTTTGTGTCTAACGGCTAGTTGCTTTTTTAAAAAGATTAATTTAATATTATTATATGGTTTTGTCTAACGGCTAGTTGAGTTTAAATCTCCACCATTCAATTTTCTTTTACAAAGATCTAATGGTCCAAATTAATTTGGTTTTCACTCACTTTCATTTCTTTTTAAATACTTCATCTTTTCCAATAAGTTTCCCTAACTTTTACAATTTTACAATCCTCAAAAATTGAAAAAGGTCACCATTGTTGCTCGCTCTCCAAGCTTTCAAATTTCTTTCTTTTCATCTTATTCTAGAGAGATACTTTCATTGTATTGTGAGGATTGAGTATTGTGAGTTCAAATTTGTACATCTACTCTTTTTAGAGAGTTTTAGTGTGTGATTTTAAACTTCAAGAATATTGTAACGATTGGATCCTAACCCGTGGAAAGGATCGGGTTTGCTCTTGAACCCGAAAAAGGAGCAAGGTAGCGGTTTGACTCTCATCCGTGGAAAGAGTCAAAGAAGATTTTTTAATCGAAATCCGAAGAGGCGCTTGGGAAAGTGGATGTAGATCGAGTTGGATCGAACCACCATAAAAATCACGGTGTCTTCTTCTCCAACTCTTTCTCAATTTATTTTGCATTCAATTTTTAGTAGCATGTTATAGATTATTATCCTTCTTTGTTGAGATTGATTGAATCTTGTGTTTCATATATTTTTTATCAATCTTGATATTTAGCATCAATTAAGGTTTTTATTAATTTAATTCAAAAATTAATTCAATTAGTTTAATTTGAGCATATTTAGGAATAAGTTTAATTAAACCCTACTCACCCCCCTCTAGGGTTGCCATACCGATCCTACAAATGTTGCAAGTGGCTATCACATTACTCAACGTAAGTAAACCAAAGATATACTCTTGAAGTAAAAAATGTGTTGGAATAAATGGTATGTAACACTTAGATAAGAGTTGCATTCTTTGGTTATCATAAGGTTGCATTCTTTCATTAAGCTGAGATGCCTCTTTTCATTAAATAACCAACTTAAAGAAAGGACACAACTATTTGAATAGTCACGAATTAGTCTATACATAAGGTCCTTCAATATGGTTTAGTACATTGTTTATTTTAGTCATTTGTCTTCATTAAAAATTCTCTCTATTTCAAATTTGTCCAAGTTTGGTATATCCACAAAGTGCGGTTCGTTGATCTTGTGGACGGGGTGCTACCTCCAGAAGAAAGGTAATTTGTTCTATCCTGGGAGACAATTACTCTCAAACTCAAGCACTAGAGTGAGTAAATTTATCTTAAGGAGATAGCATGAATTCGTTGGGCTCAGATATTTTTTTGTATATGAATTTATGGTTTACGTGTTCTACCTTTTCTAACAATCTTAAGACAAATTTAATTTTGATTCATAGTGCATTCATGTTAATAACTTTTCTTCTAGTTTGTGATTTCATTCATTGGTCAAGTTCTAGTAGAATTTTCGTATATCATGGTATTGTGATTGCATTTTAATTCTGTTTACAATCCATAGTTTGGTTTTTTTATTTTGTTTCTAATTGTTTTTTTTATTTATTTTGTTATCAAAATTGCAAAAAGAATCCATTATGTTATATATATATATATATATATATATATATATATATATATATTCTCTCCAATTGTTATTGTTATTTGTTCTAATTATTTTTTTCAATTAATTATGTTAGTAGGATTTCAATTGTGATTGCATTTCAAGTGTTCCCCCTCACGCCAAGTGTTATTTTTGTTATTGTGATATTGTTATTGTTAATTGCACTTAAATTAAAATCTTGCATTTTAATTGTATAGGTTTCCTTATTTCTTTTTAAGTGTAAGATTTTGCACTCTTTTGATTTCCTTGGATGTAATTGTCTTTCAGGTTTGTTTTTTATTATTATTCGTTTGTTCTGAACTTACGGTTATTCCTTCTAAATTAATTTTGTTTCTGAAAAATTGTCATAAGTTATTGGATATCTATTATTGTTTACTCATTCTGTTGTACTCTCAATTGGCAATTGGTGTAAGCATAACTTTATTATATTAATTCTATTTTACACACAATTATATTGTTTGTACTTTGGATCCGGTTTTTGTAAGTTGTTTAATAATTTACTTGGCTTGACTCACTTTTATTTAGAAAGATATGACTTCAAACATTCTTAATTTTGCACCAGTTACTGGTGTTGCTCATAGGGAGAAACTTGAAAATTTTGGTGATTTCAAATGTTGGCAACAAAAAATGTTGTTTTGTCTCACCACCTTGAATTTCGCAAAATTCTCAAAGAAGATGCTCTCGTTTCGGTTGAGGGAGAAACTGACAAAGAAAAGCAACTTGCCATTGATGCATGGAAGCATGCAAAATATCTTTGCAAGAATTACATTTTGAATGGATTGGACAACACATTGTACAATGTGTACAGTGGTGTTGATACAACAAAAAATCTTTGGACTTCATTGGAGAAGAAGTATAAAACTGAAGTTGCTGGTGCAAAGAAATTTATTCTTGGCAAATTTCTGGGCTACAAAATGGTGGATTCGAAAATTGTGATTAGTTAGATTCAAGAACTCCAAGTACTTCATGATATACATGCTGAGAATACGATCTTGAGTGAATCATTTTAGGTAGCAACAATAATTGAAAAATTGCCACCCTCATGGAGAGATTTCAAAAATTATCTCAAACACAAATGCAAGGAGATAAAATTGGAGGAACTTATGGTCCGCCATGGAATTGAAGAGAACAAAAAAAAATGCAAAAAAAGGTTCTATGGATGGTGCTATAAATCCCCAGGCCAATATTGTGAAAAATAGACCATAAAGTAATAAGAAAATGAAGTTTTCTGGTGAAGGTTCAAGTCAGAGACAACGATCCACAAGAAAGTTCAATGGCAAATGCCTCAATTGCAATAAAATGGGACATCAATCTAAAGATTGTTGTAAGCCAAAGAAGTTTAGCTAAAAAATGCTCAAGCTCATATCACAGAAGTTGATGCAGTATCGGACGGTGTTGTAGATATTGACCTTTGTGCAGTCATTTCAAAATGCAACATGGTGGGCAATTCCAAGGAATAGTGGGTAGACACTGGCGCTACTCGTCATATTTGTGCCAACAAAAATATGTTCACATCATATGTGCCAGTTTCTGGTGGAGAACAATTATTTATGGGCAACTCTTCTACTTCAAAGGTTGAAAGACAAGGTAATGTGGTCCTTAAAATGACTTCTGGCAAAGAACTCACCCTTAATAATTTACTTCATGTTCCTGATATTTGAAAGAATTTAGTTTCTGGTTCATTACTCAACAAGAATGGCTTCAAGTTGGTCTTTGTATCTGATAAGCTTGTACTTTTCAAGAATGATATGTATGTTGGAAAGGGTTATTTGAGTGATGGTTTGTTTAAGTTAAATTTACTCACTATTGTACCCAAAAGTATCAATACTAATAAAGTATCTACTTTTACTTATATTGTTGAGTAATTTTTTTGGCATGGTAGATTAGGACATATCAATTTCAATTCTTTGAGTAGGCTAATTAATATGAGTTTGATTCCAAAATTCAATTTGATGCAAATCATAAATGTGAGGTGTGTGTCGAATAAAAAATGACAAAGACACCTTTTCATGCAACTGATAGAATTACGAAACCTTTAGAGTTAATTCATAGTGATATTTGTGACTTGAAATTTGTGCAAACTAGAGGTGGTAAAAAGTATTTCACTACGTTTATAGATTATTGCACAAAATATTGCTATGTTTATCTACTGAGAAGCAAAGATGGTGCAATTGAAATGTTTAAGCTTTATAAAAATGAGGTTGAGAATCAACTGAGTACGAGGATTAAAGTAATAAGAAGCGATAGAGGCGGTGAATATGGTCCTCCTTTTGAACAATTTTGTGAGCAACATGGCATTATTCACCAAACGATTGCTCCTTATTCCCCTCAATCAACTGAAGTTGCTGAAAGTAAAAACCGGACACTTAAGGAAATAATGAATGCAATGCTCATAAGTTTAGGTTTACCCCAAAATCTTTGGGGAGAAGCTTTATTAACGGCAAACTATCTATTAAATAGAATACCAATAAAAAAAGCCACAAAACATTCCATATGAAGAATCGAAAGGACGAAAACTTTCATACAAATACTTAGAAGTGTGGAGGTGCCTAGCAAAGGTTGCAGTACCTAAACCAAAATTGGTTAAAATAGTTGTGCATATTGATATTTAGTTTATAAATCAAATATTTTAGATATACATGTTAACAGAATCACTGAGTCAAGGAATGTCATTTTCTTTGATAATATTTTTTCACATAACATATCATGTAAAGTAAGGTTACAAAAGCGTTCTCGAGATACTATAACGAGTGAAACTCAAAATGAATCAAACGTTGAGTTAACTAAGGAAAAGGAACTCAGACGAAGTAAAAGGATGAGAATCTCAAAATCATTTGGACCGGATTTTTTAATATCTTTGTTAGAAAACGAACCTCAAACATTTAAAGAGGCTATTTCCTCTCTAGAAGCTCCATATTGGAAAAAAGCTGTGAATAGTGAAATTGAATCCATCATGCATAAACACACTTGGGAATTAGTTGATCTTCCATTAGGAAATAAACCACTTTGATGTAAGTGGTTATTAAATAGAAAATGAAAATCGATGGATCAATAGATAAACATAAGGTGAGACTTGTAGCTAAAGGTTACAAACAACAAGAAAGACTTCATTATTTTGATACTTACTCGCCAGTTACTGGAATTACTTCCATCTGCATGCTCATTGCAATATTAGCTTTGCATGGGCTTGAGATATATCAGATGGATGTAAAGACAACATTTTTAAATGGTGAGCTAGAAGAAGAGATCTACATGCAACAACCTGAAGATTTGTTTCCCCCGGTCAAGAAACAAAAGTTTGCAAACTAATAAGGTCTCTTTATGGTTTAAAACAAGCACCAAAACAATGACATGCGAAATTTGACAATGTAATGTTAACAAATGAGTTTCAAATTAATAAATGCGACAAATGTGTATATGTAAAAAATAATAAGAATGATCATGTCATTATGTGTCTATATGGTGATGATATGTTGATCATAGGTAGCAATGTCAATGTTATTACAGCTAGTAAACAAATGCTAGCCAATAAATTTGAGATGAAAGATATGGGTGTCGCAAATGTTATTCTAGGAATTAAAATTTTTAGAACCTCACAAAGGTTAGTATTGTGATCTCAATCGCATTATATTGATAAAATGCTCGAAAAATTCAAAAAACATAACATTGGGATAACGAGGACCCCTATAGATACTGGTCTCCATTTAGCTAAGAATAATGGAGATAGTATAGCATAACTAGAGTATCCTTACATAATTGGCAGTTTGATGTACTTCATGCGTTGTACACGTCCAGATATAGCATATATTGTAAACAAACTAAGTTGTTATACGAGTAATCCAGGTCAAGATCATTGGAAAGCTATATTGAGACTTTTGAGATACCTGAAGCACACTAAAAATTATGGCTCATGTTATACTAGATATCCTATTGTACTTGAATGCTATAGTGATGCTAATTGGATATCTAGTACTACAGACTCCAATTCAAGGAGTGGTTATATTTTCACCCTTGGAGGTGGAGCTGTGCCTTGGAAATCTTCCAAACAAACGTGTATAGCACAATCCACAAAGGAATCTGAGTTTATAGCTTTAGACAAAGCTGGAGAAGAAGCAGATTGGCTTCGAAATGTTTTGGAAGATATTCCAAACTGGTCTAAGCCAGTGCCTGTAATATGTATACAAAGTGATAGCCAAGCAGCTTGGAAGGGCACTTAATATTATGTATAATGATAACTCTCAACATATACGACAGAGACACAATACAATTAGACAACTACTTTCTAGCGGAATTATCATTATTGACTTTGTGAGGTCAAAAGATAATATTGCAGATCCACTTACTAATAGCTTAACTAGAGAGTTGGTTGAAAACTCATCAAGGAGAATGGGAATAAAGCCTATAATATAAGTTAACCAGAGAGGCAACTCGACCTAGTTGACTGAAGATCCCAAGATCTAGGTTCAACGGGCAAACTAATCTCTAGATAACTTAATAAGCACTGCATTTGAACTTTGATCTCTTAACCATTCTAATGCTGATGAGATAGTGAAAGTGTGGTTTTAGTGTAAGCATTATGCTGTTAATGGTTTCTATAAGTGGTAAATAGTTATTTGTGAAAAGAGCATATATGATGCTCTCTAGAGGAATCACCTATGCGAATGTGAAGGGGTCATTTTTATGAGAATTATTAAGGCAAATTCTCTAAAACACTCGTGAAACTAGGCGATGTTCAAGGCCAAAATGAACACAATTATGAGAACAAACTTTGTTATAATGAAAAACTGTGTGACTTCTATTGACTTAGTTTACTCTGGAACGGTTGACAGTTCAAGGCATCAAGTCCACTAATTAACCAAGTAAACTTGACTGATGTTCACTAGGAAAAGTTCAAAGTTTTACTACTTATCCTAATGTAGGTTTTTCATTGGGAAATACTGAACATTTTTTTTCTATCTTAATTTGTCAACTTACCATTTATGGGGAGGGGAGGGGGGGATTGTTGGAATAAATGGTATGTAATTCTTCGATAAGAGTTGCATTCTTTGGTTATCATAAGATTGCATTCTTTCATTAAGGGATGCCTCTTTTCATTAAATAACCAACTTAAAGAAATGACACCACTATTTGAATGGCTATGAATTAGTCTATAATATGGTATTTGTTCAATATGGTTTAGTACATTATTTATTTTAGCCATTTGTCTTCATTAAAAATTCTCTCCATTTTGAATTTGTTCATATACGGTATATCCACAAAGTGCAGTTCATTGATCTTGTGGACGGGGTACTACCTCCAGAAGAAAGGTAATATGTTCTATCCTGGGAGACAATTACTCTCAAACTCAAGCACTAGAGTGAGTAAGTTTATCTTAAAGAGACAACGTGAATTCGTTGGGCTCAGATAATTTTTTGTATATAAATTTATGGTTTACGTGTTCTACTTTTTCTTACAAAATGATGAATCCACCACTCATCTCCACACCAATGGCTATAAACCCAAGTGGCAGAATCATAGTACCCTCGACTATTTAACTCTAACCAAATCAGACATAACTGATATTGTAAACAAAGTTTGTCAATGCCTTCAACAACCACAAGGAAAGAATCTAAGGAAAGTCAAAAGAACACTCAAATATCTTAAAAGCCTCCCAATCACAACATCACTTTCTTTAACTATGGCTCACACTAAACTTATAAGCATTTTGTGTTGCAGATCGGGATGGGTGTCCCGCTACTTGGAGCAAGCTTAACATCTTAGTCTTTAAAGAAACAACCAACAATTTCTCATTCCATTTAAGAATTCTGACAAATGCAACAACTGAGCTAACGTGGATTACCTTCATGCTTGGTATGATATTAGGAATTCCACTCCTTAAAACACGTGAACTGTTTTGTAATAAAACAAATAGAGCTTGTTAGAATCAAACTTTACTTACAAACAAGACTCAAGAGACTCAAAATCAACCTAATCACAACTCTTTTACTTAATAACACAATTTAATCACACAAATATAGGTTCAAAATCAAACCTCTAACTGTAAACCCCACACTTAGCTTTGGAAGTTGGCAAGCTTAAGGTGGTGATGTATTATGTGTTGGTGAAGAGAAAGGTGGGCCGAGACCAAGAGTGTGAGAGCTAGCATGTGTTGGAAGCTATATTACACGTTCAAGAGCAATGTTATGTGTTTATAGGCAATACCATGCATTCATGAGCAAAGGCTATGCATTCATAAGCTATATTATTCATTGGTGGGCTAAGGCTATGCGTTGGTGAGGTTGAGAAGAGGTGTTATACGTTGGTCAACTCGTTTATAAAGGGAAAAATGAGTAGAGGTGAAGTCGGCGGCCTATATAAGTGAGTAATCTGAGAGTTTAATCATTCTAAACACGACCAAAAGCTCAAATCAGTTCTATTTTATGGATGAGAGACAAAGAGAGGTAGGAGAAGGTGTCTAGGGCAAAGTTGTGGAGAATTCAGGTCGTTTCCATGGTGAAACCGAAGCTGGAATAGAGAGCTTGGCTGCTGTGGCGCAATCCAAGCATGGTCTGGTGTTTGGAGAAGAGCGAGCTGAGGAGATCGAGTTTTAAGCTGAAATTTTGAGGTTAGTAAGCTAACTCAATTTCTAACAACTCTTATGAAGGATTGTTGAGTTGAAAATGAGGAGAAACATGTAAACATTTAGGTGGAAGTGACTGATATAGAATTGCTGTGCAATCTAAAGTAGCGCAAAGAAATTTTGAAATATCTGACGAACAAGGAGGAGTTAAGCCACAAAAATTTAAGGTAAGCTAGAAACCACATTTCTCTACAAGTTTGTAGAAGGAAAAAAGTTTTAAATTTGGTTGGAAATATGACTTTTAATAGATAGAAGTGAGAACAAAAAAGAAAGGAGGAAATTCTGCTATCGGTTGTCGCTAAGAACCGGGTGTCGCTAAGTAATTGAAGTGTAAGTAGCGAGACGAGTGTCGCTGGGGCGTAGGGGGGTTTTCCGTCCCACAAATCTCGCTGGATCTCGCTAAGTCTCGTTTCTTAGGTAAATCTTGCTAGTCTCACTCATCTTGGTGTCACTAGTGCCATGTTCTGTTGTGTGTTTTCGCTAGTAATCTCGCTAGAAATCTGGAATCTCGCTGGTAATCTCGCTAGTGATATAGAATCTCACTTATTATGATTACTTTGGGAAAAATAAGAGTCTCGGTGATGAAACATGATTAGAATTTAAGTATGCATACTTAATGATCATGGAAAGAAAGTTTAAGGAAAGCTTACGTGAGAAATGTGTATTTACAGGCCAAGAAGAGTTCGGAAAGGCATATAATCCGCTCAGGGCCTAGGACAAGTCGTGAGTGGCTTTCTATTTTATATAATGATTACTCTTAGCATGTTTCATTAGCAATGTGTAAGTAGAAACTATAATATTATATGGAATCCTAATATTTACGCATGATAGGGGTTGTGAGCTATAAAATGGCTGAATGCATGAGAAATCTTATAAACGTATTATCTAAATGCAACCCAATGCTGAGGGACCACGTGTAAAGGCATATGGGGAATACGATATATGATACTCAGTGCTGAGGGACCTTGTGGGAAGGCATATGGAAATCCAATACATGATAGCTCAGTGTTGAGGGACCCCGAGTGAAGGCACTTGAGCAGTGGATTGATATAGAACCCAGTGCTGAGGGACCACGTGAGAAGGCATATGGGAACTCCTATATAGTGAAACTTAGTGCTAAGGGACAACATGAGAAGGCACTTGAGGGTTTGAAATGCCGAGGGACGATATGTGAAGGCATTTGTGCCGAGGGACCCTTGTGAAGGCATTTGAATATGTGAATGATGAGTATTGATACACGAGGTTGAGTGCGTTGAGCTTCGCTTCGCCTCAGCTAGAAAAGGATAATTGTATCACTTATGTTCTTATGGTATTGTTGATTTAGGAATTATTATATATATATACATATGGTAGTTTTATGATGATTCATGTTAACTCAAGGAAGTATATTAGTAATTAGTTAAATTCAGTCACTCACTGGGCATTAGGCTCACGTTTTCCTTGTTTTTCTGTTTTCCAGGTAGCGAGCGAGTTCAGGATGCTTAACCTACGCAAGATCTCGTCAAGGTCCACCAACAGTGTTTAGTATTCTGAAAATTGTAAATAATTGAACTGGAGCATGTGTTGTACATATAGAGAGGATTAAGGAAGTTGTTGTGTATTTATGCTATTATATGACTGAATAAAAAAGATGTGCATATGACAAGTTAACTCTAGTGTATGTGTGAATTAGTTTATGGTTTATAACTGTTTATTAGGTCAAGACAGAGTTATGGTTGACAGTGGATGTCATAAGAGGGTCGGTGTCCGCTATCATCACACTTCTTCCTGAGTTAGGAGGGTACCTGGGAGGGGGTGTGACACTAACCACACACAATAAGCTCTAAATCAAATTTTAATCTCATGGATATAGCCTCTAAGTCACAATTTATTCAAACAACTTAAAGCTTCAAATCACAGTCGAGCACACAATAGGTTGAAATTCACAATTTAATCGCACTTATAAGCTATCAAATCAAACTTTCAATCACATGTAGCCACTTAATCACGCTTTATAATATTTTCACACAAAAGTTCCCCAATTACACTTTGTTCACATAATATGCTCAAAATCAAATTTTAACTCCAAAAACCTCAAAAACAAATTTTAAATTTAAAATAACCTAAAAACAAACAATGTATAAGAATTCTACCTATCTCTAAAAATGCTTTAACCAAAAATAAAATTTAACATACTAACAAAATAGATAAAATATACTTTTAGTCTCTAAATTTTGGACTCAATGTAGTTTCAAAATGAACACTTCATGATTTCAATGGTTGAGAAATTGTTCTAAATGGCCAATCAACTTTTGACTCCCAGTTAACTAAGGGTAGAATTGTAAGCCCCAACCTCTATCTTTCTTTGCTTTAGCACAAGTTAAAAACCATGGTTTAAGGTTGGCTAGGGTTGGCTTGAATGAGTAGGAATGTAGGAGGAATTCTAGTGCTTGTTTAAGTAACTATGAACTTTCCATTTACTTTTAATAAGGATTAAAAGGGATGGAGATAATGGTGTAGTTGAATGAGGGAGTGTGGCTGGACTTAGGAAAATTTTCTAAGTGTTGAAGGAGAATCTCAAAGTCAACGTGGGTCAAGAAGTTGAAATTAATTTAGGAAAAATGTTAAATTAATAAATAAATACTAAATTAAATTAAAATGATTATTTGAAGGGAAATAATATTTAATTTGGTGGCTAGGATGAGAAGAAAAGAGAAGCAACCACATTGAAACAAGGAGTTTTGTGGCCAAAGGTGATTGGCTGGACTAGACAGTAGCTTGGACCCCAAGCAAGCAGCTCAATTACAATGTCGGTTCTCCCGATTCACTCATGCCATTTTCATCATTTTTGGACCAGAGAGAGTTTTGTGAGTTAGGAATCTACCTAGAGCTGCAAAAAGGATTTGAGGTCGAGAAAACTCAAAAGTACTGAAGATTGATGCAGAAACCAAGCAAACCATACGAGTTAACTTTGAGAAATTTTTCAAGGGTGCTCGGGAAAGTTTTTGAAGCTCAATTTTCTTGGTAAGTCAGTTAAGAGGTTATCCTTGAGCCCCATAATTTTTATTTGAATTTCATTTGAAAGGAAAAGGTGTTTTGCAGCTCTGAAAAATCGATTGAAAATAGGAGACTTCTGGCCGAAGTCAACTAGAGGCTGCCCAGAGCTGCTGCTCATGCCTACACACCCCAGCCTGCCCATGCCTGTTGCCAACACCACTCGCCCGCCTGCTGCCCACCAAAGGTGCCCACGACCATTTTGGGTAATTTTGGACATTTTTGGACTCTAATTGATATTTTCTTGAATAATTGGCCTTAAAATGGGTAAATATGAATTTTAAGCTGATTTTTGGATATTTTTGGAAATTTCAAGAATTTTGCAAAATGGTCCCTAAAGGGTTGGAAATGATGAAAAAGGTGGAAAATAAGCTTGATATGGACAATGTGGATGGAATTTAGTTTAATAATGTTTGTGGGGACTTCAAGGAGATGATCTAATGGCTTGTAAATGATATTTCAAGTCAAATTGAGATTGGAAGAGTCTATAAGCCTTGAGGAACAGGCCCAGATTGTAAGTGACACTTGTTTTCTTTAAAAGAATTCTATTTATAACGTTTAGCTATGATTTCTTATGAAATTTGAATTTATGTTGACTTGCTAGATGTTGAACATGTTTATTGGTTATACTTGATTTTATGACATGAAAGGCATATTCTATCTATTTCCCCGAGTTTTATGAAGCATGTTAAATTGATGCTTACTATTGAAAAATGATTTGATTTCCTTGAAATGATTTATGATGAACTATTTGTACGAGCACACCTGTTTTCTAAAATGTTTTTCTAAGGGATCGAATGATGAAGGACGTTGAGAAGGCATATGGACAACCCTATGACATGAAGGAACACAATGCTGAAGAACGTTGAGAAAGCATTTGAGTATCCTAGGGACCCAGTACTAAAGGACAAGGAGAAGGTACTTGGGCAGTCCAGATAGTTCCTATTTGCACATAGTGACATATGATGCTGTTGTGTTGAGCTTGCTCTACATCAGCTAAGGTTTTTCGATGTTGGGTGTGTCGAGATTACTTCGCCTCAGCTAAGGTTTATTTTCGACGTTGAGGGTGTAGAGCTTGATCCGCCTCAACTGAGGGTATTTTTGAATGCTAAGAGATGTTAGATGAGTTTATAAATTGTATTTGATCAAATGGCTTTGCTTATGTTTTCTACGTTGCTTAAGCACGATTTTTATGATATAACTATGTTTTCCTCTAATGCTAAACATGTTTTCTCTCTAAAGTTGTGTTTTCAATACTATGTCACTCACTGGGCATTCAGCTCACGTTTTCCATGTTTTCTATTCCATCCAGGTAGCGAAAGAGTTCCCAGTGCTTAGCCTACTCAAGTCTCATCCTGCTTAAGTTCCAAGCTATCAAAGATTACTTTCCATTACTGTTGTTGTGTGTGCAAATAACTTTGTATATGTGGCATGTAGACATAGCTTATTAGTTGTTTGGAAGTGAGAGTGGAGACTGTGTATATGGTCTAAGTTTGGTTGTAATCGTGCTGGAGTTTTTGTTGAAGTAAATATGTATCATCATGTTGCTATAAACATTAGTCTAATGGATTTAAATGTTTTATGATTTAGGATTATACACTGTGGACGAATATGTTAAATCATGTTTCAGCAGGCTAGTCAGGTACAGGTGGGCAGTGAGCTTCACAAGAGAGGCAAACTTTACTGTGCACACATCTCCTTCTAGGTTAAAAAGGGTAATCTGGGAGGGGGTATGACAAGAATGCCATGTGCCATTTAGATTAATGGCTAACATGTGTTAATTTAGCCAAATATATAATAATTAATTTTTTTTTTTAATGAGGTGTCTTTTGTCCTCTTCAATGAGGTGATATTTTAGGAGCTGTTTGAATCGCAGATATTGCTTCATGGATATAGATATTAAATATCAGTAATTTGAATTTTTAGGTTTTAAATGTCTAGGATAATTAATGTTTGTGTTTGAATATGCTGGATAATTAATGTCTGGAAGTTAAATATATATGTTAAATTTATCATTAAATAATTACTTAATTAAATGCAAGAGACTAATTGATGTAGTCATTAATTAAATTTAGCATTATTTAATTATTGTTATATTAATTATTTATTTAATCAATTAAAATAAAAGTAAATGAATATGGCTATATTAAACATTTATTTAAACATAATTAAATTATTTAAATTAATAACTACAAATTAAATTAATTGGAATATTGATAATCGCTAAAATTAATTTATATTAAGTAGTTAAGATAACATAAAATATTAATTGTGAAGGTATTAGTTGACATTTATTAAGTCTAAATAATATATTTTAATTTTATAATTAATTTAAATTAATAGTATTGAATACTTTATATAATTTATTTATTAGTGTTATATTTTTACTGTTCATCTCTCAAGCATGAAAATTCCACCATTCTATTGGGTATTACAAAGACCATGTCAGATGGGTTTTAAAATTCAAGTGAACTTTTGTGAAACAAATAAGAATATTAAGTGTGTCTTAAATTCCATGGGAAAACCAGTGAAATAAATAAGGCCTTCACTTAGATTTTTACCATTGTCATCAATCCTTCATTCTTAATCTCCTTCATTTTAAACTGTTATTGTGATTTAAATTGCGAAGCTCATTACTTAATTTTGGTCAATGACACTCAAGATTCAATCCAATCGGTTTAAATTATTTGAAGGAGATGGTCCTATATTTGAAAGATCACTTATTGCCCAAGGACAAAAAATTGTATTTTGTGTAGAAACAGAGTGTTGAACAAATCGATTGTTTATACCGTGGAATTACCAGTACTTTAAAGGATATTTGCAACATGACCTTGGTGCTTGGCTTACTTTCGAATACGGGATGGGCGATTGTGCGGCACTACTCTAACCCAGTGAGCAAGTCAGTCGTACAAAAACCATAGGTCACGAATAATCTCAGGTTATGATGTAGCCTCTACTCACGTTTTGAGAGAAAATGGTATTATAAAACGAGAGAGTGGAAAAGCTTTGAAAATATCACTAAAGAAGATGACTGACAATTGAAAGAAAAGCTTGTTTGCAAAGAGTACAACAATACTTAGTCGAGGAGTCAACTAGTGGGGTTCCCCTATAGTACATTCTAAACAAAAACTAGTATGCCAGCCTTGCATATCAAAACTGGCGAAATGTCACTCGTAAGGAAAACAACGTGAAAATGAAAACAACTTACTAAGCTACTTACAAGACATAAATATAAGGTGGTTGAGGATGGTTTGGACATGTGGCCATAGGCAAACACGCCCAGGACAAGCATACCCAAGACATTAGTCCTCCCCGTTTTGTGCTCAAACTTGAAATTAAATTCAGCCAAGAACTCTTGCCACCGCGTCTGCTTTGACGTCAACTTTGGCTGGTTGAAGAAGTGACAAATTGCACTATTGTCGGTCTTGACTACAAAACACGACCCTAATAAATATTGCCTCCAAACTCTTAGGCAGTGGACTACAACTAGCATTTCCTTTGTAGAGACCGTATACCTTCTTTTTGTGCTATTGAGTTTCCGGCTGTCATAAGCCACGAGGTGTCCTTCTTCAAGAAGGACACCTCCAAAGGCATAATTTGAAGCATTTGTCTCTACCTCAAACGGTTTTGTCACATCCACCAGACCAAGGACAGGGCCCCTCGTCATGGTCGATTTCAAGTCTTCGAAACCTGACTGACATTCGGGCAACCACTGCCAAGTAATGTTTTTCTTCAACAACTCAGCCGCTCTTTTTGGCAATCCTTCAATGAAACGGCGATAGTAGTTCGCCAGTCCCTAAAAGGAACACAATTCAGACTCAGAAGTGGGGACTCTCCACTCCTTGATGGCTTTTAACTTGTCGCCATCCATCCTGATCTTCCCATACTCAATCACATGGCCCAAGAAGTTGATATGCTTCTGGGCAAAAGCACATTTCTCCTTCTTCACATAGAGCTGATTTTGCCGTAGTTTATCATAGACTAGTCTGAGGTGAACTTTATGTTACTCCACTAGGCTGCTTTATATCAGTTGAGACTACTGTGGGGTTACTGCTAGTGACACTTAGGCACTTGGCCAAAGGCATAGAGATAACTTTGTGTTCTAAGAGGAACTTCATTCCCAACACAACGTCAAAGTCATCCATGCGCACTACAACCAAATCAACGTTCTCGGTCCACTCAACCAGCTGCAAGGGTACCCTCTTTGATACACTAACAATTGGTAGGGCCTCTAAATTAACTGCTTTCATCTTCCTCACATCTCTTTCGATTTTCAATTCTAAGCGGCGGGCTTCTTGTTCAGAAATGAAGTTATGTGTTGCGCCAATGTCTACCATAGTACCTCTAACAGGTTTGGAGTTGATGACTACGTCAACAAACATAAGCCCCTTTTCTACAACATCCTTCTAGCGAGATGCTTTCTTCTGAATTGCAGATAAGAACTTTAGTGCTCCCATTCTAGGGGTTTCCTCACCCTCTTCCTTTTCTGCCTCCGTTTCTATCTCAGATTCATTACCGCTTTGTACTGAGGCCTGTAATGCCGTCAAGGCACCCCGGTGTGGACACTCAGCTACTCGGTGGGGCCCCTTGCACAGGAAGCAAGAGATGGACCTGATTGATTTTGGTTGGCTTGGTAGGGCCCCCGAGAGGAACCTGCACTCAAAGACTGTTGCTTCTTTTCAGAACTGAAGTTCTTCAGAGGATTAGGTTTAGTGGCCTTATACCTAGAACTCGATGGGTCGCATTCTTCTTCTGCGGAGCCTAATCACCACTGTAATCTAATATTCTTTTAGTAGCTGCCAGGGCAGAGGCCAAGTCTTGTACTTTTTGTTCATAAAGCTTAGTTCTAGCCCATGGTTTTAACCCCTCGACAAAACAGAACACCCTATCCTTCTCGAACATCTCTTGGATGTCTAAAATAACAACAGAAAACTGTTTCACGTACTCTTGGATAGCTCCCAAGTGTTTGAGCTCTCTTAGCTTCCTCCTTGTTATGAACTCCACGTTCTCAAGGATGAACTGAGCCCTTAGTTCCTTCTTGAAATCTCCTCAAGTATCGATGGTACACTGACCATCTTGGATGTCGTTAACTTTGGACCTCCACCACAGTTTTGCATCATCAGAAAGATGCATAGAGGCCAACGTGACTTTGACCTCCTCTGACATAGTGCCACTTGCTTTAAAGTACTGTTCCATATCAAAGATAAAGTTCACCAGGTCTTTAGCGTCGAGATTCCCACTAAAGGCTTTGGGTTCTAGGATCTTGAACTTATTGGACATAACAAGCGTCTGATTCGTGGTTTGATTTCCAATAGCACACATTGTTAGGTTGACCTGAGTCTTCATCTCAGCCATCTTAGCTCTGATGGCTTCTATTGTTGCTCTAAAATCGTCGATCAAGTCGTTAAACAGCTTCAACATGACCTTGTGGGAGTTATCGAACTCTTCGGCACGTTCTTCCATGTGTGCGACAGAGCTTGTGGAGCTATCCCCACATTCAAAACTACTAGAACGTGTAGCTTTATGTTCCAAAGATTCAACCCTTAGTGTCAATTTCGTGATCAGTAGCGCGTCTATTCGAGCATTCAGCTCATCGATTTCATTGACCTTCTCATCCAACCCTTCTAGTCGGGCTTGGAAGAATCTCACATCGTTGGGAACTTTCCTCAGATATAACCATTGCTCTTCTATCTCGGTAAGTCGCTCAAACTGCAACTTGTTCAGTTGCTTTATAGCGGACATGATAACAGTACTTTACAGCCAAGGAGCTAACTAAGCTCTGATACCACTTGTCACAATCGCTTACTTTCGAATACGGGAGGGGCAATTGTGTGGCCCAAGGAGCAAGTTAGCCGTACAAAAACCGTGGGTTGTGGACAATCTCAAGGTATGATGTAGTCTCTACTTGCGTTTTAAGAGAAAATGGTTTATAAAACGAGAGAAAGAAAAAGCTTTGAAAACATCATTAAAGAAAGTATTGAGGACTGACAATTGCAAGAAAAACTTGTTTGCAAAGAGTACAACAATACTTAGTCGAGAAGTCAACTAGTGGGGTTCCCTTATAGTACATTCTAAGCAAAAACTAGTCTGTCAGCCTTGCATATCAAAACTGGCGAAATGTCACTCATAAGGAAAACAACATGAAAAATAAAAAATAAAAAACTTACTAAGCTACTTACAAGACATAAATATAAGGTGGTTGAGGATGGTTTGGACATGTAGTCATAGGCAAACACGCCCTGGACAAGCATGCCCAAGACACTTATCGCCTCAGAGTAGTTACTCCCCAAAATTAACACAACACTATTCACAAAAGAGCACTCATTAAAAAAGAGCTGGAAAGAAACCTTTACTTTGAAGAATACAACAACTAAAGAAGTAGAATAAAAAGAAATCTCCCTTGTTGGAAAAAAAGTGTTAACACATTAAATGGGAAAACGGTAAACAATTTTCACCAGGCTTTACATTTCATTCCGCATATGTCATTTTCACCGACAAGCTTGTCACTCAATTTCGTTAGCAAACGTTGGCTAACTAACAACATATCAAGTGTCAGGAGATCTATCCTTGCATAGCCAAAAAGATTTTGTAGTTTAATAATTAAATCAATTTCAATTTAAAAACAAAACCTCCTTTGAATAAAAGAGTTGGTTTTGTAATTTTTTTTTTTTTTTTTTTTTTTACTTTTACTTAATAAAACATTAAAGCTCTGCAGGCTCAAATCTATATATTAATACTTTAAAATTTTATTTTAAATGACAAAATTAATTTTTTAAATGACAAAATTGTTGAAAATATTTATAAATATAGCAAAATGTCATCGTTTATCGGTGATAGACAATGATATATATTCAAAGACATCTATTTGTGTCCACTAGTGTCTTTAGTGATAAAGGATAGTAGTTTATTAGTATTTATTTGTGTCTATCACAAGTAAACAGTGACATTTCGTTATATTGGTAAATATTTTGATTCATTTTACTTATTTTAAAGAAACTTTTCATCCACCAAACTTTAGTTGAATTAATTAATTAATTGAGAATTTTAAATATATCAACGTAAAATTAATTCGAAACAATAATGAAAAGTGCATTAAATTATGAATTACTTCCCATAAATTTTTAGGATTATGAATTGATGTAAAAAAAAATATCCATTAATCGGTGATGGTGTTCTCCCCGAATGTTTCGGCTGATGGAAGAGAATTTCTAAGTAGGGTGTTGTGGGTGAGGATTGTCCTTAGTATGGGTCGTTAATTGGGACTTCCATCTATGTTTTCCAGAAGTAAATCTTGTGGCTTCCAATTTATAAAAGATCTCGCATGGAAGGTTGTTCAGGGATGGAAGGAAAAGTTTTTCTCCATTTATGCAAAAGAGGTTCTCATAAAAAGTATTGTTTAGGCAATTCCAACCTACACGATGAGTTGTTTTCGACTACTTAGAGAACTTTGTTTGGATATTATGAAAATGGGTGCAAGATTTTGGTGGGGTGATTCCGGTGAAAATAGGAAAATTCATTGGCTAAAATGGAAAAAAATGTGTGCACCAAAGGAAATTGGTGGACTAAATTTTAGAGACATTGAAATATTCAATTGGACATTGTTGGCTAAACAGATTTGGAGAATTCTTAAAAATCCAATGTCATTGGTGAGTAGGGTCCTTAAAGGACATTATTTCCCACATTCCTCCATTTTGGAAGCCAACTGGAACTCGTTGAGTTCATATTTATGGAAAAGTCTTTGTTGGGGTCGAGAGGTTTCATTTAATGGTTTGAGAAAGATGATTGGTAATGACAAATCGACGTTTGTCCTTAATGATCCATGGATTCCTAGACCTTCAAGTTTCCAGGTTATTTCATATGAATCAAGAGACGATCAATGTTTAGTGCCTGAATATATCACGTCATTTGGTTCATAGGATCTATAAAAATTAGAAGATTTGTTACCTATAGATGTGGAAGAGATCATTAAAATTTATGTTAGTTAGTCTAACGGGGAAGATAAGTGGATGTGGCACTTTGATGAGAAAGGGGAGTCTTCAATCTAGAGTGGATACAAAAGTGCAAAAATTTATAACTTTTTGCGACTAGAGGTACATGTTTGTCCCAGTTAGCAGAGTCGATTATGGAATCTTCGTATTCCTTCTAAAGTGGCAATTTTTGTGCGGAAGTCATGCTTTGAATGTCTCTCCTCGAGGATTAGGTTGCATAAGCATGGTATGGAAATTTTTCCATGGTGCCCCGTGTGTAAATATAAGGAAGAGTCGGTAAGTCATGCTTGTTTTTTGGTGTTATAGAGCTAAACAAGCTTGGTATGTCATTTTTCCAAGTAGGTGGCCAAATTTTTCCAAAAAATGATGCAATATCTTGATATCTGGAGGGTGGTAGCTAAGAATTTTAGTGATAGTGATTTGGCTAAAGATTGTATCACTACTTGGGCAATCTGGAGTGACGAGAATAAGGTTCTCAATTCAATTCTGATCCTTGGTGGAGTTTCATTATGAATGGATTCTGGATTATGCAGAATGTGCAAGTAATAGGGATTTTTAAGAAGAGGCAGTTGTGAAAGGGTGTCAAAATAAGACCGTTCATTTGTGAGTTTTATTCATGTTAATGCTACTTTTTCAGAAAATTCCATGAGGCTTGGTTTTGGTGGGATTTTTGGGTAATGCATTTGGCTATATTATGGCATCCCTTAGTGGGTACCATGACTTTTTCTATAATGTGTTGGGTGCTAAAGTCATGGCTGTCTATAAAGGCCTTCACCTGACTAGCAGAATGGATATTTATGATGTTATAATTCTATCAACTTGTTGACTATAATCTAGATTGTTCAAGGGACTTTAGAGTCTCTTATGGGGATAGCTAATCAAGTAACTGATATTAAGAATATCTTGCTAAGGTGACTTTTTCTTATGTTCTGAGAGAGTGGAACTCATCTGCACACTCATTAGCCAGAGATGGTTTATTGGGTTCGAGGTTATTTCGCTTATGTTCTTTTCCTCATGGTTTGGAGTCGCATTATTCTCGTGATTCTTTTTTCTGGTCGGTTTGTCGTTTGTTTAGTTTATTTTCTCTCTTGTACCAAAATATATATATATATATATATATCACAACCATTATTCCATGCGTTTGTTTTCTAATTCATGATTAATCCATGTGTTTTGTGTAGAGAAAACGGTCATTTTTCACCGTCCTTTCTTTATTATATTATATATGATTAATAACATTATTAAGAAGAATAAGGGGGTTTTTTATAGTTCTAAAAGCTACAACAACAATGTACTTTTCCATTTTTGTCTTCGGTGCATCTTCCATTTCCAAATCTTCTTCGAAAGCACAAATTTTGGCATTGTTCATTTTGAGAAGGGTCAGTACTTGAGCAAATTGAATCACAAATTATTGGTTGTGAATGTCCTTCCTTCACTTCCACACCTGCATCAAATTAAAATAAAAGTTAGATTTTCATTAAATAAAAGAATTACTTCTTAAAAAATGAGTAAAAAAGAAAGCACCACTTACGTGAGTAAACACAAAGAGAAAGCACAACCATTGCAATGAGAGAAATCCAAAAAAATTTATGCATATTCATCTTTTCATAAGCTATATCGTTTCTACCCGATGTGATTTTAACTTTTGAAACTCACTTTATATAATCCTCTTTCATTTTAATAGATGCATGAATTATAGATATTTTCTTTCATTAAATATAGATGCATGCATATGGTTATAGATATTTAAAACATAAAAACATAACATCATATCGTTATTTCCTTACACAGAAAAGACAAGCATATTGTTAAGGCATGCAAATATAATATATTAATATCTAAGGCATGCGAGTATAAAGATAGTGAACATGTCATTCCTTACACGTGGATATAAGCATATTCCGAGATATACAAAGGCATGCAAATATGTAAATAAATACTTGGATATTTTATATATATACACATATATACATACTAATTGAACACTACTTGTGTTGTACGTATTTTTTAGCATTAAAATTATCTACTCGAATTGAATTTTGGAGAAAAATACATGTCTATTATTAAAGAATAAATAAAACAAATCTTTAAATAATTTTTTAAAAAAATGTAATTATTTATTGCATTGACTCTAATGTTTCTAGGATCATTGAAATTTATACATAGTTAAAATTTAGAAGTTTTCATTATATTAAATTTTAGGTTTCAATATTGATACCCTTACAATGTACAAAGTTTAATTTATATTTTATTCATTTATTGGAGTTGTAGATGTCAATCAATTATGAAATCATGGATAGCTTTACATTTTTAAAATTTTTTTGATAATAAAGCATATGTTGTTGTTTCAAATACAATATTTACAAAAAAAAACTCAAACTAACAGGTTGAATTAAAAAGATATATTAACAAAATAAATTATTCAAAATTATGACATAAATTCAATTATAAGTGAATTCATAAAGAGTTATGGTAGAACTATTTAAATCTACAAATATAACAAATAACCTCTCATTCAAATATTTTATCTGTTATATGTCGAAACGTATGCTTATCTGGTTTTTTATTTAAAAAATCTAAAATTGTGATTTTTTTTAAAATTACTTTCGACATAATATGTATTGACTTTTAATTTNATTTTTTCTATTATTTTCTAAATTATTTTGATAATCCTCTTTTAGCTTTAAAAAAAAGATATTATTTTCATTTGGATGATTTGATTACCTCTTATTTTCAAACTTTAATTTAAACCAATATATATATGGTTTAAAAATTCATGATAATCGTTCCTTAGTTAAAAAAAGGTTGTTTTCAAATATAGCAAAATTAGTCAAACTATTTATATATATAAAAAATTTTACTACCTATAAGTGATAAAAATCTATTGCGATTTATAACAGATAGACAGTAAAATTTTTCTATATTTGTAAATAGTTTAAAATTTTTTCTATTTATAATCATTTCCCTTAAAAAAAAAAAAGTATACTTTTTATTTGATTTGAATGATTTAATTATCCTTCTAATTGTAAACTTTAATTTAAACTAAAATATTTTTTTTAAAAAAATTGTGTGTTAATCTCCCTCAGTTAAAAAAATCTTAATATTAAATTTTTAAATTTTGTGATAATTCTCTCTTAATTATTTATTTATTTATTTATTACCTTGATTTGGATTATTTGATTACCCTCTTAATTTCAATCTTTAATGTAAAAGAAAGTAGTATGTCTTTTATTTTGTTATAATCTTCTCGTTGTTTAAAAAAATGTAATTCTAATTTGGATGATGTTATTATTCGTTTAATTTCAAGCTTTAATTGAAACCAAAATATTTATTTTTTCTATTTTCATACGCAACTTCGTAATAATTGTTGAAAAAAATTAATTTTATTGGGATCATTTGATTAATTATTTATATCTTAGTTCAAATCTTTGATTTTTTTAAAATCACGGATTCTAAGAGTGAAAGTTGATGGCCCAGCATTCCTTTGCAATCTAGCAACGTCATCCTTAGAGGTCTCACATGCATCTTAGAAAAAATTCCAAAAAGGTCACTCAACATAAGATTGCACCAAGCTAAGCACGTTTAACGTTGGAGTTTTCTTATGAATGAAGCACTAAAAATGAAGGTGTACCTTGTTGGTATAGATAGTAACTTTCACTTCTTTTTAGCCTTTCTTAACCATACTTTCATATCTTCATAATCCCTCTCATTCGAATGTGATCTTGGTTCATCCATGTCTTCCTCCTAAACTTGGGGCGTTACATATTTTATATGAAAAGAACAAATAAAATATTGATATTTTTATTTATAATAAGAAAACTTTAAAATAATAGTGAACCACTTTTATAGTTTGTTTTCATTTATAGCAAAATCAGCCAACTTATTTACAGATATAATAAAATGCTATGTACAACTCACGTAAAACATCCAAAACATACTTGAAGCCCAACATTTATGAAAGCCCATCTTCTAATTTCTCTTTCGTCATGCCCATCTTCCAATTTCCCTTTCGTCATCGTAAAATTTCTTCCTCCATCAATGAACAATTCTTTCAATTCTTCGTTTCTTATTCTTCTTCACTATCACATACATGATATAGTTGTCTATTAATGATAAACATCTATCATTGTCTACCATTGATAAACACAACTTTATCACTATCTATCACTAATAGACACTGATAGAGTTTTATCGCTACATCTTCTTCAACCAAACAGTGATAGACATCTATCACTATCTATTAATCTTCTTCTTCTTATGATCGCCTCCCCTTCTATCATGTGCGACACCCCAATACATCACATGCTGACGTCCCTAATCCAATCAACGGCTACTCTTTGATCCGTCCAATCTTTTTGTATATCAATCCACTAATGGACGTGGCAACAACACACCTTCCTTCACTATCGACCACCATGCAACCCATTGTCTCGAGCAGGTACATGCTAATTGAGATCGATTTTTCTATGAAGATGATCGATTGATTTTTCAAATTTGGTTGCAAAATCTCAGAGAAGAAGAAGAAGAAATTTGTAAAGAAAACACGTGAAAGGTTCAAAAGAAAAAGGCAAGTTCGACATTTTAAAAAAAAAATAAAATCCCAAGTTTGAAAAAGTTTTTTTCTCTTTTTTTTCTATATTTTTAAATATTTTCAGCAATTTTGTCATTTAAAACAATTACCCACACTTTTATTATAATTAAAAACATCTTTCTAATATATCTACAACTACTATTCAATTTTAAAAAAAAAAAAAAAAAAAAAAAACTATTCTCTTTTTCTTAAAGAAAAAGACTATTCTATCTAAATCTAAATCATCTCAATACCAATCTCACAAGTTCTACTGAGTTGAAAAAAACAACATGCTTAATAAAATAAAAAAGGATAAAGAGATTGGTTGGGACCAATTAGATATCTCAAACGGAATAAAAATGTGTGAAAAGGCATGAGTTACAAAAAAAGAAAAAAAAAAACTATGACGACAAAAAAAAAAAAAAGGAAAGAGAGAAGAACGAAAGAAAAGAAAGAGAGAGAGCTTCTAAAAAAACAAAACAAACAAGATACACATTAGAAAATTTTCTGTGTGATTTAATATATTGATCGAGAAAAATTATATTCAAGATTTAATTTGATTAAATTTTAAATTAAATCTCGAAATTATTAAGGTTGTGTAATCATAGACCATGTACATTGTTATTAAAAAACGTGTACCCAATCACATGAACTTAAATGAATCATAGATCGGGAATGCAACTTATCCTAAACCGTATGCCCAATCCACAATTTACGTCATGTTCCACCTTTTGCTAGATAGCATACCATGTTTTACCATAACAATCGTGTACTCGATACATGTGTAGGGCAAGAGAATTGTATATCGAAGATACATCTAACCTACTAAAACTATGGATAAGGTCCACGAGTTCGTAGTCTCAAAAAACTCCACCATTCCCTTCAGATATGTTTCACCCACAACCAATCCATAAGGAATTCTCTTTAATTTCTTTCGCTTCAGCTGCTGTCATGTATATATTTGCCACCTGTCGTCGTCAGTGATAATCCATCTAAAGGTTTTTTTTTTTCATTTTTCACAATATTTGATAATTTAGGTGAATATGTATAGATCTAAAATTTTTTTATGTGTGGATGGATAGGTATATAGATCTAGAGTGCCTTTTGTCCTAATCTAGATTTTTTATGAAATTTTTCATAGTTTTATGCTTATTTTTAGATTATTCTGGATCTAAATAGTTTCTGTGTGATATTTTTGGATGAATTGATTTTATTTTGAACTATTAAGGCTTCTCAGTGATGGTTTGAATTGATGTGGAATAATCTTTAGACTGAATTTGGGTTTGTCGTTTGGATGTAAGATTTTCAGATGAACTTTGGACAAATTTATGGATTGATTTTAGACTGTTTATCTGGACTTGTTTGAAAAAAATCTTTTAAAAAAGGGAAAAAAAAATGGATCAATGTTGGATTGGGCAATTATTTAGATTTTTTTTTTTAGACTGATCTTGGGCTATTAAGTAAACTAGTGTAAATAAAAAAAATTATAAATTAATTTATTATTTGCTTAATTTAGACCATGGTAAACAAATTGGTTAAGTATGTCGTTGCTGTCCTAAAGATTTAGTCATTCTTGAACCTGGTGGGACGTTAATATTGAGGTAGAAATTCATGAATTGTTTGGAATTTCGTCAAATACACAAAATGAAAATGAGTTGATAGCTACAGAGATATTCATACAAATAGATTAGGATTACTGATTTAGTTTATGAAGAAGCGTCAACATTGGAGGAAGGTGGAAGATGTGTAGAAAAATCAAGTCTAATACAAAAAGAAATGTTGAAATGTTGTTTTAACACCAAAGAAGATTTACAAATGGCCATTAAAAAAAATATATATTTGGTATGTGAAATGCAAATAGTGGAAGGAGGGCTACAATTGAATGTTGCGTGCTTGTCTGCGTAAAACTCATGGGTTGTTTGAAATTAATGACTTAAAAAGGAACACTCATGTTTGTACAGAAGTTGAGACATGGTCACTTACCACTTGATTCTAACTTTATGAGTACTGAAATTCAAAATATTGTTCAAGTTGATGCTAGTGTTCCTGTGGCGTTAATTGAAGAAACAATTAAAAAAGAATATGGATATAATGTCAATTACAGAAATTTGTGGCAAGCAAAGAGAAAAACATTGGTTAAAGTTTTTGGTGATTGAGAGAAATTGTATGCATAGCTTCCATATTGGTTAAGTTCTACTGTGCACTATAATCCTATAATAGAAGGTTTCAAATATTATAGACCATTGATTCAAATAGATGAAACATATCTTGTAAGTATAAAGGTAAATTTTTACAGTCTTATTTGTTGACTCAAATGGGCATATATTTTCATTTGCTTTTGTTATTGTTGAAGAAGAAAGTACGTCTAGTTGGTAGTTATTATGTTTGCATTGCCAGAATATGTTAACCCAACAAGATGGTATATGCTTAATTTCTTATAGACATATAGTCATTCTAGCTTCAGTTAACAATGAGAAAATTGGTTCGAGTGAACCTAGAAGGGCATACCATTGTTATTGTATGCATCATGTTGCTAGTAATTTCAATACGAAATAGAAATCAAGGCAACTGAAATTTTGGTATATAAGGTTGCAAATCAACACCAAAGGCGCAAGTTCATCAAATGCATGAAGAGTTAAAGTGATTCAACCTTGAGTGTCTTCAATATTTTTCTAATATAGATTTAGATAAATGGACACAGTCACATCATAATGGGTATCACTATTGGTAGATGACAACCAATGATGTCGAATGTATAAATGGAGTTTTTAAAGGAGCTAGAATGTTACCGATCACATCTTTGGTTAGGCTAACATTCTATTGCATAATTCTATAATTTGAACATTGTAAAGAAGAAATCAGTGAAGCACTTGACCATGGGACATACATAGGAAATATGCTATGGAAAAACAAAAAAAAAAAAATTAAAAGGTGAGAAAAACGAGTTGCTTTACATACTGTGAAGTCTATTGATAGTGAGTCTTAGAGTTTCGAAGTTGAAATCAGAATAAGTATGATTTCTCCCAACAAAGGCCAACAAGCACAAGTTGTGAGTCTAAAAGAGGGGATATGTTCTTCTAACAAATGGTAGTCCTTCAAGATTATGTGCTCTCATGTAATTGCAGTTTATAATTACATGCACTTTGCACATTTACCTTTTATTGACAAAACCTACAAAATGTTTTAGTACAGTCAATACTAGGATTCTCGCTTCCACACTATATGACACAGAGACTATTGGCCAAAGGTGAACTTTGAGGTAGTTCATCCAATTGAAAACTTATTAAGAGAACATGGCCGACCAAAAAGTTAGCAAATTTATAATAAAATGGATGGACAAAAGTAGGTACAAAAGTTAGATGTGAATTATGTAAAAGAAGACATAACAAGCATACATGCCCAACTTGTTCCTTAGGTGCTCTTGAGGGCCATGGATGAATCAATTGGATGTGTATCTCTCTTTTTTTTTATTATTATTATTTTGTTATTATATGAAATTTGATTGTTGTAGTGGACTATCAACCATCTTTTTTTTTTATTGTAATGGACTTTGTTAATGACTGATGGGTTATTTCTTTTTACTAGACTTTGTTTATTTGTGTAATTAATTTTATATATATTACTACATTTATTAATTTTGTAGTTATTTATGTTTATAATCTTTTAGGGTTGAATATGGATCCTAATCCTACTAATTCAGTACATCTAAAACAAACTCATAATTCACAATCGGGCTACTCAAGCTACTATAGTTTTAGAATACCAGAAAAGAGAGGCAATAGTATGACGTAATATAAAGTTAGATCCACATATCATACCTTACCTACAACAATTTGGTTTCTAGGAGTTGCACAATTGGGTTTATCCAATTAGATTGGCATCTCATTACCGCTTTAGTAGAGTGATGGTAATGAGAAACTCATACATTTCACATGTCTAGTGGGAAATGTACAATTACATTGTAAGACATTGCTGTTCAATTTGAATTACAAGTGGATGGAGAACTTGTGACTAGATCGTTATAGTGTGATTGGAAACAAGCTTGTGAGGATTTTTTGGGTGTTTGACCACTTGAATCGAAAGGGTTTAGATTGAGTATCTCGTGGTTAGCATCCTAGAGATATGCACAAGCATATATTATGCAACTTGTTGGGAAGATTTTTATGCAATTTTGAGCAAGCTAGTAGGTTTGTATTGGGGTGGTGTCTATCTTGCATGGCTATAGCTAATCATGCACCAGTTTTGGAAATAGCAAGGCCACTGATACTTGGAATGCACCTAAAATATGTGTTATTTGTCTTAGATTTAGAATAGTTTTTATATGATTCTATTGGATTTGATGTCATTTATTCCTGATTTTCGAGGGTTATGTTTGAGATCAAAATTTAGAGTTAGAGTGGAGAAAACACTAAGCTACCCAAAAGCAGGGCAGCACCACGGCGCTGTGACATGCCACTAGGACAGAAGTGTGAAAAAGGAGTAGTGTCACGGTGTTATAGAGAGCGTCGTGCAGCTCTACGGATCAAGGGCTAGAGCGCTACAGCACTAGTGTTATCGCTACGTAGTGTTATTTCAGGAAAATTTCTTTTATAAATATTCTAGGGATGTGGAGGGACAAAATCATTCTATAATTCATGAAATTAGGGAGCCTTAGAGAGTGTTTTAGCCTAAAAATAGTGGGATAAAATTTAGAGGTTTTTTTGGAAACCATTCGAGATCTCGAGGTGAAAATTAAGACATTTTTTACGTGTTCTACCAACGGAATTCAACACAATAGTATTGCAGTTTTAGGGTGTTGATGAACCTATTTATGGATTTTCTTTACTTTGTCATGGTTGTTGCAATGTATAAGAATATGTTTGTAGCACTAATGAGCAGCTAAACGTTGCAGTTTTAGGGTGTTGATGAACCTATTTATGGATTTAAGCTGATGCATATTATTTTCTATGAATGTTATGTTCTTGAATGTTTTCCAATATTATTGTGCTTAATACATTTATTGATCCTCAATGCATGTTAAATTAAATATTCAATTAGAAAGATTGTATGTTTAATTGGATCTATCACATTATATTGTTATTAATATATCACAAAAATAGTTAGTTAGGTTAATAATAAATGTTGATCATGACTATTCTCAGTGTTATGTTTCTTAATTTCGCTTAAAATGATTAGTAGTCAATTAGGATTACATAAGAAAATATTGTTATTGAAAGATAATAATCTGGAAAAGAGTTATAGACTTAAACATTTCACTAACACAATAATCTATAGGAATCTTTGCATGATTTACTGAAGTAATTAAGCAAATCAACACCCTTGAATACTATTTGTCTCTTGAATTGAAGTTATTAAACAAATCAACACCCTTGAATACTATTTGTCTCTTGAATTTTGAATTTTCTCTTTACTTTGTTTTCATTTAATTTCAAGATTAAAATCAAATCATCACAACTTCAATTCTTAGGTAAAATCAACATAATTCTTGAATAGCTAAGCTTAATCCATAAATTTGATCTACAGAGGACAATACTCTGTCTCTTGACTATTTTACTATAATTGAACATGTGCACTTGCATTAATATGAATATTTTGGCATCTATACTATTGCAAGTATGCGCTTATGATTGGCTTTATACTATAACAACACAATTGAGTTAAATACTCCTGATCATTTATTGGACGTTCATTTAGTGCCTGATATTGTATTCTTACACCTTTATTTCATTATAATGGTGTGAGTGATGAGAGGTGCATAGATAGAGATAGGTGCATTTTGGGATGGGATACACCCAAGTAACCCATCTATAAATATTTCTACCCATAGCTTTAGGAAGCACATATTAAAATTCCTATATAAGAAAGAAAACCCTTGAATTTTGTCAATTTGTTTAAAGAATATCCTCTAATCTCTCAATTACAACCTTACCTTTGATCTTTCAAAAATGTTTCACAAGAATCAAGAATCCTTAGTGATAGATCTATTAGAATGTCATATGAAAATTTAACTTAGAGTAGTGTGGTGGCTACCTAGAACCAAAATTGAGACTTAAAAATGCCACTACTGTCCAAGTCACTACCATAACCATTCAAATTTCTAATTTTCATCCAACATTTGTATGTATTTTTAATCCAATGCTATGTTACAATTTCTAATAGAAAGATTTCTTAAATTAAAAAACAAAGATCAGTAGTTTTTTTTCCTTCTATACTTTAGCCTATCAAAATCTACCTATCAAATGTGCAAAAAAAAAAAATTAAAAAAATAAAAAAAAATAACCAGACATAGTTAAAACAAAATAAGAATGAATGATTAAGTGTCATAGTTAAAATCAAAGAGAACCTAACTTAACTCCCATTTCCGAGTTCTTTAATTATAATCCGCTTGCATAATTGACTAATAGTCAAATTGAGAATTAAACTAAACTAGCCATTATTTTCGCTATACAATCAAATATCAAAATATCCATGTCCATTACAAAAATTTATAAATATCTTGATGAATATTTTCTTGGAAAAATCATGAATATTACGGAAACTTGTAAAGAATTATGGAATTTTCTGTTGAACTTTTTAATAAACTTATAAGTTATAAACCACACTTTAATCACATATATCCACTACAACAAATTTGACATTCAATGACTCTTGTACAGTGCCAAAAATAAAGGAGAAAGTGAAAAAAAAGTCATTAAATCCAAAATCACGCGTTTTTGGCGGGAAAAAACAGAGATTTTCGGATTTGTTGGAATTGATGACTGTTTTTTTGTGTCATTAATTAATGACTAAAAAAACAGTCATTAAATGTAAGAAAATGAAAAATACGGTTTTGGCGGGAAAAGACGTGAATTTTCAGATTTTTTTTACTATTTTGACTTTTTTTTTGTGTCACCAAATTGTGACTACAATTAACAGTCATTAAAAAGTGACAAATTTTAATAATTATTAATATTTTTTAATATTTCAAATTTTGAGAAAAGGAGGGAAGTTAAAATTTGTGGGTAAAAATTAATTAAATCTCACATTTTTACCCACAAACACATTTCCCCCCTTTTTTTACTTTCCCTCCTCTCACTTTCCCTCTTTTTTTCTTTTTCATTTTACTTTTATTTTTACATAAAACAAATAACTTGAACATTTTAATTTAAAATAACTTCTACTTTATTAGTTTTAATTATTAATTAGTCTTATTTAGGTTTACCTTGAAAATTTTGAAAAAAACTAGAGGGAAATTGAAATTTAAGTGAGGTGCCAACTTTCCCATTTCTTTTTATTTGACACTTTCCACTTGGAGAATAAAAGGAGAAAGGAAAAAGACTTGTAGTGGTAGCCCTAATTTATTTCCTCTCTTCTCTCCCCTTCACGAAACCCATGTTTGGCCTCTATGTTGCTTTTTCGGTGACCATCAGTTAGGAGCAACGACCATGAACAACGACGCCGAGAAGTAGCAACCATGAACAACGATGACGCAAACGGACCAGATCCAGGGACTAAATTGTTACTCCTATGAAAATTTATGGACTAAAAGTGATTTTTTTAATCTTAATTATAAATTAGAAAAATATTAATAGCGCTCAATAAATTTTTAATCTTATTCATTCTCTAAAAATCGAGAAACAAAGCTAAACCTTCAATGTCCGTCGTCGATCTCTGCAACGCCGCCTTAATGGGAGTTATTTCGAGCTTTAAGGGTAAAAATTTAATTTCTGGTATTTAAGATAATCCAATCTAAATTAAGTATTTAAGATTTTGAAATTGGATTTATTTTAGTCGATGTGATTTTATTTGAATTGAAAGAGATAGGAATTAGAAATCCAATTTAGGAAAAATTGGGAAGACTGCTGTGTATTTAAAAGTTTATTGTGTATTTGGGAGGAGTAATTTTATTTTAGGAGATTTATGGAGGAAAAAGAAAAAGAAAATGAATAATTATATTTGATAAGGAAGTAGGGTTTTTTTATTTATTTATATATAATAATTATTTAAAGAAGGAAAACCAAGGGTTTATTTCTTTCTCTTCTTCTTCTTCTTCATTGTGTAGCAGCCGGCAGTTTTCTTCTTCTTCATCGTGGTAGCAGCCGGAGCACTGTAGCAGTCGCAGCCGTGTAGCAGCCGCAGCCCTGTAGCAGCCGTAGCCCAGTCGCCGACGCTCCCTTCGCTGGTCGTCCACCGCCGAACAGTAGACGCACGGCCTCTTCGAAAAGCTGCCGCCAACCGCACTGTTGGGTCCGCTCGCCGCCTCACCGTCAGGTCGCCGCACTGTTGGGTACGCACGGCCTCTTTCTCTAACTTTATTCTCATATCAAGATACTGATTCGTCGGTACTTACTGCTATTATGTTTCCTTTTATTTGATATTCTATTTTGAAAGAATTATTTTTCTATGTAGAATTTGCACTTTGCTTCTCAGGGAAGTGTTTTTTTTTTATGTGAATTTTTTAGTTTCACTTTATTTTTTTCTGTTTCGAAAGTTATCCATTTATTTTCTTTGGATGGTTCAATTTTTTTCTCTTTTATACGACATTTTTTGGTTCTATTGTTTTGGTACATTGTATGGATTTTTCAAATTTTGCCCACTTTTTCTGTGTTCTCTATTTTATTGGTTTTTTTTGGCAATTGGTTGTTCTTGCACTGTGAATGATTCAATTTTTTTTCGCCTTCTCTCTGTGTTGTGCGACATTTTTATTCTTCTAGTTTAGTTTTGGTTGGTTCTACTATTATCTTGGTACATTGTTGTTTTATTTAATGTTGTTTTTTTCGCCGCTGTTGAGTGAGGTTTGGTGTTTGGGATTTTTTTTTTTTTGTTCGGGTGTTGGTGTTGGGTTCTTGCACAGTCCCTTGTGTTTGTTATCATGCGTTGATTCAGGATCATTTTTGGTTCGTCTCTTGTCATTGATGTTGCTTGTTGTGGCTATAGGTAAGAGTTTTGGGTGGAACTTTTGTATTTCCTTTGTTAGGTTCTTTTTCCCACTAAATTTTGGTTCACAGCTTGTTTACCTATGATGTTGTGGTGTAGATTTGTAAGTTTTGAGTAGATTACAGATATTGTTTAGCAAGATTGAGGTCATTTGTTGACGTTTCGAATTGTCACTACTGAGGTGTAGATTTGTAAAAATTTTACTATTTACTATTCAAATTGGTGTGACAGATATAGTTTGTGACATTGGAATAGTTCATATGGAATTTATTGCTTTAGGAGTTAATAGTGTTCTCACTCTCTAAATATAGTTTCAAACTAAATTTTGACTTTAAGAGCATGTTTTTATTGCTTTTGGAGTTTTCCAAATAACTACGGAGCACTTTGGAACGTTAGGTAAATATTATTCTAGTCAAAATATTTATCTTCTTGTAGATAACAAGATTCTAGGCCATTCATGTGGTGAAGAGATGGATGAGACTATGAGTGAATGGTTTGCTTTATCATTGGAAGCTACTAATAATGTTTTATACATTTTTGCGTGGTTGTTATTGATAATTCTTTATATACTTTGGATATGATGTTGATACTAATTCATGTGGTGAAAGATGGATGAGATTGACATTTTTTGGCTGTCAACGAAGGTCAAAATTGTAGTAGTGTCGAATTTTTAGATTTTGGGGTAATTTTTTTTTTCTTTCTAATAAGTGTGTGACTAACGAAATTTCACTCATAGGTGCAGAAGATACAACTTCTCTTATTTGAGGTCCGAAATCGTCTCACCCTCGACGCTCTACACTCATCACCGCTCGCCTCACCCACGCCATCACCAAGGTATCAAGTTATTCCTTCTTTTTCTTGCGTTAAATCTGAAGGTGGTATAAATAAAGTTGGCTTGCTGGAGTGATTTTTTTAAATAGGAATTTGTTAGAGCAGTATGTTGCTAGGGGAGAATTCTTCGGCACTTTTTGTCTTTGTTTTGAGCTGAGAAGCCATGCTTAGGTGTCCTTTTACAAACTTTGAGATAC
>QLSR01000127.1:2157296-2177677 GCA_031780015.1 Citrullus colocynthis
AGTAACTGTCAATTATCTTTACCTTTACAAAAATCATAGTGAACAGATGGACGATACGATTGATGATACACAAGACGAGCAGTTGGATCGTTCGATGGATGATACATTCGACGATGCACAAGCCAATGACTTAGACGATATAGTTGACAATGAACATGATAGTGTTGCAGATTCACCGGTTATAGATGGTGAAATTAAGAGAAAGAAAACCAGAGGACCTACTGGAATGCATGAGATCGAGTGCGTGCAGTGAAGGTCATAGAAGAGTGGTGCAATACAATGAGAATGGTCAGCCAATTGGGTCTAATGCAGTAAAATTGAAAAGTTTCATAGGAACGTCCGTCCGATCCCATGTTCCAATTACATACAATAGTTGGAAAGCAGTGCCATTGGAGATAAAAGAAAAGATTTTGGACCTCATTCAGGTATAAACATAATCCTTAAATGGTATTTAAGTTTTATTTGCTTTCATTAACATATAACATTTGGTGTGGATTCGTAGGGTGGATTTGTTGTTGACTATAGATCGAAGAAGAATCTCATGCAAACTGCGGGCGTTTGTTTCCGTCAATTCAAATATGCTTTGACTACGAAGTATATAAGGCCATTTAAGGATGATCTAGAGAAATTAAAATGTCCCCCGATTGAGTACTCCCATATTGAACAAGAACATTGGGATGCCTTTGTCAGTTTTCGGCTTAGGGAAGAGTTCGAAGTAAGTATTGTTGTTAGAAACATGCAAACATTGTATTCACTTACATTGTAGCTGCAAAGTATCATTATGACATTTTATTGTGTAATTTTATTAAGGTGGTCAGTAGTAAGAACCGAGCAAAGAGGAAAAAACACATGTATAATCATCGAATGTCGCGGAAGGGGTATGCAAATCTTTCGGAAGAGCTGGTAAGATACTAATTCACTACTATTTATTTTTTTATACCACCTACATATTACATTTGAATCCAAGTTCACGTGCGATGGTTTGTTATTGGTGCAGAAGGAGTCGTTACCAAATGAAAATCTAACTAAGCGATGCGTTTTATGGAAAAGGGCTCGAATGGATCGAGAGGGAAAATTCCAGACAAGCAAACGCAGGGAGTGGTGGATCGTATAGTAAGTATTTCTTGACTACCTATATTTCATTGCATTATCAGTAAATATTGATTTTTTCTTTTCAATAGGATGAAATATTGATCACTCATAATGTCGAAAGTGACAACATATCTACGGGTGGAGATATCCTATCACAAGCGTTGGGGAGCAAGGATCCTCCAGGAGTAGTTAGAGGATTGGGTAAGTTTATCATGCCCAGTAAATATTTTCATACACCAAAACAAGTGAAGAAGGAAGACAAAGTTACATTTGACGCGGAAGAGAAGGCGAAGATGACCGCACGAATAAAAGAGTTGGAAGAAGAACTTAGAAAACAAAAAAATCTAACCAAGATGGAATCAAACAAGGATGGTTCTTCAGAAGACATTAAAGAAGGAGACGGTGAACCTGTTTCCAGCAATGAAAAGGTCAAATGTGGCACCTATTCACCGTACTCAATGTGTTAATGTAGATGTTAAATATTTAATACCATAGAATTTTTTTTTCAGGTGAAGAAAGAATTATTGGACCAGAGGAAGACTTCACGGATAGGAAAAAAGGATGATTCTCCAAGAGATATTGATAAAAGTGGTGAAGCAGAAAATAAAAAAGACCAGGTTAATGTGTTTCAATTCATCTCCTAAGTAGTTTTTCATAAACTTCGCAATAACAATTCATCCGAAAATGAAATTTTTAATCCAGGCGAAGGCAAAATTGTTGAAGCACACGGGAAGTGATCAATATGTTGAAGTGAAGGTTGAAAAAGAAGAGGTTTCATGTCTATCTTGTAGCTTAAAGAATCTCATGTAATATGCATTGACAATAATATATGTAATGTAAGTTTGTTTATTTCCTACAGGTGGATGAACGTAAACAACAGAACTCAAGCCAATCTGTCGCCCCAAAGCCCATTAAGGTATGTTTTTCACTTTAATCTAGTATATATTCTACATAATATACGTTAGTAAACATTAACGGTTACATTTCAACTTACTCATGGTAGGATGGAACTTCTTGTTTGTTGGCGATCGGATCTAAAAATAATGTAGTCGGAGCGGGGACTATATTTGACTATGACGTTAATAGTGATAATGTGAAGGTTTCACTTGACGTAGTTGTTCATGGTGATTGTTCTGTCCCAATACCAAGAAAGGGAGAAGAAAATTTGTTGTCTCAAGAAGTAGGCTCACACTTGCTATGGCCACGGGATCTTGTGATAATTGATAATGAAAAGGTAACCTTTTCCATCCTTGTTGGTTCTTATTCTATATAAGTAATTTATTTTCATGTTACACTATTTGTTGATAGGAGGAGGGAAAAAATTCAAATAAATGTTTAGGAGTTCTATCAATGACTCCCATTCAAAGTTCACCGGTTGCTTTACGCTGTTTACTCCGTGAACTTGAATACATTGGATCATCAATTCAAATCACTGTACCGATGGAAGTATTTGGAATCCACCGCAAGTGCTGTATTTTGGTTGAGGTCTTACGAGATTTTTGTCATATGCGCCCTATATGCACTCCTTGTATTGATGCGTATATGATGTAAGTAATCTTACTATATCATGGTTTAGTATTAAAATATACATATTCAGTACTGTATAAAGTTTTATTGATATTACAGGTACTTATACAAACTAATGGAGAAATCAAAGACTTTGAGTTTGTATAAGTTTTTAGATGCTGGTTCCATCTCAATCTCAACCAACAAAGAATCTCGAGCTCAATTGTTGTCCTCGAGAATGGCAGGATTGGATAATCAACTTCTCATCTTCCCTTACAATTCTGGGTATGTTGTATAAAATGCATTATACTATATTTTGAGCACTGTATATGATTTTTTGTGATTCTTTAAATTTGTAGGAATCATTGGACTTTGATCATTATTGATCATTCGAAAAGTAGCATATTTTGGATGGACCCTTTAAAAAATCGACTCGACCAAGATATCATCAGTGTGATAGGCATGTACGTATGTTATAGCATTTCACAACTTTAACTAGTATGAATACATAAAGAGACATGTTACATTTAAAGCCATTTGTAGGGCTTGCAAGATTGTTGACCCTAAGAAGAAAAAGCTTAGTTGGAAATCAATTAAGGTATGCTATTTTGTACATAACATAGTTTATCCAATAAACATGTACAAAATTGACTTAACATGTGTTTTGCATTTCATACAAACAGTGCCCTAAGCAAACTGGTGTGGTGGAATGCGGATATTATGTCATGCGATACATGCGTGAGATAATATTATCAGGAACCACATCAATTTTAGATATAGTACGTATTACAAATTCATACAAATTGAAGTTACGTATTCAGTGCTTCGAGTTTATTTCGCCTTCTTTGTTTATAGATGAAAGGTGCGCCACGTACATACTCACAAGATGACATTGACGTGGTACGAATTGAGTGGGCAGAGTATGTGGGATCGCACATGTTCTTCGAATAGGTTTTGTGGCAGTAATAGTTGTTGGAGTCTGGAGAAGACAGAACTTTTTTTTGTGGATGGAGTACTTATATTTTGTTGCTCAATATAGAATTGAATGCATTTGCGAAATATCTTTTGTGGAGTTGAAGCATGAATTAAACTGGTATGGGTATGATCGTTAAATGTCGTCGTTTTTTTGGAGGTATGTAGAATTCTGGTGTGTTTGATCTGTTATATAACTCCATCACTAGTTTTATATTAACATTTATATTTTTTGTTTGGAAAAGGTTGGCATGACACATGATATTGTCTATGGTTGGGCAACATCACAAGTGATTTTTTGCCATCGAATCAGAGAAAAAAACTTTCAAAATGATTGTTAGCAAAAAGGTAAAATGGGGGTGATGGAAGTGTTATGGTTTTGTTGGATTTGTATTATGTTGATCTTGTTATTAAACTTTATAATTTTGGTTGACTCTTACTCTTCTATATTTATCTTATTTGTAGTTCGTATTTCAATATTTTGAGAACAATGTTATGTGGAAGAAGTAGGTCGGAGGAAGAAGTTTTGAAGTTGCAGTCTTTTTGGTGCTTAAGAGGTATATATCACATAACCTACAATTATTCGTTTATTTCAATTAGATTATATTGTCAAGACCTCAGTTCAAATATTGGCTCACATTACTAGATTTAGGTAGGCTTAATTTCTTCTTATAGTTATTAGAATTCTTTCGAAATAGTTATTAGCATAAATTGACACTGGATTTGTCTATGTTGTGGAAAATTCCCTAATAGTTATTACAATTGGTTGAAAATAGTTATTGGCGTTGATTGACGTTGAAAGTGTCTATGTTGTGGATTTGTCTATGTTCACTTGCCCCCCCCTGCTCCTCCTCCTCCTCATCCTCCTCAGCGAAGCAATCAATTCAATTAACCCTTATTCTTTCTAGTAGAGTAGTGTATAAGTTAAGATTGGAGGTTATTCATGTTATTAAGGTTAAAAAGTGAGATTATAATGTGATATAGTATATATTTATGTGGCTATATTGTGAACCTATGCATAATTTTTGTTTGAAAGTGTTCATCGAAGCTTACTTATATTGAGTCAAATTCTAAAATGAATGTTTTTTTTTTCATAGGGTTCCTGGACAATGCCATTGGAGCAAGGAAGCCCACCAACCAAGATATTTAAATAGGTGTTGTATATATATTTTTTGGTATTATGCCAACACTTAGTTGTAAGTACTGAATTTGTAAATGATGTACCTAGAGTTTGATTACTAGCTAGCTTCCTTGTATTAACAATTGGAACTATATTATTATATATGAAAGTTACTTTTTATGTTCGTGTACACATTTTGTGCTGAAACTGAAGGAAACACAGGTGTAATAACATGTATGAAACACAGGTGTAATAACGTATATCGTGGTAATGGTTTCTATGATATATGACAAAAGTCATGGTATGAAATTAAATGACCTTAAAAAAATGTCATAGTTAATGTATTATTGACATTTTAAATGTGTCATTATTTGTTTTGCAATGACAGAAGTATAATGTCAACGTAACTCTTTATTTGACAGAAAAAAGTCAACATTTTGATTTTCTAATGACGGTATAAAATTGTCATAAAAACCGTTTCCATGACTTATAATAAATGTCAATATATATTTATTGTTGACTGTGCCTAGAAGTCATGAAACTATCAACGATGACTGATTTCTCATGTGTCATCTATACACTTTAGATGATGGGCGATTAAATGACTAAAAAAAAGAGTCAAGAAATGTGGTAATGACTGTTTTTTAGAGTCATAGAAGCCTATTTTTGTTGTAGTGATCAATCATTAAACATCATATGTATCCAGTGATACAACAATAGATAGTATTGAAGGCTAGAAAATAAATATAAATTCTAAATTTATAGATTTAAAAAAAAAAAACTTTTTAAACAAGTACGTGGGTTGAAGATTCATAATAATATAATGTTCTTGAAGTATTAGACCGACATTAATATCATCTAGGGCAAAATATATTGTTGGTCTCTTGAAGTTTGAAAGTGGTATCTATTTAGTCCCTAAAGTTTAAAAAATAACATCTTTAATCTCTAAATTTGAAAAAATAGTTTTAAATAGTCTTTGGATGATGGCATGACACTTAGGTATTAATTGGACTTTCCCTACGTATAATATTTTAAATGATGTAGCCAATATTTATTGATTTTCGTACAACAGCAGGTTTTCCAACAAGCCTTACAAGGAGCTCTAGAAACTCTTAATAGTTGTTTGGACAACGAGTTACATTTTGTCTAATAGGATCCAAAAATATATCGACAATGCCCTAGGATCACCTACAAGACAATCAACCAAACAATAGCACTCAAATATACCACAAATTAATTCCCAAATAATCTCCAAGCATTCAACCAATAGTGGACAACAATAAACCATATAATTTTTGGAAGACTAAAAGCAAATAACACACATGAATTATACATGGAAAACTCCTTTGATGTGAAAAGTAAAAACCACGAGACTCATGAGGAGTCCACTCTTGTCAACTTCTTTTATTATGATAAAATTGAGGTAACAAGAACTCAAATCAATCATACAAAGATTCACAACCCACCAATGCTTCTATACATAAGAGGTCAATGCTTGAGAGATAAAGGAACGAAAAATATCACCCAGATTTACAGGTTATGTTCAGCAGCGACTACCGATAAACTAGAGCTCAAAATGACAATGCAACCGTTCAAAACAAGACCCTATATGTCTTGAATAGTCTAACCAAAATTCAGCACGATTCAACAGTTGAAACTCAAGACATCGAAAAACTTTGTGGAACTTGTCCCTGAAAAACCAAACTGCATTGTTTCTCTCATTTTTCTGTACTTTCTCACCCTCCTCCTCCTTAGGTCATACCCATATCATAAAAATGTAGAGCTTTCAAGATGGGCCAACCTCAAAAAATTTAGTCTCAATTAGGCCAAACATTTAATTCAACACTTTAAACTCACAAATTTAAAAATAAAGTCTTAGTTGGGTAACAAGTGAACTGGATACCCACAACTTTGTTCTAACATAATTTTTTTCATCCTCTCTTCATCCTCTAACTTTATTCTAGGTTTTAAATGGTTTTAAAGGGTTGATTCTACATATTTTTCTTGTCTCTTAGCATCGACAAACAAATGCCTCACCTCCTTTACTCTTTCTCCCATGTTCCTGGACGATTATCAGCTTCACCAACTAAGCCATTGAAATCAGAGTGAAGGGAATAGAAGAAAGAGAATGGGGGAGAGAAAAAGGTGAATTGATGACATGGAAGGCAAATTTTAATATAAAATTAATAAATATTTGTCACATCATTTTAAAAATTAAAAGACGTATGTTTAAAGGAGGAGAATCCATCCTTCAATAAAATAAATAAACAAATAAGTCAATATATCTTGTAACGACCCGACTTCCTAGGACTTAAACTAGGTCGTCACTATATGCATGCATATATCTAAAACAACTTTTTTTCATAATTTTACAAAAAATCAAAATAACTTTTTGATTAGAATAAATATCTTTTGCAAAATTCAAATAACTGAAAATCTTTGATCCGGGTACCTTTGTACAATTTCAATAAAACAACAATCTCGCATAAAACATCTGACTGTGAGAAATTTAAAAGGAGAAAAAAATAAAGTTATGAATTGGAATGACATAACCAAAATTCTTAAAGGATGAAAACATGAAATCTCTTGTGTGGAAGCATCTAACTAGTCCCAATGGCACGGTTAAGGTTTTTTCCCATCATTCGCCAAAGTGTCCTTTCGCTTACCTGAAAAACATAACATGAAAAACATAACATGAAAAGAATGAGTACAAAATACTTAGTAACTAACCCCACTACCGGAGTCAAGCTAAACAGTCATACTAGTGGGACATGCATAAATTACTAATTCTAGATGGTCATCTAGTGAGCGATTTAACCCATCCTAACACACATCTAGTGACCCGAAGGCTCACAAACGTAGTAGGGCACCTGTAGGCTTCCAGTAACATAGCAGGAAACTCGTCTACTTCCGATAACATAGCAGGAAACCCGTCGGCTTCTGATAACGTAGTAGCATTAGAAGGGTAAATCGTCATTTTTCTCTAAATATGCTTGCATTAAGTTCACATCAGAAATCATATCATGAGCTAATATCATCATAATTATAAAACGATTCTAGATATAAACAACTTAATTTCAGCCAAATTAAGAAGATCGTTCAAAATTATCTACAATTGTCTGGCTCAAAGGCAGTTTCAGTAGTAAGATTACTTACCCAAAGTGCAATTAAGCCACAATCTTCATCCATACTTCAAACAATGGGTCCATCCAAAATGGACTCTTAAACCCACTTGGACAGCTTGTTTCCGTTTCCAAAATCCTTGGAAGCCTAAATCTAAAACCCAAACTAACAACAATTAAAACCAATTTACGAGAAAATAAACAATACTTACCAAAATAGTCTTGACCTAACTAAGTCTTGAAATCCCAGCGTAAACCACGAACACGAAAAGGGATAACTTGCAAACCCATTGACATCACTACAATAATTTTCACTTTCCATGACTCTTGTACAGTAGCAGAAATAGAGGAGAAAGAGAAAAAACAGTCATTAAAGCCAAAATCACGGGTTTTTGGCGGGAGAAAACGGAGTTTTTCGGATTTGTCGGAATTGATGACTGTTTTTTTGTGTCATTAATTAATGACTAAAAAAAACAGTCATTAAATGTAAGAAAATGAAAAATACGATTTTGGCGGGAAAAGACGTGAACTTTCAGATTTTTTTTTTTTTACTATTTTGACTTTTTTTACTTTCCCTCCTCTCACTTTCCCTCTTTTTTTCTTTTTCATTTTACTTTTATTTTTACATAAAACAAATAAAAAATCTCCACCCATTCCTTTCATGTTCCCCATTCTCACCCCACAAAATCCTCCTCCCACAACAAGGCTCCCGACAACAAGGCTCCCGAAGAACGATGACGCCGCTGCCGCTGCCGCCCTGACAAGAAGGTTCGACCGCTCCTCTGCCCGACGCCACCTGTTGCTGCTGCCAGACGCCGATGCCACTGCCTTCAACGTCGCTGCTGTTGCCTCCAAAGCCGTCGCTGCTGCCTCCAGTTCGACGCCGCCTATTGCTGTCGCTTCTTCTGCTGCTGCCGCCCCACGCCGCTTCTTCTACCGACGCCCGCCTTCTTCTTCTGCCGACGTGGGTGGTCGCTGCCATGTTACTAAACGTGGGTAAGTTTTTAATTGACTATTTGTTTGGATCTAGAGTTGTTTTCCATAGTTATATAGACTTGTTAATTGAGTATTTTTTTTTTTTATCTAGAATTGTCCTCTACAAATGAATGTATGAATGAAATTAGTTGTCGTCTTGGAAGATTAGTTTTCGTTTTGGAACACATAGTTTAAATTAGAGGACTTTGCATTGACGACTTACCAAGTATTATAATACCATGTGAAAATTTGAATGAAATTATAATGACAATGATGAAATTGCAATGAGAATGATTAATGTTGATCTTTTAGGTTGATTTTGAGTTCGGAAGTCATACTTATATATGTTCAAGTTGTTTTGAAAGTCATTAGTGTCATTTAGACACTTTTTAGATACATTTTTGTTGCTTTTGAAACTCAAAAGAACACTTAGACACTCTTGATGGGTTGAATTTAGGTTGGTTCATTTAGACACTTGAAGCCATTATGTGTTTGATGAATACTTTTGTAGGTGGACAAATAAGACTTTCAAGTGTAATTTTTTTTATTAACCAACATGTCACAAAATTCTATTTGACACTTTTTAGGAACTTAAGATATTTTGAATTTAGGTTGTTTTGGGAGTTAATAAGTTTCTTGGACACTTTTTATGCACTTTTAAGTTGTTTTGAGGGTCAAAGTGAAACTTATACACTTTTTAGGTGGGTTTTGAGTTTAAAAGTCATACTTAGACATTTTGATGTTGTAGTTAGGAGTTAAAGTGTCATTTGGACACTTTTTAGTTACTTTTTGATTGGTATTGAGTTTGTAAGTCATACTTAGGTATTTTGAAGTTGTTTTGGGGAGTTAAAGTGTTATTTACACACTTCTTAGGTACTTTTTAGTTGGTCTTGGATATTGTGAAGACTCTTGAGAATTATGTAGGTTGTTTTGGGAGTTAAAGTGTCATTTATACACTTTGTAGGTACTTTTTGTTTGGTTTTGAGTTAAGAGGTCATAGTTATGCATTTTGGATTTGTTTTGGGAGTTAACGAGTCTCTTGAGGGTTTACACACTTTTTAGACATTTTTAGTAACTTTTGGGACGGGGTCATTTAGACACTTTTTAGATGAACTCACTGAAAAGTACGTAAAGATGGCAGAGCAAAATGAGAAGTTAAGGAATCAACTTGTCAAATGGGAAGATAGATGAACCGACGTTCAAAAATTGTTGGGGCCAGGGCATGAAGGCGATGGACCTTCAACTTCTTAGGTATTTTTTTTTTTTTAAATTAAAGTTCAAAATTATGGTTGTGGCTATCCTGCAGTTACGGTAGCCAATTCATGTATTTAGTACCTTTTTTATATGTTTAAGTTATAATGTGTTGTGGCTATCCTGCAGTTACGGTAGCCAATTCATGCATTTTTGGACTTGTTTTTGGAGTCAAAGTGTCATTTAGACACTTTTTAGCCATTCTTTTGTTGGTTTTGAGTTTAGAGGTCATAGTTGTGCATTTTGGAGTTGTTTTTGTAAGCAAAGTGTCATTTAGACACTTTTTAGCCATTTTCTAGTTGGTTTTGAGTTTAGAGGTCATAGTTGTGCATTTTTTGACTTGTTTTTGGAGTCAAAGTGTCATTTAGACACTTTTTAGCCATTATTTGGTTAGTTTTAAGTTTAGAGGTCATAGTTGTGCATTTTGGAGTTTTTTTTTGTAAGCAAAGTGTCATTTAGACACTTTTTAGCCATTCTTTGGTTGGTTTTGAGTTTAGAGGTCATAAATGTGTATTTTGGAGTTTTTTTTGTAAGCAAAGTGTCATTTAGACACTTTTTAGCCATTCTTTGGTTGGTTTTGAGTTTAGAGGTCATAGTTGTGCATTTTGGAGTTGTTTTTGTAAGCAAAGTGTCATTTAGACACTTTTTAGCCATTCTTTGGTTGGTTTTGAGTTTAGAGGTCATAGTTGTGCATTTTTGGACTTGTTTTTGGAGTCAAAGTGTCATTTATACACTTTTTAACCATTATTTGGTTGGTTTTGAGTTTAGAGGTCATAGTTGTGCATTTTGGAGTTGTTTTTGTAAGCAAAGTGTCATTTAGACACTTTTTAACCATTATTTGGTTGGTTTTGAGTTTAGAGGTCATAGTTATGCATTTTTGAGTTGTTTTTGTAAGCAAAGTATCATTTAGACACTTTTTAACCATTATTTGGTTGGTTTTAAGTCTAGAGGTCATAGTTGTGCATTTTCGGACTTGTTCTTGGAGTCAAAGTGTCATTTAGACACTTTTTAGCAATTCTTTGGTTGGTTTTGAGTTTAGAGGTCACAGTTGTACATTTTGGAGTTGTTTTTGTAAGCAAAGTGTCATTTAGACACTTTTTAGCCATTCTTTGGATGGTTTTGAGTTTAGAGGTCATAGTTGTGCATTTTGGAGTTGTTTTTGTAAGCAAAGTGTCATTTAGACACTTTTTAGCAATTCTTTGGTTGGTTTTGAGTTTAGAGGTCATAGTTGTGCATTTTGGACTTGTTTTTGGAGTCAAAGTGTCATTTAGACACTTTTTAGCCATTCTTTGGTTGGTTTTGAGTTTAGAGGTCATAGTTGTGCATTTTTGGACTTGTTTTTGGAGTCAAAGTGTCATTTAGACACTTTTTAGCCATTCTTTGGTTGGTTTTGAGTTTAGAGGTCACTAAAAAATTGTTGGGGCAAGAACAGGAAGGGGATAGACCTTAAAATACTTAGGTATTTTTTAAAATTAAAGTTCAAACTCTCTTTATAAATGCATGTATATTATGTGTGGCTACCTTGCAGTTATGGTAGCTAATTCATCCATTTAGTGTTGTTATTATTTCTTGAGTTGATTTTGATATTGTGTCACTTAGACATTTTTTAGGTACTTTTTAATTGATTTTGATAATCAAAGTGCACATATGAACTATTTTGGTTGTTTGGGGACTTAAATTGTTTCTTGAAAAACTTTTAGGTACTTTTTATGTTGGTTTGAAAGTATTTAAGTTATATATTTGTTTTGCTCGTATTGGATTAATGTGCTTGAGTTCTAAGGAGTTATCTTTTTTTTTTTTTGTGATAAATATTTTTTGTATTATGTTTCACTTGTCCTTCCCTAAATGAAAAAGTTTTTCATTTGACCCTTATTCTTTCTAATAGACTAGTGTATGAGTATTTCTACTTTTTAGTAGTTATACTCCTAAAAGGTTGGACAAGTTACAATAATTATATATTTGTTTTGCTCCTACTATACTATGTTTCACTTGTCCCCCCTGCCCCTAAACAAAGAAGTTTTTCAATTAACTCTTATTCTTTCTAGTAGACTAGTGTATAAGTTAAATTTGGAGGTTATCCATGTTATTAAGGTTGAAAAGTGAGATTGTAATGTGATTTTGAGCTTATTTATGTGGTTATATTGTGATTCTATGTATAATTTTTGTTTGAAAGTGTTCATTGAAGCTTACTTGTATGACTAAAGTAGGGTTTTCAGTGCAAATGTATATAATAACATGATATTGTCAAAGTACGATCAACATATATATAACCTGCATATCGTTATTATTGTTCACCTTTATTTATTGAGTTAAATTCTCAAATGAATGTTTTTTTTTTACAAGGTTCCTGGACAAGGCCATTGAAGTAAGGAAACCCACCAACCAAGATATTCAAATAGGTGTTGTATATATTTTTTTTGGGATTATGCCAACACTTAGTTCTAAATGCTAAATTTGTAAATGATGTACCCAAAATATGGTTACTAGTGTTGTTGTTGTTAGTTTCCTTGTAGTAATGGTAGAAAGTATATTATTATATATGAAAGTTACCTTTTATGTTTGTGTACATATTTTGTGTTGAAACTGAAGGAAACACGGGTGTAATAACATGTATGTAATTCAATAACCTTAAAAAAATGTCATAATTAAGGTATTATTGACACTTTAGATGTGTCATTATTTGTTGCTCGATGACAGAATTTTAATGTCAAGATAACTCTTTATTTGACAGAAAAAGTCAACATTTTCATTATTTAATGACTGTAGAAAATTGTCACGAAAAATAGTTTCCATGACTTATAATAAATGTCAATACATGTTCTTTGTTGACTGTGTTTAAAAGTCATGAAACTAATAATGATGATTGATTTCTCATGTGTCATCTATACACTCTAGATGATGGGCGATTAAATGACTAAAAAAAAGAGTCAAGAAATATGGTAATGACTGTTTTTTGGAGTCATAAAAGCCTATTTTTGTTGTAGTGCATCCAAATTGGCTTAAGTATATATATATACTTCTTTAAATTCTCTTTCCATTTCCTTTTCCAAAACCCTAAATATATATTTAAATTTCCCTTTTCCTTTTGATTTTCCCAAACCAAAACACAACTTATTTAATATAATATTCCTTAGCCCATCAAAGCAAATCTTTTCCAACACCCTTAATAATTTATTTAACCAAAATATCTCCTAGCAAATCAATTTCCCAACTTAAATTCAATTCCAACTTTTCCTCATATTTTCTTAAATTAACCAAGTTCTTAAATCTCACACAATTTCAAATCTTCATTTTAAATCCAAATTTTAAATCTCCCCCAAATAAATTCAATTTTCCACTAATTGAATCAAATTCAAATCTTTTATCACGATTACTTTAAATTGAATTATTTTCTCAACATAATACAATTAAAGCTTCAAAATTCAAACAACTAACTAAATAATTCAAGATAATTAATTTTTTAAAAAAATAAATTACTTGAAAATTTGGGATGTCACATGTCTATTAGTGACCACTACATTCTATCAAATGATGAAGTTCAAGAACTCAATATTGTTGATATACCAAATGCATTGAAAATATTCAACAACCAAATAAAAAGAAGCTCAATAATACATTGATAGATTCATATCACTAATAAAATTCTACACTTCATAGAATATAATTACAAAGGAATTTCTTCATCATTGAAGTCTATTGTTGATAGGAGTCTATCACTAATAGAATTTCATCACAAAACATGGAATCCATTAGTGATAGACTCCTATCATATTAATGAGAGACATATGGGCTAATAATTAAGTGTATAGCAACATTTTTAAAGAATTCCAAATTTAGGAAAAACTATCCGTTCTAGACTCTATCGCTAATGGATTTTTAGTGTATAGCAACCTTTCGAAAGAATTCCAAATATAGAAAAAACTATTAGTTCTAGACTCTATCACTAATAGACCTCTATTGATATGAATGTTGCTTATATAGAATCAAAACAAGAAGTTGCTCATATAAATGGGTTAGATTAGGCAATTAAATAGGAAAGTGAGAATTAGTCCCTAAATGTTTCTACCTTTCAAAACTAGCACCTTTTAGAAAATTAATTGAAATAGTTTTCTTGGTCCATTTGACTGAGATTAACCATCGAGATTTAGATAAAAATAAATTTAAATATTTCATCCTATCGAATGTTTTGGGTTTTTTCGATGAAATCTCGAGCAGGATTAACACCGAGATTTTATATATTTTGGCCCATGCAGTATTAACACCAAGGTTCTATATATTTCCCAAATCTTGGTAAATCTATTGGGAAATTTAAAAATTTAGATAATTGTGGAAATAGAAATTGGGTGAAACTTTTGAAAAATTACGTGAGATTTGATATAAGATCTCGTAAAGATGGCCAAATTTGGATAAATTTTGAAATAAGATTTAGTGTAAGATTTGAAAAGGTTATATAATATTTTAAAAAAATAGTAGAATTTTGATGTTAATTCTACGCGAGATTTTATCAAGAAAACTCAAAACAATCGATAAATGAAAATGTTGATTTTTTTATGTAAATTTTAGTAATCGATGTCAGCCAAGATGGATCGAGAAAAAACTATTTAGACGAATTTTAAAAAAGTGTGCGAATTCTAAAAGATGGAAATTTAAAGAGGTTATTTCTAAGAATTTCTCCCATTAAATGGTTTTTCAACTTGATTATTAGCAAGGAATGGACATGAAAAGGGCAATTTCTGTTCACTCTACCTTCCAATAATGGAATCTAGATAATAAAAGTTTAAACTACAAAAGTTAGGTATCACACATAGGTTGAATTTTGGTAAAATATTAAAAGTGAAGTTGTACGAAAGATGGAAGAAAGTGATAGGCTCCAAGCACTATAAAAGGAGCCTATGTATTTGGTTTCCGTTTTTTCTTTCATGAAATAGAAGTGAGAGATTTTTCTCAATTCGCCTATCGCCTATTGATTGATTTCATTTTTTTCCATCATCATCATCATGTCTCCGTCCAATCTTCTCATTGTCGATGCCGATTTCTTTCACTTTCCTATGTTTTCTCAAAATAGAGCCTTGGCTAGTCGCTGCTCTTCACCACTTGAAAACACCGCATTCTCACTGCCACAATTGTCAGCCTCTCCTCTTCTTGGTGGGCCACCGATCTTGGCACTCGATGGTGTGGCGTTACACGTCACTTTGATCAGCGAGATCAGGTTGCTCACGTTTTCTGGTCGTTGCCAGAGAAGAAGCATGGTCAGAGGGGCGTGGTTGAATGATAATTCTTTTTAAAAATTAAAAAAAAATATATATATATATATATTATTTAGCTACTAAACCTAAAGATTTTGATATAAAAATGCATACATTTGGTATGAATTTTTAAAATAACAAATAATTAATAGATGCCATTTTTAATTTTTGGTTGTGAAAAGAAACTTTAATTTGGCAAAAAAACTTTTTAATTTTTGTTTACTTTTGCAGAAAAATTGTTGAAGCCAAATTGCTACATCATAATTGCTATGGAAATGGGCAGCAGCATAATTATTTTTTCAGATTTGATTTTGGGCTTAATTTTCTCTACAAATCTTGGCAAATTTTCCATCTTAAGCGGCCATCACCACCTCTAAACTCCAAAAGCTCTTCACTCTACATCAATTCAAGAATTCATTCTTCCTTCTACAGAAACAATTATGCACTATTCTAAATTTTGCACTGTATTTTCTTTTTAAATGTTTTTTTTTTTTTTATTGCTTCTTGAGAATTTAAGCTTAACGCTTGCACACATCCGCCTCCTTCGAAAGTTGGGACTGTCACATCTTGTTCATTTTGACAAAGATTGAATCAAGGTAGATCCAAGACTAGTGTGCTTAGTTTCATTATCTTACTTTTCAATTTATGAAGTTTAAAATATATATTTCATTCCTTTAAGTTAAATTTTCAGCAACTTATATTATGTATTTTCAATTCATTTCACAACAGAAGACATAATAAATTAGTTTCAGTTTCAAGTTCTTGTTTATCCTTCATCTCAAGTTCTTGGTTATTTTAGTTTAAAGTGTATCTTACCTATTTTTCTGCACATCATTTTGATCCGATCTCATATGAAAGTTTGGGTGGTTACAACTTCGAATCTCTTGAAAAAGGGGAAGACAAATTAGATTAAAGAAAATTGTATAAAAATTTGGTTTCAAGTTTCATTTCATAGTTCAATATAATTCCAATTTAAATTCTAATTTTGCAATAATTGTATCTATGTTCTTGATTATTTTTTTAGGGGCTTTGCATAATTGTTTTTCTTTATAAGTTGTAAATTTTAGAAGTAGGTCTTTCTCACTCAATTGTTATTTTTATTTATCCATTCATTTATTTACTTGCTTTTTTTTTTAATACTTAGAATTTTGTTTCCTTTTTATTTAGCACATTATTAAATTTTACACATTTAAACTTTTGTTTTTTAATTCTTCAATCATGAGCTAAGTTCTTCTTTGGAATTCAATTATGTGAAAGCTCTAAAGAAAGTAGCAAAAGTCTAATATGTAGGATATAGTAACTTGGCTCAATTAATAGCTTGGTTTGTTTTTATTGATTTTAATTTCATCATTATTAGTCTAGTTTGATAAACTAGATTAGTATACTAAAATTGAATCTAATACAAAAATGGTTAGGTGAAATTTTGTTCTCATAAAAGTGATTAAGAAAAGAACCTAGAAATAGGACTTTATTTTTTACTCTAGACATAGGGCAAAATCTTTAGAACCAAGAGATTGTATATCTTAAGTTGAAAAGAAACTTCTCAAAAGATCGAATAGGTGTTGAATTAAATCTAGTTCATCAAAGCATTGAATTTGAGCTAAGTTACAAGTTTTCTCATATACTTTCGAAAAGGAGCATGAACATGTTTGAATCTCTATTTTCTTAAGTTTTTTTTTTTTAAAAAAAAAAAAAAAAAAGAAAGAAAGAAAAACCCAAATCAATTTTCTCTTGTTACTAAAATTGTAATTTTGAGGAAAAAAATTGTTGAAAAATCACTCCCTTGGGAGATGACTTGGTATATTTCCAATCTTTTTACTACTTGTCGACAATGTGCACTTGCATTAGACTAGAGACTTTTTTTCAAAGAAATTTCAATTTAGTAAAAGTGAGTTCAGCGATGAAAAAAGATAAAGTAAATGAAAGTTTTAGGTTTCTATCAATTTCTTTTGGGAAAAACTTGGGTGCAGTCAAGCCCCCGTTGCATTAATTAAAAATTACCATGTGGCAGTTTATTTTAAAAAAATATATATTTAAAAAATTATTTTGTTATGTGTATAGAGGAAGGGGAGTATGGGACTTAGTTGCACTTGTGTTCTTTCTTTTGAGATTTAAAAAATAAGGGTAAAATGGAAATTAAAAAATATGACGAACCTGGTTTCAGATTTTGAAAAATAGTAAAATGATTAAATAATTAACTAATTAATTAATAATTTGTGAATCCCATAGATACCCTAAGTCCAATAGGTTACATTCTCTTTCTTTAAAAAATATGCAAATTTTTTAATGCCAACAAAAATAAGCTTTAATGTTGAAGATATTATAAATGCAATAAATATTATAAATATATATTATTTAGAGTAGGTATCCATAACCTACCTAGGTTACTAAATATCATAAACCTCTCATTCAATTTCATGTTGTAACATGCACCCCGTTAAATTATATATTGTAACATACACTATTCTATATCCTATAAATAGTGGGGTATGGTGCATTTGTAAATCACACCAATTGAGTTGTTTTCTCTACTTTCTAATTTTCTCTACTTTGCTCTTTACTTTGTTTTACTTCTTTTGTTCTTCCTTTGCTCTTGCAATGTTCTAACACGTTATCAGCACAAGTCTCTACGATTTTGAAGATTTTGCAGAGATTAGATTTGATTCATTGGAATATCAAGAATGCTAGACTAGCCAGAGTTTTTTCCATAATTTTTTAGATATTTAGAATTTCGTTTGAATATGGTGAGTATTTTGATTTTGGTAATTTGGTCTTGTTTGGGTTTGCGGAAACAATATTGTATGTGTTTGATGTATTCATCATTGGTTTTCTCACCAACCATCATTCATCTTTATTCTATTAAAACTAAAGTCCAAAAGAATGTGAGTATTTTAAATTTTCATATATGCAACATATGCAGATTGTGAAATTGAATTGCAAATTTGACGTTAATTAAGTTTTTGCATTAGATCAATTTCTAAATTTTATGTACTTCTATAAGTTTTTAACTTTGTTGTGAATGAGGTTTGAAATTACAAGAATCAGACTAAGTACTCATGATGGAGATTATAATTGTATGGAAACCAAGTTTTGAATAATGTATGGTGCATACCTACAAACAAAATTAATCTCCTTTTTTAAGTTCTTATTTGTGTGGGGAAAGACAAAATTATATGATAAATGTTTACTTGTATGGTTGTGGCCCATGCCTGTGCAAACACAAGCAAGTAATCAATTGAAAAAAAAAAATTGGCAATGTTTATTCTCGATTTGGTGTTTAATCCACATGAAGAAACTTTTGGTAAAGGAAAATTAATATGATCAATCAAGATATATCTTGAGTTCAAATTCTAGTAATTTAAAATGTCTTCAATTTTTTAAGACTACCAAATTTTAAATTGTCATATATGTTTACAATTGTTTGTTACTTTGCATAAAGCATGCCATTTAGGAAAATTTAAAAATATATTGTGGTTTTATAAATTATTTAGGAAAATATTGTAGTTTTTGAAATATTTATGGAAATATTGTAGTTTTATTGGGAGTTGATATTTGGGGAGTTGTGTGCTTGGTCGAGGGTTGAACCCTCGTCCTTCTTTCTTTTTTTTTTTTTTTTTCATTTGCTTGGATATATATTTTTTTTAAATTGTTTTTCCCCCCACCTTCCCCTTCCACTTCTTCCACCTCCCCACTTCGAAAAATTTTAAAAAATATTATAGTTTTATAAATTATTTAGAATTATACTTTAATAAATTTTAAAAAATATTGTAGTTTTATAAATTATTTAGAATTATACTTTAATAATATTATTTTAACTAACATTCTTTTAAAAACCGTTATAATAACAAACATATATTTTATCACTAACCAACCAATATAAAATTAAAGTGTTAATATTAATACAACAATTTGTTGTTTTTTTTCTACTAAAATTAGTAATAATAAAAAAATTCAATGTGCCCCACAAGGCGGACGTCACCAATTTCGAGCTAGTTGGCGTCGTCGACTTTGCACTCTAGGTTGGTCTGGTGGATTTGGTTGCTCTAGTACCTCTGCAGACGCTTCATAGACGTCGTGTTCATGTGTATGCATGTTTGAAGACGATGGCCCGGCTTCTGAATCATAATATCCTGAACCAAAGGCTGGTTGCATCATCATCAGACTAGCATAACCAGTCTGGCTCTGCGTTTGCGTCTGCATCATAAGAGACAATTCTTCCACATTATCGTCAACCGCATCAAACTCATCTTCTTCTGCTCAAGCACGTCCCCTATGCCTAGGAATTGGTGGAGGTGCAATAGGTATATCGTACATGTAGTGTAATTCCTCTATATAACTTGCGTTATTATTGCATATAGTAAATACTTGATCTAGATTATTTGCAACATCACGAAGACTATTATTGCTCGATCTCTGTCAATTACAAAACAATTAGATAATATTTCAAATAAAATTTAAATAAAAAATAATTAAACAATATTTGATTATATACCAAATGACCCAAAGCCGCTCCCGAACGAGTAATGTAGCATCTCGTAATATTATTACACCAAATGATGTAATCTTGAGTTGCATTCCTATCGAATTGTCCAAGTAAAACGCCGACTGCAATAAACCTTCTACGATAGTGCCATCGCACTACCAAATGTGCAACTTTTTCAGACCAATCTGCAGTTCTCAGGTTAATGTCATGTAGTATGGGTTCAGTATTGCACTCTGATGGAACATCCTGTTTGAAACCAAACTGTCGGATTACCCTATCAGGAAGATGCCACTCACCAATGTGAAAACATATGAGTGGGCTTGTAACAACCCCAAATCGTTGGGGTAAATCCTCTTAGTAAATAAGTTTAAGTTATTATGTGTGAAAAAAAAAAAGATAATAATAATAAAAATATAGTTATCCTTATATATTCATGCCTTTATTTAAGCTAAGTTGGAATTTAGAAATTTGAGCTAAGGAAAAATTTGGAATTTAGAAAAAAAAAAAAAAAAGATAATTTTATCTTAGGGCAAGTAAAATAAGGTGATTAATTTTGGTGGGATTGGATAATTGAAGTAAATCTTGGTTGTAGAAGATTTTATTTGATTTTATTT
>QLSR01000127.1:2179032-2231532 GCA_031780015.1 Citrullus colocynthis
TGTGTTCCTTCGGGTTCACCAGAGGTTGTGGTCCTTCGGGTTCACCAGAGGTTGTGGTCCTTCGGGGTCACCAGAGGTTGTGGTCCTTTGGGTTCACTAGAGGTTGTGTTCCCTCGGGATCACCAGAGGGTTTTGTGATCCTTCGGGATCACCAGAGGTAAGAGTTCCTTCGGGGCTCCAGAGGTTTGTGGACATCCAAATCCAACTTAGGAAGAGTATAACCAGTTCCCTATGAAAGTATGTTAGATATGCCTGTCTTAAGGCTAATGCACTTAAAGGACTTGGGTGCCAGTATAACCAGTTTCCTATTGAAGTATGTTGATATGCCTGTTGTATGACTAATGCACTTAAAGGACTTGGGTGCCTAGCCTGGCTCCGGTAGTGGGGTCACTTACTGAGCAATATAATTGCTCACCCTTTTATCTTATTTTTTTTTTTAGGTAAGGGAAAGAACGTGCTGGCGAATGACAAGAGGAAACCTTGATGGCTTCACGGGACCCATAGTAGCTTCCGCCTAGCACTGCATTTTTTTTTAGGCTTGTCTTTTATTTTGTATATGGATTTTGTTTTTGTTTTCTGTTCATGGAATTTTGTTGATTTTATTAGGGGTACCCCAAACCAAAAATTCTTTCTATATGGGTTAAATAAAACAGAAATTTTCGTAAGTAGCATTGTTTCTTTCTTATTACTCAGCGTCGGGTCTTTTCTTGAAATATGCATGCATTGAGTAATGGTCTGATTAGGATGTATTAGTCGGGTCGTTACAGGGCTCATCGTCCGCCATATGTCTTGACCGCTCGTACAAAAATTGGGCAAAGTGTCCATAACAGCTTTGTAAGGTTCCCAAATAATCTGAAACATAACATATTACATTAAAAATATTAAATACAAGTATATAAAAAAAAATATGTATAAAAAATTCATTTGGGTTTAGTATTCACATACCTGGTCAGGTTGGAGCAGATTAAGCATATATCTATATTGACTCACTACATGTGTAGCTGACCTAGTTACACAAATTTGGTCTCTCCACCTATATTATTAAGTTAATATTTTAGGTTTAAAATTAACTATATTAGTCACAAAAAAAATATTAGCTAAATTAAATTAAAATGACATACCGAGAACCGTAGGCTCGTTCTGCTAATTGATGATCGTTGACATGTCGGAGTTGTGGAGCCATTGTTAGAGATCGTTCCCAAGCCCATATTTGTAGCAATATTAGAGGCCCAGCGATTTCACAAACATCAGGTTTTGTTGTCTTACATAGCTGTCTATACAACCATGCCAAACACGCTCCACCCCAAGAATACCGTCTCGCCTCATGGAGATTGGCTAAGAGTGGAAGGAACATTAGGTGCACGAAATGACTTGATTTATCAAAAAAAAGACTTCCGCCCATCATCTGCAGTATGTATACTCTTGCGTATCTCGTGACAGATTCTTCGTCTACATCATCATCAAGTCTTGGAAATTATGTCCCTAGCCATGTTACACTCAACCTTGATCCCCTAATTTTATTTGCAGGTGGGGTCACACTGAGTAGCATCTGACAAATATGCAGTCAGTCGTCATGCATTACCCCGGTAACAGGCTCGCCATCGACAGGTAGCCCAAATAATATTTCTATGTCCTGGCGTGTGATAGTGACTTTTACAGTAGGCACATGAAATGTATGGGTCTCTGGCCTCCATCTCTCAACAAGTGCAGTGATGAGGTGTCAGTCTAACTGAATGAATCCTAGTGTGGCAACCCCATAAAAGCCTGATGCACGCAGAAGTGGTAGTATGCGACGATGGAGTGGTATGGTACGATAAATAACTGCCTCACGCCGTCTACAGCACATCTCGTCTGTAGTCCGATCTTGCCATACATTTGTTAATCGATGAACATATTGATCGTATAAAATATCAGGATCAATCGGTCCTGGGTTTAAAGCCATGATCTAGAAGAAAACAAATCACATATTTATCGTGAGCATACAAATAAATTAGGACCTAAAAGCGAGAGAGAGTGATATAGTGAGAGCACATGATAAAAATATTAATTTTATCATTAAAACATTGGTTACATGATAGAAATGTTAACGAAAAAAATCTCTAACTGTTTGGTGCCTGTCTTCGTAACGAAGGACATTTCCTTCGATTATGACCTAACTGATTATAAAATCCGCAACGTACTTGAGAACTTAGTTCTGTCCAGTCCATCTCATCATGATATCGTGAACTCTTTGGTCTACCAGGTTTTCTCAATAAAATAGGCATATTAGGAGGAGTGATCCAGTATTCTTTATGCGGTACAGGTTGAAATTGAGGAGAGTAGCATGCAGCGTATGTCGACATTTTATAGTAGTTCTCAATGAAATCTTCATAGTTCATGTTAAATCGTGAGCAAACTGCCATAAAATGCGAACATGGAATATCAAATGCTTGCCACTTGTTACATGAACAGTACCGTTCGAAATCACTTAGCTTCAGTATTTGAATATAGAATTGAGGTTGTGACGTCCGATTTTCACATGAAATACACCTTCATATCAATCATATGATTGGACTTCATGTTTACTGGATCTTGCAGCCCATTTTGAGATTTTTTCATGTGCGTATCTGAATATTTACTCATTCAGTATTATAAAAATATTTGGAACAAATTGTTGATTATTAAAAAGAAAATTATTACCAGGTGTATTTATCTCGAGGTTCCAAGACAGCTTTTATTTCTTCTCTTCTTTTCTCAAAATAATTTACACACTTGTAGAATGTTATTTGAGCAAGAGCATTTATCGACAACATTCGAGCTCCTTTGAGAACTCCGTTGATGCACTCTGATAGATTCGTCGTCATCCACCAGTACCTAAACCCTCCATCGTGCGCTTGAGTCCATTGCTCAATACCAATGTTGTCAAAAAAACTCATACAACTCCTATTTATTCGCTTGATGTCTTCCACTGCTTTATCAAACTTGCAAACTTGGAACTAAAATCCAGCACGATATACAAAATTTTTTAATGTATTGAACTTTTATTTTTTAATTAAAATTACTTACAATATAGCATAAGCAGAATCTATGGTGACATTTTGGCCCTGTCCAACCATTTTCTTGATTGTCCACTGCCGAGTTGATGCCACCATGCCGATCCGAAATCAAGCACACCTCTTCATGTATAAAAATTTCTCTGAGGTGTTTTAAAAACCATCCCCACGTGTCAGCGGACTCCTCATCTACAACGGCAAATGCAAGAGGAAGAAGATGCCCATTCGAATCAACTGATATAGCAATTAGCAACTTTCCTCGATATTTTCAATACAAGTGAGTACCGTCTATATGAATAATCGGCCGACATCTATTAAATGCTTCTATTCAAGGACCAAATACCCAAAATACAGAAGTAAGAATGGCATGTCCTTCAGTAGGTGTGCTCTTTATTCTCCACTCCACTCGTGTGTCCAGATTTGTATGCTTGACCATATACAACCACCTGGGCAACAGTTTGTATGAGTCATCCCAATCACCAAACACTCTGGCCAATATCTTTCATTTACCCTCCCACACCCTATGGTAAGGAACATGGTATCCCCATTTTGTTTTGATGTCGGATTGTAGTTGTGCCACACTAATGGACGGTTTTTCCCTCACAGCTTCACAAAACTCCAGTGCAATCATTGAAAAATCTAATTGCACATGAGTTTGGCTAAGCTCTGAGTAAAAACATGTATGTTGGTCAACACACTTAGTAATCTCGAACAAATTGTGAGATTTTTTCTTCGCTGCACGGAGTCGCCACTTGCAACCGTCCTCCCATTTCTTACACTGAATTGCCCAAATATTCAGTGTTGATTCCACGACCTCATATGGTGCGTGACACTTGATCACGAAACACTTGACCAAATGTTGTAACATTTCTTTGTTTTGAAAAATCATACCTTTATGTAATTGGGTATTGTCGACGACTACTGGGGCTACAACTGGGTCATGTTCTCTAACGCTATCTATTATATTCATGTCAAGATTAGCGAATGTATCTGATGGCATTTCATGTTCACGACCATCGAAATCCAACTCCTCAAATTCATCATCTATTTTTGTTCTAAAATCCCTATATTAATTACCAGCCACCATATTTTCATCGTCATAGGCTGGTGCAACTGATTCAGGATCAGGATCAATACATTGATTCGAGTATACAAATTGACTCAACGATTATGCATTCAAGTCTACATCCAAGCCTACCCTACTCACATTAACGTATAAATGCACTAGGTTCGGGAGCGGCATTGCAATTGAAAACATCAAATTCATCACTTGTTCGTTATGAATGGGGAATGGCATATACTTTACAAATCCTAATGGTGTTAGATTAAGATGTCTATATATTATTTCTAAGTGGTTTGATCTCATATCTACACCAAGTGATAGCCCAATCATTTCAACAAATTGTTCAAAAACAAGTCCACTATTCACATTTATGCTAAAACCCCCACATGCTGGCTGATCATATTCAACTCCATCAACACCATCAATCATATGACCATTTGTAAACAACATAAATCCCAAACACTTGTCTGCCATTTTCTAAAAAAAAAAGAAAACAACAATATACATCACTAATTATTTAACTAAAAACTCTAATATTAAAAAAATCTAGTAATATCTAAAATGCAACGAAAATATAAATTTGTACTAAAAAATTAGAATTTACAGTAATACTAAATTTAAAAAACAAAAAGAACATTAAAAGGTAATATTATTTTTTAAAATTTCTGAAACTAATATTATTTATTTTAATAAAGATCAATATTATTTCTTCTAAAAATCAATATTATTTTTTTAAAAAAAATTAACATGGTAGATCTAATATAATATTAATATGATAAATCTAGTATAATATAAACAAGAACATTAACTTATAGAAACTCATAACATCAATATATAAATATTATTCAATTCAAACACTATTAACAAAATATACGAACATTAAAATGACATATTTAGATTTAAATGGTATGTCTAGTATAATATAAATATCAGAAAATGAACTGATAACTTACAAATTCAGTAATGGTTTACTAATTTTTCTTTCTCGAAGTGACAACGATCGATCTTTGCTTTCCAAATAGCAACAAATACTATAAAAATAAAAATAGCATGAGAATAGGGAAAAAAAATTTATATTATCTTTAAAAAATATATATTTCATAAATCAAATTTACAAACCTCATAAATTTGGAAAAAAAAAAAAGAGTATTTCGATAGATAGTGGGAAAATGAGAGGAAGAAGAGGTCGGATTGGAAGAAGGAATAGTGGGAGGAAGAGAGGCCGGATTGAGGAAGAGAGGATTGGAAGAAGAAATAGTGGGAGGAAGAGAGGCCGAGGCGGTCATTTAAAGACATTTGGTCGAGGGTTCAACCCTCGACCATAAGTCACGGGCTCCGCCGCAGGGAATCTCTACGACAACGCGACGAGACCTGCGACGGATTCTCTGCGACGACGCAACGGGACGTGCGGCGGATTCTCTGCGACGACGGGACATACGGCGAAATCTCCTTGCGTTGGTAGTAGGCCTTGTGTTGGTAGTAGGCCTTGCTTTGGTAATAGGCCTTGCGTTGGTCGAAAGTTGAGGCCTCTTTGCGTTGGTCGAAAGTTGAGGCCTCCTTGCGTTGGTCAAAGTAGGCCTTGCGTTAGTCGAGAGTTGAGGTCTCGACCTTTGCCTTTTCCACTTTTCAATCTTCTCTCTCAGGCCTCCTTGCGTTGGTCGAAATAGGCCTTGTGTTGGTCGAAAGCTTGCGTTGGTCGAGGGTTAAGGTCTCGACCTTTGCCTTTGTCGAAGGTTGAGGTCTCGTCCTTTGCATTTTCCACTTTTCAATCTTCTCTCTCCTCCCAACTACCATACTTTCCTAAATAGTTTCCAAACTACAATATTTTTCTAATTATTTTTACTAAATACAATATTTCAATAAAAGGTCCTGCCATTTAGGCTAAGGTCGTCAATTATGATCTTATTTTAGATTTAATTGAAATGTTTCCTAATTTGTTTGTATGTTTATATATTTGAACAAGAAAATTGAAATTAGGATGTTTATCTTTCATATTTCTAATGGTTGGAAGTTTTCTAATCGAGATTAGGATTCTCTCCTACTTATATTATCCTTTATCTATTAAGATTATCTTTCCATAATACTATCTTTTGTTTTTTAAATATGATTAGAATAAATATCCAAGACTATTTTTAATTTTACTTTGAAATGTTTAAGATTTTAAAATATTAGAGATTATATCTTAAGTAAATTATTTTTTTTAATATTAAAAATAAAGCATAATGATTCACTTGAATCATTAATATATTAATTAGCTATTAATTAAAAGAATAATGAATAAAAAAATTTTTAAAAATGACTATAAGGGAACTCTATCTAATGAAAGCTGACCGTAAGGAACACTTGACCTTGGAACTAACCTAGAAGTTGAATTAGTCAAATTTTTGTCATGCTGATATTGAAATTTCTTTGATTGTTGAATATTTTAATTATTCTCGTGTGAAAAAATTTGCAAACTTTTGAAACTTATAGTGGTTATATGTATTTGATTAAATTCTCTCATGGCAAAGTTTATGAAAGTTATGTATAATAGTTAATTATACTCTTTCTAAAGTTGATTTTGATTTAATGCATCTGAAGTTGCATAAATCAACTAGTGCTCATTGTTTTTGCTTTGCACCTGTAATTGCACATATTTTAAATTAATAAATGCTTATAAACTAATAAACATATATTCATATACCAAACATGCTCTGCTCTTGCATTAGCAATTTGAGAAAAAAAAGTTTGAAAAACATTATGATGACATATTTATCTAATCTCTTTTGAGGTTGAATAAAACGAATGAGCATATAATAATGATTTTCGACTAAATAATTTAATATCATTTCTTAAAGTGAATGCTTCAATATCTAATAACTGTGGTCAGAATCATGTTATAAAGGAAGAAATAATTATTCTATTGAAACCACACACATATAATGTTTTGAAAGAGAATTTTATTTTTCAAATGTGATGCACAAGAAACAATAACATTGTATCTATTGTAATTAAATGTTTCTTTGAAAATTAAAATCCTAAGTAATGAAAAAGAAAATGTGAAAGCAAATTTTGAGAATTTATTTGAATATCTTGAAGAGATAATTTATCTTTTTAACCCCTAAATATGGTATTATTTGGATGTTATAAGTTTCTTAGGGGATGGACTATGAAGAAACCTTCTCTCTTATTGTCATGCTAGAGTCAATTAGGATACTCTTATCCATTGCCACATTTTATGATTATGAAATTTGGCAAATGGATGTCAAGACAGCTTTTCTGAATAGCAATCTTGAAGAGAGTATTTATATGTCTCAACCAGAAGGGTTTATTTAGGGTCAAGAGCAAAAAATTTGCAAACTTAATCAATCCATTTATGGGTTAAAACAAGCATATAGATCCTGAAATATAAGATTTGATACTGCGATCAAATCTTATGGCTTTGAACAAAATGTTGACGAACCTTGTGTCTACAAGAAGATTATCAACACTACTATAGCCTTTCCAGTGTTGTATGTAGATGATATCTTACTTATTGGAAATGATGTAAGATTCCTAAATGACGTTAAAAAATGGCTAGCAACTCAACTCCAAATGAAAGATTTGGAAGAAGCACAGTACGTTCTTAGGACCCAAATAGTTCGGAATCCCAAAAACATAACATTAGACATGTCTCAGGCATCATATATTGACAAGATGTTGTCGAGATATAAGATGCAAAATTTCAAGAGGGGTTTGATGCCTGAATTTCAAGAGATGTTTGTTACTTTTCAGGCATGGAATTCATTTGTCGAAGGAACAATGTTCTAAAACACCTCAAGAAGTTGAGGATATGAGACACATTCCCTATGCATCAGCAGTAGGAAGTTGATGTATGTCATGTTGTGTACACAACCTGACATATGCTATGCTGTGGGAATTGTCAGCAAGTATCATTCCAGTCCGTGATATACTCATTGGACTGTCGATAAAAACATCCTCAAGTATCTAAGGCAAACAAGAGATTACATGCTCATGTATGATGCTAAGGTTTTGATTCTTACAGGATACGTTGACTTTGATTCTCAATCCGATAAAGATTCAAGGAAATCCACATCGGGATCAATGTTCACTCTAAATGGAGGAGCAATAGTATGAAGAAGTATCAAGCAAAGTTGCAATGTTAACTCTACCATGGAGGCTAAATACGTAGTTGCGTGTAAGATGGCAAAGGAAGCTATATGGCTAAAGAAGTTCTTGATCGATCTAGAAGTGGTTCCAAATATGCATCTACCTATCCACCCTCTACTGTGATAACAGTGGAGCAGTTGCAAATTTTAAAGAACCCAAAAGCCATGAACGCAAAGAACACATTGAGCGCAAATATCATCTCATCAGGAAGATTGTCCAACGAAGAAACATTATTATTAAACAAATAGCCTCAGAGGATAACATAGTTGATCCATTTACAAAGGCTCTCACAGCTAAAGTGTTTGAGAGTCACCTAGTGAGTCTAGGATTACGATTGTTTAACTTAGGGCAAGTGGGAGAAAGGCTCCCAAAAGTCATAGGTACGAGATGCCCTAGTTTATTATATATTTTTGTTCTCTCTAAACTCAACATTATGTATATATGGCCCCACTAGTGTTTTAGTCCAAGTGAGAATCTGTTGGGTTTTATGTCCTAAAACTTATGGTTTGTAAACAATAAACATATTTGATCTTTCAGTAAAGTTGTTGTTGAGGTTTATTTAGATAAAATAAATTGCAACCCTGAAATTCAATAAAACTAAGAATCTCTGGTTATAGCATGAAAACTTGAACTTTATGTGGAGACATAAGAGTGGATCAAGTTCGAGTGAGTAAGCCAAAACGATCTATAGTATATGGATAACGTTGGTACCTTATTCTAAGGACACTATTGGATGCGGCCTACTTTGTATTTGATACAAACGATGTGATTCTAAATCATTCATGCGGAGACATGCGAGTGAGGGCATCCTATGCAATAAGTTTGCATAAGACCGGACCGTGAAGTAGTCATTTTTTCTTTATAACATCATTTACTATTAAGACTGATTGTTTCAACACTATGACCTAGGTAACTCGATCTTAATCCTGAGCTAACTATGAACTCTTTTTTATTCAGGATTATCCTTAAATATGCATGGGTGAGAGTGACCCGAGTTTGCTGCTCAATAAGCCCCCCATTTCAGGGGTAAGATCGGGTAGATAGTTGGGGACATGGGGTGCAAGACAAAATTCACTCCTACCCTTTTTTTAGGGATAGTAAATAGGTTGTTCCCTTAAGTGTTGACTCTGGGTCTTAAACAAGGGGTCCCACCTTCTCATTAGCCCGAGAGGGATTTGATTTGGTAGTTGGACTACAAACCAATTTTTCATTAGATGATTAGTGAGACTTAAGGAACTAAAGGCTATTACGATGGTAAAATGGTAATTTTGACCCAGTTGTAGTTACGAACAACCTGTGAAGGGTCAACTTACTAATCATGGTTAGATCAAGTTGATAGAAATATATCTATAGTGAGGAGAATGCAACTACTAGGCTTTAGTGGAGTGTCCCGGTAGATAACAAATGTTGGTTAACTAGGTTAAAGAGTTTGGTCGATTAATCTCGGATCATTGGAGCTCATGACCTGTAGGTTCATTAGGTCCCCTCGCTAGCTCATATCAAACCAAACCTTAGAACAATGTGATGAGCGAATTTAAAGTGTTCGAATTCAGTTTAGGAAGTAAGTATTAAATATATTCGATATATTTAACGGCTTATTGTTTAATTACAAATTAAACAATAGAGAAAGTTGGAGATATTTAAATATGATTTAAATATCGGATATATGAATAGAGATTTGTATAAAGTGATTGGGACTAGAGAAATTGGTATATTTGTCATTAACTTAATATTTGATATTAAATATTTATAATTAATTAAATTGTTTAATTTTGATTTTATGTATATAACTAATTATTTAAATTCATTGTTATATAAAATGACATTTAGAGAAATTTTGGAATAATTTGACTTTTGAAAGTCAAAAGTCAACATCGCCTTAGTGTCTTTTTTTTCCAAAAATTAAACCAAGTTAGTGGATTTATCCCACAATTAGTGTTAGTATGACTAATACACTATTGAAGCTTTGTGTTTTCTCCATGTTTTGGCACTAATCCCACTCAAACTTAATCAAATTGGGTGTCGATTTGTGGTATAATCTTATTTGCATGAAAACCTCCTCAAATAGAGATGTGTTGATGAAATTAAATTTTATCTTGGATGTTTGTAATTCTAAAATTGTTCAAACATACCACAACTCTCTTTACTCCTCAAAATTTCTTCCAAATTCATCACAGTCGGATCCTACAATCCGTTCTAAAGTCGAAGAATAGCCGAGAAGACACTAGCAGTGGTCCAAGAATGGTTCATGATCAAATTCAACTGAATAATCGGAGCAATTTTGAGCTACAAAGGTAAAAGCTTACTACCCTCTGTTTTTATGTATTAAGAATAGCATGCTTAGTTCCTTAAAATAAAGCAAATTAAAGTGTTTTAGATCCTTTTACTTCTGCTTGCATGTTGTAAACTCCTTTAGATATAATGTTCCTCCAAAAGAAAGATATTAGAGTAGAGTTGAACATATAGTATGTTTTATTTAAGAATTAGTTTACGTTGATTTATTTTCGTTCAAATAAATCTAATTATGATCAAGTTAGTGTTGAAAATGCAGGTTAGTTATCTAATCCATAAGAGCTAGATCTTAAACGATTACTTAATTAGTACATGGAGAAGAATTTTTATATTATGATAGTTTATAAAGCAAATTATAACAATTACTAAAATTCTGACAATTCATAAGGCTAGCTAAGAATGTTATTATGTGAAGATAACATCACAGATGAACTTCTACATTCATGACCTTAAAGAAAATGGTGGCATCATGATCCAACAAATTTCTAAAAAAGACGACTTGGCAAACTTATTATGAAGATGTTATCCACAATAACATTTGAGAAGTTACTACAAACATTTGAATGTAGCGACTATGAGATGTCAAATGATGTTTCCATGAGGGGAGTAAACGTACTGCACTCTTTTTCCCTTGACTGTGGTTTTTCCCAATGGGTTTTCCTAGCAAGGTTTTTGATGAGGCAGTCATTAAAGTATATAAAATAATGTAATTTTTTTCTTTCACTAGGATTTTTTTCTCATTGGGTTTTTTCCTAGTAAAGTTTTAACGAGACATCTATTTTATATAATATAGATATCTAAGGGGAAGTATTATAAATCTAATAGATATTATAAATATATACTATTTAGTGTAAATATCCATAACCGACATATGTTCCAAATATCATAAACCTCCTATTCAAATTCATGTTGTAACATACACCCCCACTAAATTCTATATTGTAATTCCATGTCCTATAAATAGTGGGGTATGATGCATTTGTAATACATACCACAATTGAGTTGTTTTCTTTACTTTCCAATTTTCTCTACTTTGCTTTGCTTCTTTTGTTCTTCCTTTGTTCTTGCAATGTTCTTATTTTACAATAGAAAACATTAATTAAAAAATCAAACCAAAATATGGAAATAAAAAAACCATTAAAAATAAATAAATAGATAAAACAGAGAAATGATTGAATCATCCCACATATGCAAGACCTCGTTTGGAATGACTAGAGAAAAAATAATTTTTGAAAAAGTCATTTTTATTTAAACATTTTTTTATAAAAAAAAACGTTTAAAATAAATTTTAAAAGTGTTGGAAAAGCTATTTTAGATGGTTACTAAACACACCATAAATGTATTTACATTTAAAGTAAAGTAACCAAAGATTTCATCTTAATTCAAAATTAAAAAAAAAAATAGGGGCGATTTTGGTGGTTTGATTTATTGATTAATGAAATAGAGGAAGGGAAGATTTAATTAGATTGTAAATGAAGATATCCCAAGGGCAATTTTGGATTTGATCCTAATTCCATTTTGAAAAAGGATATGGGTGATTTTGATGGATCTAATATTGATATTGAAATATAGGAAGCAAGATTTAATTAAATGAAAATATTTTCAAGGGCAATTATGGAATTTGGTACTAATGGCCGATTTTTTGGATTATCCAAGTATTTAAATAATCAGATTTAGTTACACTATCAAAATTTGAAAGTATTGGTGAGGGTAGTGCGGATTTCGAAAGTCTGATCATGCGAAAAATGAGTAACTTGCTATAAATTTTAAAATGGAACTTAAAATGTTAATATTTAGTACAACTTTCCATGATGATGCGAATCCCCGTAATAATGTGATTGAGAACCTATTTAGGGAGAATAAAATTACAAACTTAGGAATGAGACCCACATTTTGATTACTCTTAGTGCATCTCAGCATGGCCACAATTCACTTCATAATTATTGTGGAATAGTTCCCTTTCATATAAATTTTACTCATTACACATAAATCAGTTGAGACTTTGTTTATGAATAAATCTGACACTGACACCAAATGAAAGCGTACCAGATGCTGTGATAGATTATCACTTTTTCCAAACATTACCCAAATTACATAATGAAATGACCTAATAAGACATCCTATTCTTTCTCTCTGCATTCAACTTCTCTACAGTACATCAAATGGGCTTCATAGGCAAGATCTCTAAAATCGTAAATTAAGATATGGTTTGTATCATCTCAAAGCCAATGACATTTTTCAGCCTATACAATATTCAGAAGCATTGCACTATCCACCAATATATATTCACTAGTACGTTTTAGCAACACATTTACACCTTAAGAGTCTTGGAATGGTCGTGAGGCATTCACAAGCTTAGCCCTTCGGGTTCTCGGGTCCACCTCAACTCGAAGACCAACTTCAGCAATCTCAGGCACATCTACAGAACCTTGAACTTCCAATTCAGATACTAACCTTTGATTTTCTAAGTTCCCTTCCAGTAAGTTCCTCACAGCCCAAATGCCCCATTCCCTCAAAAAGGGATTGTTTTCATCAGCAACACACTGTTGCAATAGCACAAACACTCCATTCTTACGTCTAATGTCATCTTGTACATGCTTCCTTCTGTATAAACAATTTGCAATGACAGCAACAATATCTCTTCGAAACCCTTTATATGGACACGCCTTTAATATGTTTGGAAGATTTGTTCTATCTTCATTCTCTGCTTGTTGAAGTGCTTTCTTTATTACCGCCGGCAGTTCGATATCACGGAGAATGCCCAAAAGCAAATCAATAAGTCCAAGAGAGAGAAGCACATCAACTGCATCCTCAGAGACATCTTTATCTCCTTTCTTACTATCTTGTGCACAAATATCTCTTAAAATAGTGAGTGAGTACCCAAGAACATCTCCTGCAATTGTGCCTGTTGGGAGACCACTCTTGCATATTGGGGTAGAATCGATGATAGAAACGGAGGTCTGAAATATTCTATACAGACAAGATGCAAAATCCTTGGTAACAGCAATATCTCCAATTTGCTCATTCAGTATCTCTGATATGATTGTCAAAAGATATGCTTGTTCTGATGAAAAGGAAATGTCACTGCATTTAGCTTTGTTGCTATCTTCATAAGTATCAATAGGGCTTAACTTAGAGAAAAGCATTGGAAAATAAGGTTCTTCTAAGCATATTCTTGAAAGAAGCAACTTCACCCAATCTTCGACAAAACCAACTACAAAAACCCCAAAATGGAGTGTGGAAACAAATGAGACATTCCAAAGAGAAATAAATGATGACAACGAAGATATATAAAAGGAAAAGATAAACCAAAAAGTTAAAGGAAATCTAATAGTTTACCTGAAGATGCAGTCCTCACAATCTCTTCAATAATAGGCAACCCTGAGTCACCGCAAAATGATGCAACCAGTTCAGAGTGTCTACTACATAGGTAGATGATCATACTCAAAGGATCAGAAACCTCATGATTCGGAATACGAGCAAGTAGGAGAAACTTGTCAGGGAACAATCCATGCCAAATTTCTTTTTGATGCTCTTCCCCAGCCAGTGAAACATTTGCTAGAACCTGCAGTCCTAGTCTAATGATCACACAATTGGCATCATACATCTGCATAGCATCCTGCAAAATTCTTGATACAACTCCAACTCCATTTTGCTCAATGAAAACATTCTGGTTTCTAATTTCTCCAGCACAAAGGTTTCTTAGGAGCTTCAAGGATGACAATAGCAGCACATCACCAGAAGTGTGAATGACACACTGAATCAGTTCCAGCACACAAGGAAGGATGTTCTGAGAAGCCAAATTTGATCGACCCTCAATACTTTTGGAAGCTTCAATAAGGGTTTCTAAGGATGCTTCTAGGTTGCAAGAGTTTGTGGCGATGAACAACTGTTGACTAATTCTTTCAGGTATGGACTGCTCAAATGATGATGAGTTCTTCATTTGCTGATAGAACTACTCAGTAGGCCACAAACAAGGCTACTTTTGAAAAAGAAAGGTTAAGAAATTTCCGTAGAAATCTGAAATTCAAGAGTACGAAACAATGATTACCTCCCTAAGAACAGGAGACTAGTTCACTTGAATAAACCAAAAGAACTTAGTATAAGTAGTGAACTTCAATTTTTTTCAAGTTGAAATTTTTTCATAACTTCAAAATATTAGAAGAGTAAATGGTCAAGTTTGGTTACAGTCGAATAGGCAACTAAATCATGATGTTTGATTTACCACGTGTGAACTGGACGAATGTTTTTCAATTTTGTTTGCTTTGATGTTGTTTGGGCCCAAAATATTGAATCTTGTAGAGACTTTAGGAAATTTTCATAAATGTTCTCCTATGCTCATATTAACAATACTTAATATTTTCCCGTGCTTTAACTAACACCAAATTAACCAAGTTATTCTTTTACATTACTGTCCTCCACAAGAACAACTTACCGTAACTTTAAATTCCAAAACTTTCAATACTTCAACAAGGTGTCCAGAAAGTCAATTTCTTTACAAAGAAAAGAAAAAACTACAGTTGAAATGTCAAATTTGGAATGAATAAATGATATATACAACAATAAACTTTGTAAGACTTGAGTTTAATCATTTCAGTTTTTCTTTTCCAATCCTTGCCCAAATGCATATGAACCTGACAGCTAAGCCCTGTCTAAAACAATTTTGTTTTTAGTTTCCTATTTTCAAACTCTACACTTGCTTCCTCAAATTTTTTTATAGGTTTTCCCTTTCATTAAAAATATATTTGAATTGTTCAAAAACAAATTAGAAAAACGTTATAGTTATCAAATTTTTGCAAAGATTTTTAAAATATTTTTACAAAGTAGAAGACAGACTAAAAACACATAAACACAAGGATGGAAGTATTTGATAACAAAGAAAACGCATAAGTGGAAGTAGGGTCTATAACCAAGAGAACACTTTTTTGCTTCTACTTGCTCCTCCTCTTCTAAATTCTTTTGTAATTATAGGTTAACCCAAGTTTATATAAGTGCAAGGATGATTACTTTTCCTTTTCCATCAAATTGATGGCTTCGTTCGTACTAATTAGATCCCAAAATCAAATTCTCCCCAAACTTAACTATAGCATTTCGTTTCAATAGTTTCTAGACAACTACCATTATCAAATGACTTTATCCAACTCCTCTGCTAGTCTAAGGAATATCACAGCCCTCTTCCAATACTCTCTTTGTCTCTTCCGACCAATAGCCTATATCATTTCCTTTAACCAGAACAACTAAGATTCTAAATTCCAAAATGAAACAAGACCCTTTTCTATATCGAATCCAAAGACTTGTAACCAAACAAAACAAATTGTAGACTACCAAACCATACCTGTGTATTTCGAGTCTCAAATTACCAGTTTCCTTTATCTCACAAAGTGGCAAAAGTTTTTTTACTTTCCTTTTGAAACATATCCTCAATACACAAGGTGTGACTATTTAACTCTTCAATCAATCTTATATTTCGAGTTGGATAATCCTTCTTTAGTGGGATCTTCCTTCACCGATTGCCATTAATTTTGAACTCCAAAAGTTTTACTCATGATCTAGCTAACTAAGCTAGAGTCTTTTCATCACAATAAGGGTATGGATGTACAACCTTACTTAAACAGGATATGTTCTATAGGTTGTACAAATGTGCCCTTGAGTTCTAAAACAAGGGTATGGATAACTCTTCAATTCACGTCCAATGTTGCTTTCTTTCTCTTTTACCAATTTCCAATTTGAGTCTCAAGAGATATTTACTTCATTAGCTGGTAACCTTGAATCAGTCCCTCCTCCTTCCCTTTAATTATATCATGCATACACCACTTTCATACACATGGTACTGCATACATCACTTTTATATCCACAGAACCCACTAGGGGTGCGTCACTTTCATATACCCAGGTCTCTAGGTATGTATCATTTTCATACACACCAACTCTAGAACATCACTTTCATGCACTAGAAGTCCTTAGTCATGCACCACTTCAATTAAATCTTAGAGGAAAAAGGAGGAAAACCATTCATCATTTTCATAACTTTAAGGATCATTCACACATACATGAGGTTCCGCATAGAAAATCAGTTTCACAATGTGTGCAACATAGTAGACCATTCACACCTAACTTCACAATCATGACACACATAACATGACATTCATGACTTTCATTAACCACAGTATACAATTCATGCCTCAATCAATTGGGGAAAATTTTGTAAATGGTGCCTCATAAATCAAAGCATCCAAATTCATGGCATTTAAAATACATGGCTTTCATGCTTCACAACTAACTCAAGTAATCACATAAACACCCAACTTTGCTATTAGGCATTCCAACAATAAGATCACTTACCTCAAAATTGGACTTTTATTATCAATGAAATAATCCTCCTTTAGCTTACGGAAGTTTGCCCCAAATCCTATAACATGTACTAGAATTAGTTCCAACATTGAAACCGAAATAGATATTGTAAATTGACTCCAATCTACAATGCAAAGCCTCATGGGTATCAACAACCTTGTGCCAAATGTCAATGGTTATTAAAGAACTTCAAGAAAAACCCACCAAAATACCAAAATCTTACCCAATACAAGGTTCCGATGAGACACGGCGGATTTCGGCAACCGGCGGCGACTAAGGACGGCGGACTGCTTCCAGTGGCTGGCGGCAAATTGCGGGAGGCGCGACGGCTAGACAAAACGCCACAATATCGGACGACCTCGCGACTGGCGGACGGTCTGCCGGTAGGCGACAGTAGATGGCGATGGACCACGGACACGAGCGTCGGCGCGGGCGAGCGGCGGGTCAGAGGTGCGGCGGCGTCACTGAGAAACGGCGGCGGCAGGAACTCAAAAGGGAGGGAGGGTGGCTGGAACTCGAAGGAGAAGAGATGAATGTGGTCAAGGGAGAGACTGGCAGCTTCCACACCTCCGTCTCTCTCTCATGCCTTTACTCTCAGTTTGGAAGGAAAACCATGAGTGTTTTTTGTCAAAACACCTTTAAACTTAATATTACAACAAAAGAAAAAAATTACAAAAAGAAAAATTAAAAATTCTCTTCAAGGATGGTTGATGCCCTTTTCCTTCTCTATTTTATCTCTTTTTTATTCTCTCTTCTTCAATACTCTCTTATTTCAATACTCTCTTATTTCCTGTTTGTTAAATATTTGACATTTGTATACCTAAAAAAATCTTGACTAAGAGTATATAGACTATAATAAGAAGAAAAGGAATAATAGAAGCACAAAGAGATTTTAAAACCTACATATTTTAACAAAATTGTATCTCAGTAGTTGAGAATGTGTTAATAACCAAATACATTTTTTTATTTGATTATTTATCATTTTGGTACGTTATAAAGAGAAATTTTGATTTCAAAATTTTGTAACATTTTTTGTTTTAACTTAAAATTTTGTTTTCTATTTTGATTTTCAAAAAATTTGATGTAAGAATTAGAAAAATAAAAGAAAAGTGAGAGTATCTATATGAAAAAACGAGAGCGACTTGAACAATAAGGCTCACCCTCTCAGAGAGAGATTTGGTCAAATTGTTCATGAGAAGATTAGTGGTACTTAAGGATTAAAAAGTAATTGCAAGGGTAAAACAAACATTTGACCCAGTTATAATCCTGAACAACTCATGAATAATCGACTTATGTGTAACGGTTATATCTATGGACACAACATATTCTATAGTGTATAAAAGTGCAACTATAGGTCTATAGTGGTTTGCCTCATAGTTAATGGATGTTGATTTTTAATTAAATAGTTTAGTTAATTAATCTTGGATCATTAGGTCCTCATGCTAGCTCAGAATGGATTAACAAAGACCATAGTTTGAAAGAATAATTTGAATTGTTCAAATTAGCTTAAGGAAATATATAGTTAATTGTAAATATGATTTATAATTAAAATCATATATTTTGGAAGAATTAATTTGAATGAGATTCAAATATTAAAACTATAAGCTGAAAATTAATATGAATGAGATTCATATTAAAACGATAAGTTGGGAGAGAAATGTTGAGTTGAATACAATTCCAAATGTATAACTAATTAAATATTAGATATTTAATTAGTTTTTTATTTTATTTAAATAAATTATTTTAATTAAATTAAATAAAAATCACTCCCCTTGATGAGGCGGAGGAGTGGTGAGTGGTGGACTTCCTCTCACGTTAAAAACCATTCCTACTACATTTTGAAGAAGATGTTCCTTGGGGAAAATCAATAGGAGGCACCCAATTTGTAGAAAAGGTGATTTCAATTTATTGGGAGAAGACTAAGACAGTCTTGAAAGGTAATTCTTTCTCAAACCTGTTTAATCTTAAATTAATCCCAACATGTTGATGTGTGTTTTAATTCTAATTTTATGTAATTTCATCCTTCTAAAATCAAAACAAAAGCGTTCATATATTTCCGTTGTGGGATCTGATCCCACCAAAACTCAATTGTCTAATCGTATTTTTGGTATCATAATAGTATAATATTTAAACTAAAGTTTCAAACGAGAAACGAGAAAATTATTAGAAGCACTGAAACTCTTAAAATTTGACTTTGATTTTTTGCAAACTAGTTTAATTTTAGTTATTTTATTTAATATCTCTTTGTCTTGTTTATAGTTGTTACAGATGAGAACGTTTAGAGTTACTAAAACAAGACTTTTTTCCCTTTTGTGGTGAAGTTGAATCTGTCGAAATACGAAGGTAAGTATGATCTACTCATGTCTCTAAGGGTCTGTTTGGGGGTCGTAATGAAATGGGTTTGAATTGTAATGTAATCTAAAATACATGTTTATATTGAGCATCCTATGCCCTATTTGTAATATTAAACCCATTCTGTTCTGACAATTCTTAACCAAACCCTCTTTTTAGGATTCTATTTCCATTCCGCTCTCAATACCTCAAGCATTTCAATACTCATTTGATTCCTAGTAATCAAGATTACATTCCAGTCTCCCAATAGCTACTAAATACATTCTAGTCTCCCAATAGCTACTAAATTTTATTTCGACGGGGAATTGGTGATTAGCAGGCGTTTCTATTTTTGTTTTCCTCATTTTGTTTTCCCACTATTTGTTTTAATTGTCATTTTCATTTATTTTAGGATGTTGGATTTTTGTTTGTTTATTTTTGCAATGTAAGTTTTTAGTTTGGGAGAGATTTGGTTTAAGGGTTTATTTTATTTTGTTTGCGTGGTAGAGATTTAATGAATCATCATTCATCTTACATGTTCTTTTATAGATATTTTATATACAAAATTTTATTAATATTTTTTAAAGTTTTATAGGGATTTTGAGTTTTGGAGGGATCTGGGTTTTTTCTATGAATTAACGCATCTAACATCGTCTATTTTACTCTATTTATTCTTTCGTGAAATTTTAAGTAACTCATTTACTTTTGTATCACTTTGTGTGAAGTTGGAAAGAGGAAGAGCATATGTGAGATAGGAGGATGAAAGATGAGAGATGAGGAAGAAGAAATAAAATAATTTCAAGTAAGGAAACGCACACTCTCCCTCCCTCCATTATTTTATAGATTATGGGGTGGATCGTCTTATTTATTTCATCCAATTTTTATTGTTTGTTCCTCTTATATTTAATTATATAATGAATATATATAGATATGAATATTCACTCTAATAAAATTTATGTGATTTCATATATTACGATCATCTCTAACTTATTTATTTTACCCAATTTTTAATCTTTTAAATTTATGTTTTATCTAATTGGAATGTATTTGAATATGAAAACACACATGTTTCGAATTTCGAATATATATATGAAAACACACTTCAAAAAAATCATTTAAAATAACTAATATTTTGATTCAACTAATGCTTTGATTTTTTTTTTTTTTTCTTTTTAATAAGATGTTAGAGACAAGAGAACTATAAAGATGCGAAGGAGAAAAAAGATAAAGTGTAATATGGTAGAATGGATAGATGTAGTGGAAGAACTTTTGAAAATTATGGAAGATGGATAAAAAGATATTATGTAAATTTGAGAAGTATGTAAAATTGATTTTTTTTTCATTTTTTGAAAATAAGGAAATTCATTTGGAATAAAAATAAAAATAAAAATCAAGTTTTCTTTACAAAAATATTGACATAAATATTAAAATTAAAATTTCGAGATTCAAAAAAAAATTGTTTAATGTTTTACTTTAAAAATTGTAAATAAAGTATCAATTTTACCTTTTGATAAAATGTAACATAATACCATGAGCAAAAGAAAAAAAAAATTAATTAACCTAATTTCATGTTTCTCTTTTCTTTACGAATAAAAAATGTATATTATAAAAAAAATCTTTTTTTTTTAATTGTCACTTGACAATTTTTTATTGGGCAGTTGTCTAAATTACATAGAGATGGGTGAGCAACATCTAAGTATTTTTTTTTTATATTTACAAATACATAGTTGTCTCTTCTCTTTACAAAAAAAATAATATAAAATATAACACAATATCAAAATTGTAAAAAAAAATTATAACATTTGGTTCATTTTTTTAAAAAAGTAATAACTATGATATAAATTATAAAATTAAATTTTCATCAATTTGGGGAGGAAAAAAAATTTACTAATTCACTTTTTTACTCTTTTTTCTTAATAACTTATAAATGAAAAAAAAAAATCGATTTTACAATTTCAAATAGAACATAATATTTTTTTTATGAAAATAAAATTAAATTTATATTAAAAAAAGAAGTGATAGTAAATATTTTTTATTAGAAGTGATAATTTTGAATGGCCATGCCCCAACTACATAATTATACATAATTTTATTCTTACATTTTGATAAAGTTGTCAGGTTAACATCTGAGCATGAGAATTTAAAAAAATAAAAATAAAAATAAATAAAGTATTGAATCCATGCAAAGATCCTTAGCAGAGGATCAAAGCCAACCAAAACCCCATTTCTAGATTCTCAACCACTAGATCCTTCAATCTCGACCTTCTCCAAACCCCCTTGAAAACAAATCTAAGAACCGGACTACACCAACAAAAAAAGAACCAACACAACAGTATCACAGACATCAACAAAAAAGTACAGAGAAATCAACAAATGAACAAGTGGACCAAATCTCAAATCTGAGTGCAATTGTGACAATCATTTTCCATATTTCAAACAATGGGTGCAACCAAAATGGACCATTTAACCCTTCAAATCTTGGTTAACAACAATTAAACCAACACCAATGGGTATTTATGAAATTACAGAGAAAATAAAAAATTAACAATACCTTGCTGCTTGAACGGAGAGAGCAGTTGGGCGGCAGCTTACAAATAACAGATCAGGTGGCAGCGGCAGCTTACAAATGAGAGATCAGGTGGCAGCAGCTTGCAAATGACATATCAAAACCCTCTCAAATTCAAGATTGACTTTTATATATATATATATATATATATATATTCCTTTTCTCTTTTAAATCTCCCAAAAATAGATTAAATTTTCTACTCATTGAATTAAATCCAAATCTTCTTTTATCACGATTATTTTGAATTGAATTATTTTCTCAACATAATTCAACCTCAAAATTCAAACAACTAACCAAATAATTTAATATAATTAATCAATGTTTTTTAATTACTGAGAATTTGGAATGTCACATTATTATTTTTTTTCCTTTTTTTATTTTATCTTTCTTCAATTTTTTCAGAAGAAAAAAGATTACTGATCTCGAAATGTAACAAATGGGACAAATAAATAAATTTTCATTATTTGTTAAATTGAAAATTTGGTCATATGAGAAATATTTTATTAAATTATAAAAACATAAAGGGATTGTAAAGAGAGGAAAAGAACCAAATCAGTCTTTCGAAATAAATTATATATAACCAAATAAAAATTCCGTTGCCGGGATTTGAACCCGGGTCTTTCGGGTGAGAGCCGAATATCCTAACCAACTAGACTACAACAGATTACGCAATTAGTTGATATGGACAGATATAATAACTAATATGTATATTTTAAAAAATTTTTCATTTCAATTTTGGCTTCATTCAAAACTTTTGAGCTATACAATTAGGCTTTTTCCCCCTTGAAAAAGTTTTTTTTTTTCTCTTTTTCATAATTAACTATCAAATATCAACTTTTATTTCTCTTTTGAAAGTAAAATAAGCCATGTAGAAATATATTGGAATTGGAGTTGTTTTCTACTTTAATGAAATCTCAATCTAATAAATACCCGTTCACGGTCTAGAAAGAACAAAGTCAATCCATTAGAATAATCACAATTTATTATCTTTTGGAATTTTAATTTTTATAATCAAAAAATAAAATGGTATATTTGACATTTATTTTATATTGCAAGGACATTATTTGAATTCAAAGTATCTCCTGTCATTGTGTCTTTTATATATAGACTTGGTTTGTTGCCATGTGCCCAATACAACACGAAGTGATCGACATCTTCGAAAAGGGTTGAAATAACAATAAATAAATAAATAAAAGGAGTTGTCACCAATCTTTTTTACAATGTGATTGGACACCAAAGCAAAACAAACAATTTCTAACTAAAGAAACAAAAATAATCTACAAAAACTAAAGTTGAGTTCGAGAGTCATTTGTGTATAGGGAAGGTGCTAGCACCCCATAACACCTATTTAGAAAACAGTGACTAAATTTCAAATCTCGAATTGAAAATATTCTTTAATTTTTTTTTAAAGTAATGTTTGATTTACTCCTTATTACTCCAATATTTGAAGCAATGATCTCATAAAATAAATGGAATAAATTCCTTCAATTTGACTATATTATAATGTAGTAAAAACTCATCACCTCAAGAAAGTGAAAAGCTATTACATTTTCTCAAAATCCATCCTATGATAGTCTTTAAGTAAATAATTTTTTTAATAAAAAATATTAATTAAATTCATTTTTCTTGAGATCAAATCTCAGACTAATCTCTCACCTTAAGAATTCTAGAAACTCGAACTCCCAAATTTCCTTGATTCCATCATAGGATTTTTCCCAAATCTCCTAGATTTCGCTGTAGGAATTTTTTTTTTTTTAAATGATCTTAATAACAGGTTACTAGAAAAATAATTGATTAGGAAACCTTTTGAAATCATAGATTAATTTTTAAATGTTTGAAAACATAAAACCGTGTAATCTTAAATAAGAGAAATTTAAATGATTTAGAAAGAGTTGTGTGAAAGATTTTAAAAACTTAGAGAAATTTAAATTAGGAGTTTAAAACTTTGAGAGATTTTTAACTAGAAAAATTTAAAAATTTTGAGAAATTTTAATTAGGAATCAAATAAAACTTAATATGAATCTTATATAAGAAAAACATAATTACAGAAGTATCATAATAAATTAAGCAAACATAAAACGACAAAATAAAATTTAATAAAAAAAATATATTGGAGATCGATCCAAAACACTAAGCTTTCTTGTTGTTTGAAGTATGGGACTAACTTTTTCTAGTGTGTTGGATTCTTGACATTGTAGAGATTTTTTTTTTTTTCTTTTTAGATGTGGAACTCTCCCTTGGTGTACGGAAGGATGGGAGCTCTAGGATTTCTAAAGAAGAGGAGATTTTGGGTATAGTTGCTAGGTTTTTGTTTTGGAAGAGAAAATGAGGAGTTTTGGGGTGGTCGTGGATGAAGGTTCTCCACGGTTTTTGTTAAGAAAGAAGGATTGTTGTTTGATGAGCAAATGAAAAAAATTGTTGTGGAGGCTAGAGTTTTTTTTAAAGAGAAAATAAGAGTTAATGAAAGTGGTGACTAGGGTTTTGTGGAAGAGAAATTATTGGGTATTTAAAACCTAAAATCTTCCCTCCATTTTGCAAATTTATTTTTAATGAATTTTATTTCAATTTTGAAATTTTGCTTAACTTGGCTTAAGCTCAAATGGGTTGGAGCCTTTTGTCAACCAAATCCCAATTCAAAATTTTACTCTTTTTTATGCAATTTAATTAATTCAATTAAACCACACAAAACCACCAAATGTTCACAAATGATAGTACGATGAAAATGAGATTTAATTAGCAAATAAACATTCAAAAGTATGCAAATTTTACATGTTAATTCAAATTAAATAAAAGAGGCCGGACGAAATTAGGTGGTTACATCGTTTTTGTACTTTTGACTTTGATTCATTTTGGTCTCTACTCTTAAGATATCATATTGGTTCTTATAAGTGAGCATTTTAATTTCTATTCGTCAAATTTTAATATAATATTTATATATAATAATAAAAATTCTTTAATACAAATGTAAATCTTTAAAAAAAAAACGAAGGAAGTGCAAGTTGCCAAAATTGTGACGAGTGACAACAAAAATGGATACATTGAAATACAACATCTAAAATAAACTAACGCAGAAAGTATAAAAACCAAATTGAATATTAGAAAACTACATGAACCAAAATCCAAGAACAATGTTGTATTTCAACCAATTATTTAACTATTGATAATGATTAATACTGTAAATTAACAAATAATCAAGACATGTCATTAAAATAATGTAAATTAATTAATTATAGCCTAAAAAGTATTGATAATTAAAAGAAAAATATTTGTAAAATCAACAAAATACTTATCGACAAAAATGAGTTTATCTTTGCGGTAATTGGGTCTAGGTGCTTATAACCTAAAAACCATCCATTCTTACTTTTAGCTTTGATTGACTTTTAAAGAGTAGTCCTTTCAATTTTTATTTGTCAAATTTTAACATAAGTGTCAGACATAATGAAAATATTTTAATACAAATTTATAACTACATTTTAAGAAATTAAATGTATGAACAAGATGCTAAAATTTCAATAGAAGATTAAAATAGAAACGAAAATGAGCGGACAAAAATGGTCATGTTCAAATAGTGAATACTGACAGGTTAATTTCAAAAAATAATAAAAGAAAAGAAAAAAGAAAACTTGTCAGTTAAAAATAATAGTTAATCATATAACTCAAAACTAAAAATATATACACCCTACTAAGTTCATAATCTTAATAGTAAAGTGAATAGCAACACCTTTTAAAAAATTGTAGATATAACAAAATCTATTAATAATAAACTCTATCGTTGATAGATTCTTATTATCAATATGTGACACATTGATAAATTCCACGAGTTTGATCTAAATTTTGTTATATTTAGAATTTTTTCACATTGTACCATGTTTACTAATATTTTAAGCTATATTTGTTAATACTTTGAACCTATAGATATATGTTATTGTATATATATATATATATATATATATATATACTGATTCTCATTGCTACTCATTAATTTTTTTTCTTCATTTCTTTGATAATTTTTTTAAAAATAATATCAACAAATCACATAACGAAGAAAAAAAAAAAAAAAGGAAGAACAAAAGTTAGAGAAAAGAGTTGAGCATCCTACAGATGGAGTAATTTCATTTCATGATGACAAAAAAATAAAAAAAAAACATATTACAAAACCTATATTTTTGGAGAGTAGATCAAATTTCATTCGAAAGTTAGCAAATGGTTCATCCATACAACAAACCCCACAATGAACCAATACTAAACGTATAAAGACCAAGTACCGAAATCTAATAATAATACCTTCCAAAATTAAATCTCATACCGTTCATAAATGAAACCATCAATCTAAAACTTTGAATTAACCTAAACACTCAATTGAATAATGCATAACTCTACTAATTATTCTTCCTCGGTGAGATTAGTGTAGAGAATCACTTTACAACCATAATATCTTGTTTAAGAAGACAACCACAAAAATTGAGAATTTTCCAGGGCCTAGAAATCTGATTATTTCGCAGAGAACCTTCCTTTTCTTTTAAAGACAAATCAGACATCAAGAAAGTAGAAAATGAAGAGACAAACAAGGAAACACATTTACAACTACAGAGAAGAGAAGCTCAAATCCATCAAGAGCATACTTAGAAAGGCCCCCACATTGAGAGAGGAACAGTGAAGAGAGAACAGAAGACCCATAAATGGCAAAATTTGAGAACTAAAATATTAATAATAATAATAATAAACATCCTTCAACAAATTCAAAATTGATGCATAACTTACGACCGTTCAAGACCATAACATCCAAGATTTACACTACATAGCAGAGCATTAGAGAGGGAGTTCCAGAATCCTGTTGGTAATTGTAACTCAAAAATCCTGATCTGATTATCTCAAGAAAACTTTAAAATGTAGTGACAAAATAGGGATTTTAAGTGGTAAAATTCTCACTTAGCACTCAATGAAGGAAACTGTCCAGGATCTTCAATGGAGGGGGCTGCCACATTCATTCTGTTGCTTCCGTTATTGAACCCACCTCGAGAGCCTCGCCCACGGCCTCTACCACGGCCACCGGGGTTGTAGTACCTCTCACCTTCCGCAGGCTTCAGGAACTCAGTTATAGTCACAGACTACAACCAAAAACAGTTACTTCAATCAGATAAGTTATATAGAAAAGAAGTTGCAGAAAGAACACAAGCTGCAGATATTACACTCGCGACAATAGCCCTGGCCTGGTTTAAACCACAGCAACGGTACAAACACCACTAGAAAAATCTTATACATGATAGAGTATGTGCTTATACAGCAAATAAGAAATCTAAGTTCCATAATGTCATAGACTCTAGAACTCAAGGATACAGTTGTCACAACCTATAGGACGTGATATGTTCAAGTAAGATTGTTCACACGTTATATACACTATATGAGCGGACAATAAGAGACCAAAACTATAACAGAGGTGGCTCCGATCATCTTCTGTACATTGTATACAATATGAAAATAAAAGATCAAGAAAATTTTAACCCAAAACTGCAAAATTGTTCAATTAATAAGGCAAATCATTTTATTTAAGAAAAACAAAACAGTATTGGGTTAATTTCTAATATGCAGTTTCACTAAATCAGCCAGAAATGAGTTCTCAAAGAACAATACGTACTTTCTTAGCTTTCTCCTCCTTGTCAGCAATGTCCTTGCGCTTATCCTTATCAGTACCCTGACCAAAAAGTTTTATAGGGTTAACAACAAAAGCAGAGCTAAAAACAGAGTTGTAATAGTAACAGGAGATAAGATCTCACCAATTTAGCAAAGATTTCATCATTGGTTTTCTTGCTGGAAAGCTGCTGCATGTTCTCTAATTCCTCATCCACTTCGGCCTTTCTCACTTCAGTCTTAGCCAGCAGTTTCCTACTCTCTTCTCGGAGCTTCTCATACTCTTTGAGGGTCATCTCCTGTAAGAAGATAGTGGAAGGAATTATATAGCCAATTGACATGACAGACTAAACCATATATCAATAATAAAAAATAAGACTTCTTACCTTATCCTCAGGCTCCTTCTCCTCTGGTTCCTTCACAGCCTCCTCGGCTTTGTTGTTATCATCAACAACTCCATCCTCTCCCAATTGTTGCTCTGTAGCAACATTCTTCTCATTTTCAGCAACAGGCTCTTCCACATCCCTTATATCCATAAGTCCAACTAAATATCAGAGCTACATCATCAAATCAGTTAACGTGTCACACAATTGAACAGGTGTACTTACGGGGCATTTTCATCACCAGGAGCTCCCCAGTTCCTTCGACCAGCCCCATCACGCTTAAACTCATTTCTGAAATCAAAACAACCAGCATAGGGAAAGATAACTATAGAAATAAATATTCAGACAAATTGATCAAACTGAAAACTAGGTGTCCCAGTAAAGAATATACTAACCCGCGTCCAGTTCCACTGCGGCGTTCATATACTCTTCGGGGTCGTTCCCCTTCTTCCGCTTCACCATTGCTGAAGCCTCCACGACGAGGACCCCGGAAAGATCCACGGGGGCCACCATAACCACGCCTTTCAGCTGCCTTTTCACCATCCTCAGGTGCCTGGTAACGATCAGAGAATCCATTCCTGCCTCCATTTTCATTGTTGGCTGAGTCTCTATTGAATCCTCCACCACCACCACGCCCTCGCCCAAAGCCACGTCCACCTCCACGACCACGGCTATTTTCATTCTTTGACTCCCTTACTGGTCATAAATGAAAATGATAATAGTACCCAAAGTTAGATTATATTAAAAATTTTCATAGCCATGTTAATAAGAAAATAAAAAAAGTTAAACCAGAAAACATTCAGGAATTACCAACTTCCTAAGCTCTTAACATTTACAAAATCAGCATCATGATTCTAACTTTCAACATTTTACTAATAGAAAGGAACTGCAGTATTGACTTCTTACGCAAATACCTCTTCAGATGTACCAACTCCTCCCAAGGCAGTTATATTGCATGGGAAATTGAAGCTCAATATACCAATGAAGGAAGCACAAAGGACCTTTCTTTTATATGATATCCAATACAAAGTAATTATCTATTCCATTAGCAGTTTTTTAATATTTCAATCCCATTTTAAATTTTGTTCAAACTTCTAACTTCGTTTAGCATTTACAAAAAGACCATCAGTTATTTAAGGATGAATAATAAGAACTAATATTATTTCCAAATCATTGTCAGTGCAGATAGGACATAAATTAAAAAAAAGAACATTATCAATAGACTTATATTCACATTAAAATTACAGGACAAGTGGTTTTAACAGCATAAGGAAGAACAAAACCCAGCTTTACCAATCAATAGCAGGGCAGAAAAGCACCATACATTATCTTCGACAAACAAACAACAGAACTAACGAGGAACTTCACAATACAATAAAGTCAAGCATTAATACAAAGTAGAACTCATTACCAGAAGACCCAAAAAGGGCAAACACAATATAGATGGCAAAATAATAGGCGAACGGATTGAAAAGTTAATCGTTTCTACTTCACATTCAAACAAATCACAAAACATGAAGGAGAAAAAACAAACAAACAGGAGTATAAGTCAAGAAACAAAACCCACCAGCCTGAGCAGGAGGGAGCGGCTTGGAAGGAAGCTTCGCCGGTTTGGCAGGCTGAACCAGGGCAGGGGCTTTCTTAGACGGGAGTGCCGGTGCGGACCGCTGAGCAGAAGCAAGCTGATTAGGGTCCTCGTTGTCGTCGTCGACCAAGAGATCAAAAGGGTTCATGGTTGTCATATCTATTCAACCTAGAATTTGCAACTGACACCCAGACGACGAACTGCAAAGTGAAAAGCAACCCCACAAACGAAAGCTTTCTTCTCAGAAATTACTGCAATCCATGAAGAACTGCGGATTGAAGATTAGGTATAGAAACTTGGGAAAGGATGAGGTTAAGAGGAAGAGAAAGAAGAAACAGTGAGAGCAAAGGAGTGTGAAAGTCAGAGAAATTGGACAATTGGGTGAAAGAAAACCCTAGCCACTGCGGCAGAGAGATGAGGTTGGAATAAACCCAAACTTAAAAACCCTAATGGGTTTTGATCCTCTGCACTTGATTTCACTTAATATCAATCTGATCCTTATTTGCTTTACACTTGGTGCGTTCTCAATGGCTCCATATTATTATAATCATATCAAGAAAAGAATCTAGTTTTTTATATGTAATTCCTTAATTTAACTTTTTTTTGAATAATTTTTGTAGATATGGTAAAAATGTTTGGTAATTTTTGTAAACCTTATAAAAATTATATATGTTATTTATATTCTCAGTTTTTTTAATTGTAAATTAGTAAAATATTTTTTTTGAAGAAATAATATTTAATATTCCTCTTCCATAGCAAAAGAGAACGAGACATTCGAAAAGAATCTCACCTATCTTCTTAAAAGCTCAACATTTTTCATGAGCAAAACAGTGTGCCACCCTATTCGACTTTGGACAAGGAGACGATTTACTCCACCAAATCCCTAAAAGTATTTAAAAGTATTTTGATCATGTATATTTAGGGAAATTTGAACTTACATTTTAAAAGTACTATTAATTTCAAAAAAAATGTTTAAAAAATGTTTGATTTGGTTGATGCTGTAACATTTTTTATGAAATGGATAAGTCTTGAATAAATCGGGTCTGGCTCGATAAAAAAAAAATCTCAATTTATATGGTGACTTTTCAAGTTTCTTCTTGTTTTGTTTTGTTTGCGATCAAGTAGTACTCTGTTTAATCCATTTCCTATTTTGTTTTATTTAAAATTACATTTTAATTTATTTTAGTTAGATTTTTAATTGTTATGGCAGGTGTAATCAAATCGTTCAAAATAGTATAGTTTTTTTTAACATGAACATTCAAAAGCCCACTAATAATTTGATGAAAACAATTTATTCAACCACAATGGCCAGACTAAAATAAAGTTATTATTATTATTTTTCGTGAAAAATATTGCAAATAAATTTATTAATTATTCGTAAATATTTTCCTAAACAAGTTGGCTACCAAAATTTGGACTGGGTTAACAACCCAAATTCATTATTCATTTAGATTGACTATATTGGAGATTTTTTTAAGAAAATTGCAGCAGAGATGTACATTTCACCCGCGAGCCAAGACCTACCCTGAATGGAGGGAAATCTCCAAATACACATGGGAGAGAATGAGGATTTTTTTTTCCATTTACAAATCAGGGCCGGAGATGGAGATTATGTTCCTGGCCCCGCCTTGCCCTGTCCCACTTCAGATTTTATTTATTTATATATATGTAGACTTTGTTAGGATAATTATGGATGTTATATAACTACGTAAGTGTAAGACTTTATTTACTTTAATTGCTTAGATGTTGTAATATTTAAGATAGGATGTTCTAATTGTTGAATTCTAATTTTTATAAATCATAAGAATTTAGCATTTTAATTACATCTTTTTCAAAATGCATATGTATAATTGTTTTTATTAGAAAAATTGATAATGTTTTATTTGAATGAAAATTGTAAAGGAGATGCTTTAATTAAAAAATTGTTAAAAAAATATTTAATTGAACTAAAAAAATATTGTTAAATATCCTAGTTTTCAGAACCGAAAAATAGAGGTATGTTACTTACTTGTTGTAGCTCAAAATTGAACCAAATTCCTCAAAGATTTTGATCACGAACATTTCTTAGAACGGACCGTGGAATGCAAATTGTGATGAATTTGGAGTAATTTTGAAAGCAATGAAGGTTTTCGAGAGTTTTTGGGTTAGTGAGAAATTTCGGCAAAATTCACCAAGATTATCAACCCTCCTTCAAATAGTACATGCAAAATAATTTTACATGCAAATTGACACCACCAGATATGGTGATTAACATGGTGAATTTGATGGGGAAAAAGATGGATTATGGAGTAAACACCCCTACTTATTCACGTAGTGGGAAATTCCAAGAAATTCAAAATGAATTTTTTAAATTCAAATTAAATTTCTAATTTCCAATTTCTCAATTAGTTAATTTAATATTATATATATAATTAATTTAAATAATAATTAATTAAATAATTATATTAAATATATTAATTATATTAAATTAATATTAAAAATTAAAAATTAAATTAATAAATTTTCCAATTGTCCCGACAATTTCCAAACTGATGAATCTCTATTCATCCATTTATATTTAAATCAAATTTAAATATTTTCAACTCCTCCAATTTCGTTTAATTCATAATTAAAACGAACAACCATAAATTTACTCTTTAAACGAATTTGAACATTGTCAAATTCTTTCATCACACTGTTCTAAGGTTTAGTTCATGAGCTAATAATGAGACCTAATGGACTTACAGATCATGAGCTCCAACGATCCGAAATTAACCGACTAAACTCTTTAACCTAGTTAATTAACATTCATTAACTACCAGGACACTCCACTATAGCTTAGTAACTGCACTCTCCTCACTGTAGATATATTTTTGTCCACTTGATATAACCATAATTAGTAAGTCAATCCTTCAAAAGTTGTTCGTAATTACAACTGGGTCGAAATTACCGTTTTACCCCTATGATTACATCTTGTTCCTTAAGTATCACTGATCCTCTAATGAACAATTGGACTGTGGTCCAACCATCAAACCGAGTCCCTCTAAGGCCAATGAGAGGGTGGGGCCCCTTGTCCAAGACATGGAGTCAACACTTAAGAGAACAATTTCTCTACTAACTTAGAATTAGGTAGAAGTGAATTCCATCTCGCAAGACTATGTCCCTAATTATCTACCTAGTCTTATCCCTAAAATGGTAGGCTTATTGAGTCGACGAACTCGGCCACTCTCACCCATGCAGACTAAAGGATAATCCCAAATAAATAGGAGTTCATAGTTAGCTTAGGATTAAGATCGAGTTACCTAGGTCATCATGTTGAAATAATTAGTTTTAATGGTAAACAGTTTCATAAAGTAAATGTGATTATTTCATGATCTAGTCTTATGCAAACTCATTACATAGGATACTCCCACTCTCATGTCTCAAAATGAATGATATAGGATCACATCGTTTGTATCAAATACAAAATAGGCCGCATCCATAGTGTCCTTAGGATAAGGTACCCAACCTTATCCCTATACTATAGACCGTTTCAATTATTACCTAAAATTGATCCAAATTTATGTCTACACATAAAGTCTAAGTATTCAAACTATAGCTAGAGGTTCTTAGTTTATTGGATTTAATAAATGCAATTCACATATTCAATAACATCTTTACTGAATAAATCTCGATAACGACTTTGTTGAGAATATGTTTCAAAATTCACAAACCACAAGTTTTAGGACATAAAACCCAACAGATATAGCCCATCTTTAAGTGTTCCTCTCACTTTTGCTTGTCTGCTTATCCTTAATCACACAAAAATCACCATGAAATTCAACGAATATAGCATTATCCTAAGCTAGCTTCAATATACTAACTATGTTATTGCCGTTTTTGGCAATAACAGGTACACATAGCACATTTTCTAAGTTTAGATCACATTTATTGGTATTTAAACATGAATTACCAATAGTAGAGATACACAAACTTAACATGAATTACCAATAGTAGAGATACACAAACTTTCACCGTTACCTACTGTAACTTGCTCATTACCTGTGTTGTCTGTGGGATTTGCAATGTGATTGAAATCTGCAGTGAAATGGTTTGTGGTACCACTATCAACATACCAATTGAAGTCTTCTATGGTTTCAAGTGTGGCTACAAATGGATTCGAGTTACCAAAGGACCCTCGAGTGTTGTTACCTTTTCCTTGATTTTTATTTGGTACAAACTCCTTGTTGTACCTTTGATAACACAAGTCTGTAGTGTGTCAATATTTGGTGCACACTTGACATGTCGGTCGGTTTCCCCTGCCACGACCCTTGCCTTTGTTTCATCCACCATTAAATTATGGATTGCCTCTCAATCCAGTGAAGTTATATTTGTTGTTGTTACCTCGATGACTATTCAACTAGGTGATTTAGATAAAGATGGATTTCTATTAAACGCCATATTAATAGTAACATTATGGCCAAATGATACTATCGATTTTGTTGTGTTTTGGTGTTCCAATTGCTTCTCAAATGATAGAAGTTATGACTACAGATCAAGTCAGGAGATGTTGGGCTTACTTTGGAGTACAACCAACACTAGATTGTATTCTTCATCCAGTCTAAGCAACACTTGGGAAACTAAACTACGAGTTGTCACCAGGCTACTAACTTGTGTTAAATTATCATATGCAATTTCATTAGTTTCAAATACTAAGATATTGTCGAATTAGCTTTACAAGTTTGTTGGAAGACATGTCGTAAGTAATCTTCCTCAGCTCTTGATTGCACACTAAGTGGAGCATGGATGACTTCCCATAGGCTTTGGGCATTCTCAAAGCCCATTAGTTGTACAACAACCTTCAAGGTCATTGAATTGTATAACCAGCCCAAAAGAAGCTGATCCACTATGACCCATGCCTCATACTAAGGATTTAGAACTCTCGTACCTGAATCAGTGGTAGTTCCAACCATCGAATCTGAGCTGGAAGAAATATTTTTTGTTTTGGAAGCACCAGTTGTAGGGATGGTGAGATACATGGGAGGCAAGGTTTGGTACCTGAGATGACCTTTTAGCTTGTATTCTCGCAGTATTGGAAGGGCTAGAGTTTTCCAAAGCATGAAGTTGCCTCGTTCCAACTTTATACTAGTTATCTGGTTGAGCAGTTCATTCAGCGATGGTGTACTGAATTTGTTTGTCTCTGATGTCATGGTTGATGCTCCGGTGGAATTAACGTTTGCCATTAATGGCTCTAATACCAACTCAATATTTGTAAGAACACGAATTTGGGAGAATAGCTCTGTATATTTCTCTATATCTTCATAGAGAGGCTCAACCCTCATTTATACAAGATTTCCCTTTAAGGGTTACAATGAATAAAGAATAAAAAAAATAAAGAATATTTCCTAACAAACTCTTGGCAGATGGCCCTATTAGAAATTAACAAATAAATAAAATAAAACGAAGGTATCGTAACATCTTCCTCTTTCCTTTATCCTCCAGGATGACTTTGCATTATGACCTGGCACATTTGTCTTAAGGTGTCAATGTTTGACCTTTTAACTAATCCTCCTTAGCTGATAATCTAACATTAGTGTATTTCTTATTCCCACTTTCTTTTATTCTTGTTTTCTCTCTCACCTTAATAGTTTGACATTGTGTAGTTTGTTCACATTCAATTTGGCAATATGATTATATCTTATTTATATACTATGTGTACTTCGTTTAGATTTGTTTAGGCACATTTACAATGTAGTCAGTGTTTGGTATTTGCAACGATTTCATATTTTTGTCAAAGCTGGCACAGGATTTTGTGAAGTCTTGACATCGAAGCTTCCTAGATTCGACAATTTCTTGGACATCCAATTACAAACAACACTATTTTTCACAAGTTCTACAACTTAATGTGCTACACCAATATGCAATGTAATCTTCTTAATCTAAAATCTTCATGAAGAGGAACTAATAGGATGAAGAAAAACAAATTAAAAAGAGAAAGCTAAATCGTGGTTAAAAGAATAGAAAAGATACTTTTATATATTCTAGGAGATTAATAAGTTACAATACTTTTGGGTTTCAAAATTACCTTCAAACTCCTACCGAATGTAAAATCATAAATTTTTAGAATTAAATTCAAAATGTATGTTTTTTATATTATAACTTTTCATATTATTTTAATAATAGAAAAGACAAGTAATTGACATTATATAATGCAATGATGGTTAATGTGTCATTGTTAAGTTATTTTTTAATTACAATCAATGAAGGTAATTGTGAATCACAAATTTTAAGGTAATTTTAATTTATTTATCTCAAATTATTTGGATGTTAGTTTGAACTTTGAGGTTGAAAATTTAATTAATGAGTAAGATAATTCAATTTACATTGAAGGTTAGAGTTTTGAAAATTTGGATTTAGTTCAATATAAATTTAATTTGTGAAAATTGAATTTAAATCGGGAGAATTAGAAATTTGGTTTAAATTAAGAGATATTGAATTAGTTATTGTGAGTTTGAAATTTGAAGTTGATGGGTTTATTTTTGGGGATAATTAAATTAATTTCGGTAGATGTGAAAGATTTGAGTTGATGTGATGAAACAAGAGGATTATATATATATATTAAGGAAAGAAAGACAAATTTATATATGATAGATTTCTCAGTTGACATGCAAAAAAGTTGTTTTTCAAAAAAAAGGAGGAGTTTTTCCTTCCTTCTTCGTCAGTCCCAGCCATCGTGGAGATTAGTTCACTGTCAGCAATCTTCATTGTCGGTGTCGTTCATGTAGCTTAGTCGTCCCTGATCTCTCTTTCTCACTTTTAAACCCACATGTCGTTCAGTTGATCTCCACGACATTACCGTTTGGTCAAGCCCTGTGTCGTGGTGGTCCATGCGAGTGTTGCATGTGAACTCTTTCTCTCTCTCGTTCTACAAGTCGTTGTTGCCGATTTGTTGCCCAGCCGTTCGTCGTGCCGTCAACTGCATGGAAGCTGGAGTTTGCGTGCAATTGGTCTTTGCCGCCACCATTTGTTTTGCCGAAGTCTTGGATTTAGGTGAGATTTTGGTTATTTTTGGCTACTTTTGGTGGAATTTCTTGAAGGTTATTGAAACCCATTAACTTCTAGCTCCAATTTATTGATATCATGTTTTCAAGCTTAGATCGGAGTTTCGGGGCATTAAGAATTGTTGTCTAGTAGTATTGAAGATCAATTTTGGTGATTTCAGTAAGGTTCTTGTAGTATTCTAATGTTTCGAGGCCCCTTTATGTGTTGAAGTATGGTGTAAATTTTGGGCTTACATTTCTTGGTTGTGATTTTGGCATAGGATTGAAGGAGTTGTTTGGAGTTTCAAGGTGAAGTTGGAACAAGTTTCATTTTGGGTAAGTGTTTAGAGTTATTAGGACCAAATTTGAATAAATTGATGAATAGAGTTAGGCCCTAAAGATTTAATTCAAGTTTGGGTTATTGTTCTAGGTCTTAATTCAAGAATTTTTGGAGATTGTTGCGGTGTTAGCACTTTTGGGCTTAAATTTGAGGAAAATAATCTTACTATTAGAATCGTCTTTTGTGCTAGGAAACATAGTTAGAAAGATGTTGTTGGCCTCTTTAAGACTATCTTTGTGTTTTGTATGTGATTTGCATGATTTGAGAGGATATATGAGCATGATAATGTTTTCATGAGATATGTTATGATTGTATGTTGTGGGACCTTTATGTATGTTAGTAGTTTGGTATTTTAGTGATGATTACTTTGGTTTTTTGTTCCTTCAGGATCATCAGAGGTTAGTGTTCCTTCAGGACCCCCAAATGTTTTGTGTTCCTTCGAGATCACCAGAGGTTATGTGTATCCTTTGGGATCCACTAGAAGTTTTGTGTTCCTTCGGAATCACCAAAGGTTATGTGTATCCTTCGGGATCCACTAGAGATTTTGTGTTCCTTCGGAATCACCAAAGGTTATGTGTATCCTTTGGGATCCACTAGAGGCTTTGTATTTCCTATGGGATTCGCCAGAGGTATGTGTTTTCCTTCGGGGATCACTAGAGGTTTGTGGATATAACTCATCTCCAATAGAACGGGTTTAATTATTTACTTAGATAGTTATGTATGAAATGTGAAGAATGCATGTCCCACTATCATGTTGCATTTATTTGGAATAAATGCATAGTCTGACCTCACTAGTGAGGTTACTGAGTATTTATATACTCACTCTTTTCTTATGTTATGATTTTTAGATAAGGGAAATGATGCATCAATGAATGACTAGAAGAATCCTTGAGAGTGCCATGAGACTAGAAGTAGCTTCCGCATAGTTTTCATGTTTTGAGCCAGTCTTGGATGTCTAAACCACCTGAATTTTATTAGCTTTTTTGTTATTATAGTTAAGGGTGTACATAGGTTGGGTTGTGGGTGTTTTTTGGACCAATCCAAGTACTCGGGTTTGGTTGGGTTGGCAACTAAAAGACCCAAAAAAGTCTCCAATCCAATCCAACCCAACCCTTAAAATTCGGGTTGCGTTGGGTTGGATTGTAAGGTTATAACTTTTTTTCTTTTCTTTTTAATTAAAAATAGGTAAATTTATCTACAACAGATGACTAATAACTAAAATCTCATAAAATTGAGATCTTAAACACCAAATATCTATGGTATTCACTACAAACTTTAAACAAAGACAAATATCGTAACAATTTAAAAAGAAAAATATTAAAAATTCACAAATTAATCAATACAAAGTAATTGAACTTTAAACAAATATATATATATATATATATATATATATATATGTATATGGATATATAGAATTCGGGTCGGGTTAAGTCAACCCAAATCTTTTTTAGCCAACTCGCAACCCAACCCAACCCAACAAAAGTAGAAAAAGTTGAACCTAACTCAACCCAAGAACAAAACTAACCCAACCCAACCCTTACATTTTGGGTTGGGTAGTTTTGGTTGTATGGGTTTTCGGGTCATTTAAATTTTTAACCGTTTTTTTTTTAATATAGGGGTACCCCGAATTAAGGTTTTATGTTATTTGAACTCTTGTTTTGATTAAGGGATTTTACTTTATAAAATGATTGAATCCTTTTTGCTTAAGTTGAAAAGAGTCGCTTTCAAGTTATACATGTATGAAGTAACGACCTTGTTAGGAACCTTAGAAAGTCTGGTCGTTACATTAATTAAAAATTAACGACATGTTCGATAACTGTGAAAGTAGATTATGAAGGAATTAAATCATCTGTGGAAGCAAATTATGGTCTTGTGTCAATATTTTTCGTTTTTAAAATCTTAAAAAAAATACAAAGAACAAAATAGAAGATTAGATAAATATCAAAACTAGCAGCTTTAAGATGATTAAGAGAAAACAATACTCTACCTTTGAAGACTGTCTTCAAGGTAGTTTTTCCTTCTTGTCACGAACTCTAATACCTTCCTTGAACAAAATGTACAGAGTACTCCTTGGGACACCACCAAGATGCTCTTCCTTGTTATTCTCTAGCGATGAGCCAAAAGAAGTTATGGACTCTTTTTTTTGGTAAGGGAAGGAGAAAAATTAACAGAGATTGAGAGAGAATTTTTTCAGAGAGTTCTCTTTTGAGTTTCAAGAACACATACTTCATCTCTGCTGAAAAACTTCTTTTTTGTTACCTGTGAGAGAGAGAATGGTAGGGAGTTATTTAGTAACTCCCATAAACTTGATGAATAACTTCTATATTATATATTTAAGAGAAATTATTATAAATAGGAAAAAAATGAAACTATTTATACAAATAGAAAAATTTACCCAATGGGCCACAAGCCCACTACAACCCATGTGAAATTTCAAAAAACCCACATGCGAAAAAAAAATCGAAAAAATCAGGTCGATCCGTACCCGATTTAGTTACCCGGGCGGTAAAGAAAAACGGAAAGAAAAAGAAAGCTCGAAGGTTTTCGAACTCTTCATCTTCGTCGACTTCACTTTGAAAAACACACAAAAATTGGCCTTCTGCTTATGTCATCATAGTGTAAATTTAGCACTTGAAACGACCACTAAAAGGAGATCTCTATGACTTTTCCAAACTTCGACGTGACCGACTCCAGTGAAAAAAGTGAGAGAGAGCAAGAGCAAGATAGAGAGAGAGAGCGAGAGTGAGAGTGAGAAAGCAAGAGTGAGAGAGAAAGTGGGAGAGCGAGAGAGATAAGAGTGATTGTGAGCGAGGAAAGGAAACAAGAGTGAGAGCGAGACAGTTGGTCGCGTCGAAGTTTCGCTCTTATCGCTCTCTCTCACTCTCACTTCGTTTCCTCACTTACAAAATATTTATCTGAGGTAAGATCTGCTATATAGTATTTTTACATACATATACTAACTAAAATGATAAAGTTCTATCCGTGTCTGTCTTAGGTAGCCACTGATAGAAGTTTATCAAAGTGTGTTTAAGATAGACACTAATTCTATCAAATAGACAATGATACTAATCTATAATTGTCTATCTTAGATAAACACTGATAGAAGTCTTTTATTATCTATCTTACAACTATTTGCTCATTTCATGTTTATCTAAGATAGAAAGCAATAACAATCTATAATTTCTTTTATTGAGAAAACTGAGATTTAAGCACGAACACAAACAGAAGTGCTTGAAAAACAAGATGAATTGGATCCTATTCCAATTGTAGATTTGATAACACCAAAAACACAAAAGCTACCAACACATCCTCAAGTAGAAAAGATTTGAATGATAATACATATATACATCCCTTATATGTTGACGACAATGTTATTGAATAATAATACATAGATACATAAGAGTAACTATCCACATTCAACTTCCAAAGAACAACAAGTGCATAAGCACACAAAATTTAATTAAAATCTCATACTCGACAACTACAAGATCCCAAGTCTAGCTTCATTATGGATTGATTATCACCGTCCATTACTTTGTATTCATTGTTGTTAATGAGATAAACCTATTAATTTAAAATGGAAAAAGTAATTAGTATTAATAAAGGTAACAAGAGTATCATAGATAGACAAGTATTAGTGTTTATCAATGATATACAATGATAGAAGTCTATTAGTGTCTTACACTAATAAACACTCATAGACGTTTATCAGCATTTATCGGTATGCATACTGAAAGATATATAAAAGATAAAAATGATTGAATAAGAAACTATTAGTAAAAAAACCTATTACAGATAGACATAGATAGAAGTCTATCACCGTCTATCGTGATAGACAAAGATAGAACTTTGTTTCTGTCCATCACTGATAGTTAGTGATAGATTTCTATCTCTCTCTACCAATGATGCATGGAGATAAAATTCACATGAAAAGTATTATAATAACACAGATAGACATACAAATAAACATAGATAGAAGTATATCATCGTCTATCGTGATAGATAAAGATAGAAATCTATCTCTGTCTATCAGTGTGATAGACAAAGATAGATTTCTATCATTGATATTTGAATTATGTTAATTTATTCATATTGATATTTGAATTCTCAAATTAGTGTGAGTAGGCAAACGTCAGTTAATTTATTATCATATTAATATTTGAATTCTCAAATTAAAGAGTGCGTTTACCTCAAGAATTAGAGATATTTGACAATCTCAACTTCGTCATAGGATAACATGATATTTAAAAAAATGTCTCATGTGGATCAAATCACATTTTAGAAGTAAAATATGACTTAATCCTTACGAGAAGTGTAAGCCCCTTAAAGGAAGATTAAAATTTAGTTTGTAAATCGAGACGAAAACCCAAACTGAAATTTTATTTTGAAAATTCAAATTTAAATGAAATTGATATTCATTTGAAAGCTGAAGTAAAACCAAGTTAAAACATCATTTATGAAAATTTCAAATTAAAGTTGAGATTGAAATGTTTTTTAGGAATTTCAAATTGTAAGATATTCAAAATTCATTTAAACCAAATTGACGGGCTTGATAGCATATTGATATTGGAGTTCCGTTTTTATAACTCCACGAAATTGGAGATTAAAAATGGAGATTCGAAATCCTACTAATGAAATTAAGGAGAACTTAGAAATAAAGTTAGAATTTACTTTAAAAAATCAATGGAGTCTTTAAGAAGAAATTAATTGAGACATATTTTGAAAATTTTCAAATTTAATTCAATTCTAATAAATTATCAACTAATAAAGAGAAAAAAATGTGGGTGGGACTTATCACCTTTATCTTTTTTTTTTCTTATTTACTTTTCTTCTTTCTTGTCCAAGTACTTCTTGTTCCTTCACTTCTTTTCTTTCTTTCACTTCTCTGCTCCTTTTATTTTCTTTTACTGTAGGTAAGAAATTGTCCCAAGTTGCAAGCATGTGAGATCTCCATCACTAAAACACGGCTGTTGTGAGGTTCGCTGTTGGAGTCGTCCATTTGTGGGCTTCGTCGGAAATTTCTGTTTGTTGAAGAGGTTGTTGGGTTGCATTGTATTAGTGAGTTTTGCGTGAGTTTCGTCGGAATTGTGCACAATCCATCTAATGAAAATGAGCTTTTGTCAGAAGCATCTCTTTCTCAATTAGTCCTTCCTATCAATTTCTCCCTCAATGTGTATAATCATCTCTTCCACCTTTTGTGTTTTCTCCCTTCTTCCATTGTGAATCACCATCAATTTATAGAGGAGTGCGAAGGTTAAGAGTTGAGCCTTGTAAGGGATTTAAAATGGAAAAGGGAGGAAATAAAAGAAGTATGAAGAAGAGGAAAGAATTAGGGAAGAAGAGGGAGAGAATGAGAGAAATGGGGGAAAGAGGAAGAATGGGAAAAAGGGAAGAAAATTTATCTTTTTCATTTTTAGTATATTCTCTCCTTTTTTTTTTTTTTTTTTTTACATCTTTTTAAAAGTTTCAAAAACTTGAGGAAAAATCTTTTTTCTTTTTTTAAACCCATTTATTTTATATAAAAAATAAATTAAATTATATGTTATCCATAATAATAATAATAATAATAATAATAATAATAATAATAATAATAATAATAATAATAATAATAATAATAATAATAATAATAATAATAATAATAATAGTAATAATAATAATAATAATAATAATAATAATAANCCCGTATCGCTTATAGAACCAATTCCTATAATTATGAAACCCATATGAGAGACGGAGGAATAAGCTATTCTTTTTTTTAAATTGCGTTGACCCGAAGATGTTGAAGCTGCATAGATTATTTGAATTATGCCTACTATGATCAACCAGGGTGAAAAGATAGAATGGGCGTGGGGTAATAATTCCATATTGATCCGAACCAATCCATATGCTCCCATTTTTAATAATATTCCAGCGAGAAGCATACAAGTACTGTAATGTGCCTCTCCGTGGGTATCTGGTAACCATGTATGTAAGGGTATAATCGGTGATTTGACAGCAAAAGCAATAAGAAATCCGATATAGAATAGTATTTCCAGTGCTATAGGATACGATTGATTAGCCGATGTTTCAAAATTTAAAGTTGGTTCATTAGAACCATATAAACCGATACCCAGAACTCCCATTAACAAAAAAATGGAACCTCCCGCAGTGTACAAAATAAACTTTGTAGCTGAATACAACCGTTTCTTTCCGCCCCACATCGATAGAAGTAGATAAACGGGAATTAATTCTAACTCCCACATGATAAAAAATAGTAAGAGGTCGCGAGCAGAAAATGATCCTATTTGACCGCTATACATTGTTAACATTAGAAAATGGAATAATCCGGAATCTCGAGTAACTAGCCAAGCCGCTAAAATAGCTAAAGTGGTGATAAACCTCGTCAGTAAAATGGGTCCTATGGAAAGTCCATCGATTCCTAATCTCTAGTCAAAATCCAAAAAAGGGATCCATTTATAATCCCCTATCAGTTGGATTAATGGATCGTCTAATTTGAAATGATAACAAAATGCATAGGTTGTTAGAAGCAGCTCGAGTACATAGATACATATAGTATACCATCTCATTACTTTATTTCCTCTATGAGGGAAAAAGAAAAGTAATAAACCCGCAAATATTGGAAAAACTACAACTGTTGTTAACCAAGGAAAATAATTCGTAGTAAAAACAAGATACACTTGGACTAAAAAAACCCATGTTCGAAAATGAAATAAAAAAATATATATATGTATATTTATTTTCGAGCACGAGTTTTTGTCGGTAAAAAAGAAATCAAATGTATTCAAGGGGGCTTTTAGAGAACGTATCAATAAGCTAGACCCATGCTTCGAGTTGTTTCATGCCATAAATAAACGCGAACACTCAAGAAATCCGTCGGACAAGCAGATTCACATCTCTTACAACCAACACAGTCTTCTGTTCTTGGAGCCGAAGCTATTTGCTTAGCTTTACATCCGCCCCAAGGTATCATTTCTAATACATCTGCGGGGCAAGCTTGGACACATTGAGTACAACCTATACATGTATCATAAATCTTTACTGAATGTGACATTGGATCTATAATTTTTTTAAGACTATAACTTTTCGATCAAGTAAATTTGTAAATGAATTATATATTTAGATACTAGATGAGTCAATAATTTATCAGAATTTTTATAATCAATCTACTTTTAGATTAACTCATGCGATAGAGCCAAGATAGAAACCATAAATTTGATACACAATAAAAGGATATGATAAATATTTATTTATTTATTTTTAGGTAGTTATTGTTGGATTTTTTATTTGTTTGTTTTCTATTTTCGATTTACATTTGATTTTCATAGCGTGTTGCACAAAAATAGATGTTATTGTTTTCTGTACAAAGATGCGTCGAGAATTACTCACGTATGATAATAATTAAGCAAGTTTTCCTATAAGAAGCCCAAGTATAAGCTCTTATAGGTTTCCTGGTGAGTCCAGGGTCGAAAGCAGGGATTTGTAATAACTAGGCGTTGAGAATAGATGCTTGACTATGCGGTGGACTATACAAGTAATATGTGCAAGATTTGTATGTATTTATAACTATACATAACAAAATGAATAAAATTTCCTACAACTAACAATGAGGTGGACGCGACGATGGTTTGTCAAATGTCATTTAGTGTTAGATAGCATGCGTTGAAAATGAATGGAACCATGCGATAAAGGTAGAGTTAACGCAGGAGCTAGTTGTTACTTAAGCCTATCTAAGTATAAGTACATACCTACAAACTGAGTTTGTGAATTCATATTTCAATGTTTCGACGCCACATTAATCTTATCTCTAAGACACATGGTAAATTTGCGTTGGCAAAAGATGAACTACATCTCTGCACTTCATCTAGTTTTGATAAATGCTAAAGATTAACTATCTACTCTTTCAAGCTAGACAGTCATGCTTACTACATTTGTTTGTCAGACAATGCTATGCAAGTTAATGATATGCATTCATCAGGATGTAGCATACTTCATATTGCTTAAGAAAAACTAACTCTAACATCTAACTCATTTAATATTCAAATAACATGGTGTAAGATATTTAATATGGAAACAAATGGAAGATAGTCGTCAATCAAACTTATATTAAGAAAATAAGCCATTCTCTCGAATGTCATTAACAAAACATAAGTAAAAAGAAGGGAAATGGAAAATAAACAAAAATGGAAGATGTCAAGCCGCCACTGGCAACTTCTTGCTTCATGGAGGCTTGAGATGGTTGCTATCTGATACATAAAATCCATAGGGTGAAGGTTCTCACTCACCGGGAGATGATTTTGAAAGTTCTCAGAATCCTTCTCTCAGACGAGCTCGAAATTGAGACTGGTTATGGTGGAGGAGTTGTGCAGAGCTTTCACCTCCTGAACTTGTTTTTCTCCCCTCCCTTTTCCTTTGAAGCTTTGGGCTTTTTATAGGCGTTGAAAAGTTGAAGCTCATGATGATCTGACACCTTTGCATTAAATTCCCTACCTTGCTGCGTAGACTTTTTACATTGTAGGTACATTGGTTCTGCCATAATCTGATAATGTGTTGTCCTTTTTCATAATGACCTGACAGCTTTTGCCCAGGCGTCCGTATTTACTCTCTCCCAACGCATGGTATCGACGCATGGTCTTGGGCGCATAGTTTCGACGCATGGGTTTCCATTTGTTCTCGCAGCAGCTTCGTCTCTAGTCCTTGGGTTATTTGGGCTTCTTTTCTTCTTAATCCTGCGCTAAGAACAGAAAAGCTCATAATTTTTCAGGTATTTTGTTTTGTAAATAGTGCCAACGCATGATGAAACATTTTACATAATTCAACTACCAAAATCATGCATTTAGCTCTAAAGTTACTCTAATTAATTCAAATAGTGACTATAATAACTTGTATTTCTACAAGTTATTAGTAGTGAACAGAGTTCTTCCATTCATTCTATCCTATTCACTGGTACTTATCATTGATATGGGAAAAATTTTGTACTTTCTTTTCTTTTGTCCCGGTCCATGGTTTAAACGAGTTGCACATACACCCTAGTACATATTCCTCGACGCTAAGGGCATCCCTGAAGGGTGGGAAGGGAATTTTTCTCTCATTGATGGTCTCGTTGCAAAAAATTTGCATCTTTCTTTTTGTTTGTGAGTCGGTCCACCATGATCAAGACCCATACTCCCTTTTTTGGCAGAGTCGCAAAAAAATCTATGAAGACACTCTCCCATGGTCTTTGTGGTATAGGCTACGACTCCAAGAGCCTCGAGAGTCTGTCCTGCTCGACCTTGTCCTGTTGACACACGAGGCACGTCTTCACATACTCAGCAACGTCGTCTCGTATGCCCAACTAGTAGTACCCCTGCTTATTCAACCATTTCATTTTACCAAGTTCGATGTTAATTAGATTAGTCAACATTTTTATGTTTCGATGCAACAACAAGATGTTATTTATAACATGTAGTTTTGTTGGTTGGTTAATTGGTCAGATTTTATTCATGAAATGGGTTGGATTGATATTAGTCTGGATACAGCAAAATAATTCTATTAGATCTAATGTTAGAGGTGTTCCAGAAATGTCTGTGATCGAGTAAATAGCTCGACGAACGAATGGATCGGATCGAATTGGAAAATGGAAAGATTTGTACAAGTTATACCTTTCATCACCACTTTGTGGAAAATTGTTAAATTAGTATTAGTTAGTGATCTCGGCTCAGTGAGTCCTTTCTTCCGTGATGAACTGTTGGCACCAGTCCTCCATTTTGTCTTTGTGGATCGAGGAGAAAGGGGGCTCGGTGGGAAGAGGATTGTAACATGAGAGAAGCAAGGAGGTCAACCTCTTTCAAATGTACAACATGGATTCTGGCCAATGTAGTTGGACTCTCATGTCGATTTGAATGAATCATCCTTTCCACGGAGGTAAATCTTTGCCTACTAGGCAAGAGGATAGCAAGTTGCAAATTCTGTCGCTATAGGACATGTATTTCTATTACTATGAAATTCATAAATGAAGTAGTTAATGGTGGGGTTACCATTATCCTTTTTGCAATGATGAATCTTGTATGTGTTCCGAAGAAAAGTTGTTCATTTTTTGGGTCTTGAAGGGGTGTGGAAACACATAAAAACTCTGGAATGGGAATGGAAAAGAGATGTAACTGCAGTTCCTTCGGAAATGGTAAGATCTTTGGCACAAGAAGAAGGGGTTGATCCATATCATCTTGACTGGGTTCTGATTTCTCTATTTTTTGATTATGGATCTACTACCAGAAACTCAATGCGTAATCTTAGCATTCTATGTGTATTCTTGAATAATCTCATTTTTCAATTATTTAACCATTTCATTTTACCAAGTTGAATGTTAGTCAGATTAGTCAACATTTCTATGTTTTGATGCAACAACAAGATGTTATTTGTAACAAGTAGTTTTGTTGGTTGCAAATCCAAAGTCTTTGTAGACAGAACCAATCATTAGTTCCCGACCATGGGGCGAATGGAATCCTATACATAAATTAGTTAATAAAAGAATGGAAAAAGCTTTTATTGTGTCACTTAAGTTATATAGGAACTCTTGAACCCAAGAGTTAAGAATAACAAGTTCTTCATTACCAAAAATAGAATACCCACTTAGAATAATGAAACAGATTATATTTGTTGAGAAGTGCAAAATCGTATGGATACGATCCTCATTGTGCATCTTGATCAATTGGATCGTTTCTTTGTAGATTCCGATACGAAGCTTTTGTAGATGTGTTTCTGGGTATTCCTTTAGCACTTCGTCCAAGAGAAAGAGTTCCTCTAATTCTATAACTTTTTTTTTTTATAATACTCTTTTCTTGAATATCATTCAAAAAAATTTCGGATTGACTAGTATTCCACCAATCAATAACCCAAGATTCTAGGCTTTTATTAAATGAAAGAAAGATCCACCAGGGCAAAAATACTATAGATGCAAGATATTGAAGGGGAATGAATGCCTTCTTTTTTGCCATGCTATTAAGTATTTTGATTTAAGATCTTTTCTTTCTAAGAGGTGGAATAGAATAACCCGTTGAAGCATAATGATCATACGTCTGTAATGCATTGTATGTCCCATAATAGGTCCCATTCTTCTACCCTTTCCCAGGAGTCGATGACTATTCATAGCTATTACCTTGACACCAAAGAAGAGTTTGACCCAATGCTTTATTTCTGTCCTAGTTGATCTTGATTCGACATTAAAAGTATATTGATTTTTCCCCAATAATCGAATACTTTTGTCTGTAAATTTTGCATATTTGATTCCATCCATAAATTTTCTTCCCTATGAGTTCGAGTCTCAATAAGAATGCTAGTTCTTACTATTCATATGTTATGATATGAATATACCACACCAATTCGTTATGTATAGATGATGAGATTCCATCGATACAGAGCCAATTCCAATAGACTTATTGGAGGGTCCCGTTGGCGTGCATCCAGTAGGAATTGAACCTACAAATTCGCCAATTATGAGTTGGGCGCTTTAACCATTCAACATGAATGCTTAGCGGGGATCCTCGTACATGGTGAATAACCAAATTCCAATTGAAATGAAATCTTTATATATATCGCCTCCTTTCTTACAGTTCTTTGGGGGACATCACATGTCGTACTCTATCAAAATTTTCTATTTTCTATTTTCTATTTAATGATAATGAAAAAAAATTGTAAAAATGGAATTCCGACCATTTCCTCTAAACATCTTATCTGGATAAGATACCCTAGATAATAGTAATCATTTATGTTCGGGGGTTTACATATACTCATACTCACTATTATAATTTTAATTAAGAGGGATTTTTTTTAGGATTATGGAAACTAATCAATACGGATGGATTAGTAATCATTAGTTATGTATCAATTTTGATTTATTTAGGTAAGGTATCCATTTTGGGATTGTTTTCTTATATCATTAGGGAAACCAAATTTTCAATTTCAATCCAAGAATCATTTATAAATTCACAGTCAATAGTTAAAGTTAACGGTTCCCATTTGTCTTGAATTTTGGCTTTTGTGACTGAGAAAATTAACATTCTTTTCTTTCAATAGAAAAAGAAAGCAAAGTTTTGCGGTTTTTTGTTTTAGATATTGTGTGTTGTAAGATACTATCAATGGAGGAGATAGAGCCAATCNTGCGGTTTTTTGTTTTAGATATTGTGTGTTGTAAGATACTATCAATGGAGGAGATAGAGCCAATCCAATATTTTGTATTGTTTTGGCGACATGGCCAAGCGGTAAGGCGGGGGACTACAAATCCCTTTTTCCCCAGTTCAAATTCGGGTGTCGCCTCATCAACAAACAAAAGAATCGAAATACCTTCTTCTATTTTGCTGATATAACTTTATCATTTTTATGTTAATCTTAAACTTAAAAAAAGAACTTCTTTCTTTTCGATAAGCTCTAACCATGCATGTAATAGGCCATCCCATATCCCGATTGTCTCTATGAAACAATCGGGGGACAGTAAAGATTAGATCAAATGAGAAGGGAATAATAGGGGTATGTGATAGATAGTGATCTATCTTGATTCTCTATTTTGAGACTTTTTTACTTAATGTAATGAAATGCAGGACAACAAAAGAAAGACTAGGTCTTATTATTCCTACATGGTACTAACACTCCTTTGATACTTCCAAGAGTTTCTCTGCTTCTTTTATTTATTTGTGCTTAACTTTTTCGATGATACTAGAAATCATATAATAACTTGGTATAATTCGATTTTTTGTATTGTTTCATTAATGTGTTGTGCCCGAATCTCTTTTTGACTATGCGCTAGTGATTCTACTATTATTAATGAATAATAATTATTAGTGAGCAATAATGGAATAATTCTTTTATATTCATAGAGATAGGGGACATAATTCACATGGATATGGTAAGTCTCGCTTGGGCTGCTTTAATGGTAGTCTTTACATTTTCTCTTTCCCTCGTAGTATGGAGAAGAAGTGGACTCTAGAAGTACTACTAATTGAAAAATCAAACTGTATTGTTTTTGGTTTATTTTATCTTTCTGCAAATTTTTTTTTTTAACAGTAAAAAAAAGAGTTTGGATAATAAGTTTTTAAGTGGATCCATACTTTCGACACGAAAGCACATAGATATAGTGGTTGTCCAATGAGATACTACACATAATAATATACTACCTCATAATAAGATAGTACCTCAGGATAGCCACCCACATATTACGTGCTTACCACTTGTTTTATTTATTAGTCTAAGTATTTTAGTTATTTTCAAAATATAATTTTTTCTTGTTTTATGGAACTCATTTCATATCATGGTTCAAACGTTAAAGATGGGGTTTGCTAATTCTTTTTGAAATCCGAAGATAAATAGTTCCCATGGAACCATACTCCTACATCATCGGTCAACTGCTCAATCAATTACTTCTTTCAAATGCTAAAAAAAGATTAGTGGCCTTTCAATTATTTCATTTCACATTCATTGGAATCAACATGAATTATGAAGCAAAGAAATAGAATTGGGCCACTATGTATATTAGATTAATATTCCATATATGTAATTGATATGATATCTATATATAAATAGAAAGATATATATTGTAGATTCATCTATATTCAAATTGATCGATATTCCACCTCTATTTTTATACAGTACAATTTTATACACTTCAATAACAATAATAGATAGTATGGTAGAAGGATTCATATATTTCTTTCTACCATACTATCGGATCTCATAGAATACTTCTCTCGTAGAATACTGATAATTCTACTCTGCCAATTTCATTTAAGACGCAAAATTTTAATGCTTTTTATTTTTCTTATCTTCAATCATTGATAAGAACTAAAAAGTCAAGGTTAATTCAAATTAATCACTTTGACTGATTGTTTTTATGTATATTATAAGTCAAAAGGCGGTAGGAACTAGAATGAACAGTGCAGTAGCAATAAATGCGAGAATATTTACTTCCATAATCTCATCATTTCATTTTTTATTCGTAATAACTCAGGATTTAATCCCATAGAGATGATAAATGTTTCACTTGTAAATTCAATGGGATGCATTGCATCTTGATGATATCGAATCATATTAAAATATCATGAATAACAATATCGGAGCTATCAAATCGATTCATTGTCAAGAATTGGATAGTATAACATAGGAAGATCTTTTATCCATAGCGAATTTAAACAAAATGGGATTCTTGATGCAATCAAGAATTTCTTGACTTTTTTTTATTTATAATTTTTTGCATTCTTTCTTTTCTATAATCTACTGCCCTCTTATTCAATGCAATCATCTGATGAAGTCTCATCAGACTACCTTTACCCTTACATTGTTTATAAACCAACTCAAGCAAAGAATTGCAGCAAAATTCAAAAAAGGAAAAGGAGGGAGGTTCGAACTAAACTCCTTCCTTTTTTTGTACTTATCAAATCTTCTTAAAAAAAAATAAATAAAAACGAAAGAAACTTAAACTTTAAAAAATTATTAATTCCCTCACTAAGAGAGATAGATGGGATCCTTGTTTGTATTAATATCCTCTTTCCTTGAATTAGTAGTGGAATGTATATAGCAAAAGTTAAGTGTGAAATTTTAATGAGATAGATTATTTCAAATTCAAATTAGTAATTGAATTTACTAATTGAGGTTACAAAAAATCGGAGCCAGAACGGATATATTTTGCTTTAAGATGAAAAATTAGATCAAAGTTTACTATGTAAAATTGATTTTGTATCATCCAAATCCCTTTTGTGTATGTGCTTCCCGGAAACATATAGTACTCTATTTCATTAGAAAAATCGGGCGCAATCAACTAGACCTAGTACGGTATTCCTTCAAATCCTGAATATGATTCTACCAATAATTGTGGTAATTCACATATAGCACATATGTCTTTCTCCCATCAATTACTACTCGTTGAAGAAATAGAAATTCCCATATTTTTCTTGGTGAAAAATGTGGAAAAAAATAAGAGAGATCCCATTTGGAATAAAATGAAGTTATGTTATTTGTTCTCTCTTTCACAGGAAAGGAAGAGATGAATTGATGTATTTTTTTTTATTGGATTTGGATCCATCGGGACTGATGGGGCTCAAACTCACAGCTTCCACCTTGAAACGGCGGTGCTCTGACCAATTGAACTACAATCCCAGGGAAATAAAGTGTACAACATATGTTGTTGATTTAATTTCCTTCAAACATTTCTATATAGATTTTTTATTCGAATTGTCATATTCTACCAGACGGAGACGCGAGTAATAGAGTAATAGATTGATATGCATGGAGACATGTACTTTAGTGTGAGGAGCATGGATTAATGGTCATTTTTTCGTATTGTCAAATTGATTGATAATCAATCTGTCAATGAATAAAAAAAGAGTTTTTTTTTTAAATTTTTTTATTCTTTCATACTAAGTCAAGCATTTTTGTAGAAGGACAAATAGGTTATATCATTTTATGGTGGATACGTGAATTATTGGGCCGAGCTGGATTTGAACCAGCGTAGACATATTGCCAACAATTTATAGTCTGTCCCCATTAACCGCTCGGGCATCGACTCGGGAAGAATCAATTCCAAGCTTATTGATAATCCATGATCAACTTCCTTTCGTAGTACCCTACCCCCAGGGGAAGTCGAATCTCCGCTGCCTCCTTGAAAGAGAGATGTCCTGAACCACAAGACAATGGGGGCATACTTGCCCGACTGCCATCATACTATGATCATAGTATGAATAGTTTTTTGAAATTGTCAATATAAATATAATGGACTAATATGATGCAATTCGAAAGATTTTTCTGTCTTTCATTATTCCATCG
>QLSR01000127.1:2236532-2255229 GCA_031780015.1 Citrullus colocynthis
GAAAGAAACAGACGCATGCTCAAACAACTGTCATGTCATTATGAAAAAGGACAACACCCAACCAGATCATGGCAGAACAAATAGGCTGACAATCTAAAAAGTCTATGCAGCGTGGCTGAAATTTAATGCAAAGGTGTCAGGTCATCATGACATCAACTTTTTGATGCCTATAAATAGCCCAAAAGCTTCTCCAAATAGGGGAGAGAGAGAGAGACCAGTTCAAGAGGCGAAAGTTCTGCATTATTTCTCCCTCACTATAACCAGCCTCCATTTCAAGCTCTTCTGAGAGAATGATTCTGAGCACCTTCAGAGTCGTCTCTCAATGAGTGAGAATCTCCAACCTATGGAATCTATGTATCAGATAGCAAGCATCTCAAGCCTCCATGCAGCAAGAAGTTGCCAGTGGCGGCTTGACATCTTCCATTTCTGTTTATTTTCCATTTCCCTCCTTCTTGCTTATATTTTGTTAATGACATTCGTGAGAACGATTTATTTTCTTAATATGAGTTTGATTGACTATTATCTTCCATCCATTCCCGTATTAAACACCTTACACCATGTTTGAATGCTAAATGAATTAGATGTTAAAAGTTAGTTTTTCTTGAGCAATTCTGAGTATATTACATCGTGATTAATGCATATCTTTAGCTTGCAAAACTTTGTCTGACAAACAAAAGTAGTAAGAATGACTGTCGAGCTTGAGAGAGTGGACAGTTAATCTTTAGCATTTATTAAGACTAGATGAGTTTCAGAGGTGTAGTTCATCTTTTGCCAACACAAACTTACGATGCGTCTTAGAGATAAGATTAATGTGGCGTCAAAACATCGAGAGATGGATTCACAAACGCAGTTTGTAGGTATGTAGTTGTACTTTGAAAACTTAGGTAACAACTAACTCTTGGGTTAACTCTACTTCTATCGCATGGTTCCATTCATTCTCAATGCATGCTATCTGACACTAAATGACATATGACTAGCCATCATCGCGTCCACCTCATTGTTAGTGTAGGAAATTCTTTTCATTCTTTATGTATAGTTTTAGACACATACAAACAGCAAATGCACATATTACATGTATAGTTCATCGCATATTCAAGCATCTAATCTCAACGCCTAGTTATTACAATTCCCTATGTTCGACCCTGGACTCACCAAGAAACCTATAAATGCTTATACTTGGGTTTTTATAGGAGAACTTGCTTAATCATGATCACTTAGAGTAATTTTCGACGCATCCTTGTACGGAAATGATAAATCTATTCTTGTGCAAATGGCTAAGAAACTCAATTTAATTACACGAACAAGTTTTTGGCGCCGTTGTTGGGGAATTGAATTAATTTAGGTTTTGATATTATTTCTTGATTTATACAGAAAATCTCAATCTTGGGCCGTACAGAGCGTTTAGCCGAAGACGTATTTGACAGTTTATGAACAAAGAACAGCCTGCGTTCATTTCTGATCCTGAAATCGAGAGAATCTTTCGGAAAAGAAGTAAGACATTCCAAAGGCGGCGATAACTTTACAGAGGAAAAAAAAAGGAAAATTAAGCAAACAATGCCAATCAGCCTTTGAGAGCTAACAATGGGGCTAACGACAGACAAGAAGAAGCAATGAACCATGCGTTAGCCCAAACGCAGCTTCAAGCTCAGCTGCAGATTGATCAACAAACTCATCCTATCTTATTGGCACATGATCGAAATCGTCCGATTAGGGATTACGCGTCACCCATCTTGTATAATTTTTCACCTGGAATTATGCGACCCGAGTCTCAAGGTTCAAGATTTGAAATGAAGCCAGTCATGCTTCAAATGTTACAAACAGCAGGTCAGTTTGGGGGATCACCCGTTGAAGACCCTCATGCTCACCTAAAAAGCTTCATCGGAATCTGTAATACCTTCGTCATCCCAAACATAAGTGCAGATGACATCTGGTTGACGCTGTTCCCATTCTCCCTCAGAGATGAAGCGAGACAGTGGGCATACTCTTTGGAACTAGGTGAGATCACTACGTGGAACCAAATAATGAGAAGTTCATGAAAAAGTTTTTCCCACCAACGGAGAATGCTCGAAGAAGAAGAGACATCGCCAATTTTCAACAAAAAGATAGAGAAACCCTGAGCGATGCTTGGGCAAGATTTAAGAGATTGGTGAGAAACTGCTCACATAATGGTTTCCCTGACTGTGTTCAAATGGAGATATTCTATGATGGCTTGACCAAGGCATCTCAGACTGCTGCAAATGCTGCCGCAGTGGGAGGAGTGCTGGATAAAAATTATACCTAGGCCAAGGAAATTCTCGATAGAATATCAAGAAACCATGAGGATTAGGAGGACCATGGATATAGCCGATCTGGCCGCAGGCAAAACAATGCGTCAAGAGCACTTGAGCATAATAGTGCTGCTGCATTACAAGCTCAAGTCACCGCCATGACTAACCTGTTACAGACTATGGCCCTGAATCAGTCAAATACAGGAGGCGGTGGCCAAGTGAACGTAGTGAATCAAGCGAACGCTGCGGGATGCGTTGGATGCAGGGAGCCGCATGTGTATGAGGTATGTCCACAGAACCCTCAATCTATATGCTTTATACGCAACAACCCTTATTCCAATACCTACAACCCTAGCTGGAGGAATAATCCAAATTTCTCATGGGGTGGTAATTGCCAGCCTGAGCAGTAAGGTGCACCTACGCACGAAAGGGGAGGTCCATTTGGATTCCCCCATGGACATCAGAGGTAAAATTCACATCAATCAGGGCCTAGTCCATCATCATCCATATAAGCTCTTCTAAAGGAATATATGCAGAAGAATGACGCCTTGTTACAAACCCAGGCGTCATCCATAAGGAATCTAGAGCTTCAGATTGGCCAGATTGCCGGAAAGTTTAAGACGCGGCAGAAAGGTTCTCTTCCGAGCAACACCGAAACCCCACGTGGTACGGGCAGTTCAGAAAAAGAACAGTGTCAAGCTGTGATATTACGAAGTGGAAGAGCCATGAATGAACTTCCCCGCCCAGAGAACTCTCAACCAACAATTCAGCTTTCCAACCATACCATTGATTCTGACCAATCAACGCAACAAAAACAAACTGACATGCAAAGAAGTTTATCAGGGAAAGATGCATCAACAAGCATGTCAGCCGAGCTGCAAACGCCTCCTTATCCTCAGCGGTTAAGAAGGAAGAAAAATAATGAGAGGCAGTTCAAACGCTTCCTGGATGTACTCAAACAGTTGCACATCAACATCCTGCTGGTGGAAGCGTTGGAACAAATGCCCACTTATGCTAAATTCCTCAAGGACATACTGTCTAAAAAAGAGGAATGGGTGAATATGAGACCATAGCTCTAATGCAGGAATGCAGTGACATGGTCTGTGAACGCGTCCCCACAAAGATGAAAGACCCAGGGAGCTTCACCCTTCCTTGTTCTATTGGAGGAATTCACATAGGAAAAGCGATGTGTGATCTAGGGGCTAGCATTAATCTCATGCCCCTATCAGTATTCAACAAATTGGGGATCGCATCGCAGCTAACAATAGTTACCCTGCAATTGGCGGATCGATCCGTTGTGCATCCTGAAGGAAGGATCGAAGATGTGTTGGTAAAGGTAGACAAGTTTATTCTCCCCGCAGACTTCATTATCCTGGATTATGAAGCAGACGAGGACGTCCCAATCATACTTGGATGCCCGTTTCTGTCGATGGGTCGTACACTCATTGATGTCCACAAGGGGGAGATCATTATGAGAGTTAATGATCAGGAAGTGATATTCAACATTTTTAAGGTGTTAGAATATCCAGGAGAACAGGAGACCTGCTAGAACCTCGACGTAGAGGATGAGTTCCATGAAATGTTGCTTGAAGTAAATGATGAAACGATTGCAAATTTGGACGTGCAGCAGCCTGAACAATGCTGTGCTTTGTTCCATTCTACTTTTGAACCCTTGACTTTGTTCCATTCTACTTTCGAACCCTTGACTCCGAATTAGATCAACCAACGAACGAAACCATCTCTGGAAGAAGCGCCAGAAATCGAGTTAAAAGTGTTGCCAGCTCACCTAAAGTATGCCTACTTAGGAGAAGGTAACTCTCTTCTAGTTATTATTTCAGCTGCTTTGTCCCCTAATCAAGAATTAGCCTTGTTATTCATTTTGAAAAAGCACATCCGAGCTGTCGGATGGACGTTGGCTGATATCAAGGGGATCAGCCCCACATACTGCATGCATAAAATTCGTTTAGAAGAAGGAAAAGACGGATCTATCGAGGCCCAAAGGCAGCTAAACCCAGCGATGAAAGAAGTTGTCAAGAAAGAAGTGCTTAAATGGTTGGATGCAAGCGTCATCTTTCCCATCTCTGATAGCAAATGGGTAAGTCTTGTGCAATGCGTTCCCAAGAAAGGAGGTATGACTGTGGTCCCAAACAAGAATAACGAATTGATCCCCACCCGCACGGTCACGGGGTGGAGAATTTGCATGGACTACAAGAAGCTCAACGCGGCGACAAAGAAGGATCACTTCCCGCTACCCTTCATTGACCAAATGTTAGATAGACTTGCAGAAAATGAGTTCTTCTGCTTCTTAGATGGCTATTCAGGCTACAACCAGATCATGATTGCTCCAGAAGACCAGGAGAAGACAACATTTACATGTCCTTGTGGTACATTTGCATTTCGACGCATGCTGTTTGGATTATGTAATGCCCCAGGCACCTTTCAGCGGTGTATGATGGCAATCTTCTCTGAATTTCTAGAAGAATCTGTGGAGATATTCATGGACGATTTTTCGGTCTTTGGAGATTCGTTTGAAGCCTGTTTAGCCAATTTGGAGAAAGTACTAAAAGATGCAAGGACACCAACTTAGTGCTCAATTGGGAAAAATGTCACTTCATGGTGAATGAAGGAATTGTCCTCGGTCACAAGATATCCAAGAAGGGCCTTGAAGTCGATCAGGCCAAAATTGAAGTCGTAGAAAAGCTCCCACCACCTATAAATGTAAAGACACTTCGCAGCTTCTTGGGACATGCAGGCTTTTATAGAAGGTTTGTCAAGGACTTTTCAAAAATTGCACGCCCTTTAAGCTCATTGCTGGAGCAGAATCGACCCTACAATTTTGATGAAGAATGCCTCAAGGCGTTTGAGACTCTGAAAGCAGCACTGGTGTCAGCACCAATTTTAATTGCCCCAGATTGGTCGCAGCCATTCGAACTAATGTGTGATGCCAGCGACTATGCGATGGGTGCCGTGTTGGTTCAACGCAGAGACAGAATGTTGCATCCCATAGCCTACGCCAGCAAAACTTTCAACGCAGCTCAAGCAAATTATACCACTACAGAGAAAGAGTTGTTGGCAGTAGTATTCGCTGTTGAAAAATTCAGAGCATATCTTTTAGGGTCGAAAGTCATCATCCATATTGACCACTCAGCTATTCGATATTTGATGACTAAAAAAGATGCCAAGCCGAGGCTCATCCGATGGGTTCTGCTACTTCAAGAGTTCGACGCAGAGATAGTTGATCGCAAAGGTACAGAGAAAAACGTGGCAGATCATCTTTTCAAACTTGAAAATATGGAACACGATCGTAAACAGCTGGACGCCAACGCAAGCTTTTCAGATGAAGCTGTATAGTCACAGAGTCCGCGCCGTGGTATGCAGATATTGTCAACTTTTTGGTGTGCAAGCAATTTCCCGAAGATTTCAACTCACAGCAGAAGAAGAAGTTGATGCATGATGCCAAGTTCTATTATTGGGACGAGCCCCAGCTCTACAAAAGGGGGCCTGATCACATCTTCAGACTCTGCATCCCAGAGACTTCGTATCAACGCATCCTATCTCAATGTCATGACTCTCCCTATGGAGGACATTTTGGAGGATAGTGAACTGCGGCCAAGGTCTTACAAAGCGGATACTTTTGGCTAACTCTTTTCAGAGACGCCAAGGACTATGCGATCAGATGCGACAGATGTCAACGCATCGAAAATATCTCAAGTCGGAATGAAATGCCACTTACCTCTATCTTAGAAGTTGAGCTCTTTGACGTTTGGGGTATTGATTTTATAGGCCCATTTCCTCCATCAAATGGCCACAACTATATAATGGTAGCTGTGGATTATGTATCAAAATGGGTCGAAGCAATCTCATGCGCTAGGAATGACGCGGCGACAGTCTCAAATTTTCTTCAGAAGAATATATTCACGAGATTTGGAACGTCAAGAGCCCTTATTAGCGATGAAGGTACGCATTTCATTAATAAAATCATTTCCAATTTGCTAATAAAATACAATGTACATCATAGGGTGGCAATTGCATACCACCCACAGACAAATGAGCAGGTAGAAATTTCCAATAGAGAGTTGAAAACTATTTTAGAAAAGGTAGTTAACTCCTTTCGAAAGGTCTGGGCGTCCAAATTAAACGAGACGTTATGGGCATATCGTACAGCATTCAAAACACCTATTGGTATGTCACGGTATGCACTGGTCTTTGGAAAGGCATGCCATCTGCTGTTGGAGCTAGAACATAAAGCATTGTGGGCTGCTAAGAGATTGAACATGGATCTGAAAGCAACTGGAGAAGCGCATCAGCTTCAATTGAATGAACTGGAGGAATGGAGACTGCAGGTCTATGAGAACGCAAAGATATACAAGGAGCGAACAAAGCGTTGGCACGATCAGCATCAGTAAGAAATCTTTGCATGTAGGTCAAAAGGTCCTCCTTTTTAACTTAAGACCACGTTTATTTCCAGGAAAATTAAAAACAAGATGGTCTGGTCCCTTCGTGATCAAGGAAATCTTTCCTCATAGTGCTGGGAGCTAATGAATAAAGACGGCACCAACGCATTCAAAGTTAGTGGTCAACGCGTAAAGCCATATTATGGAGACGGCCTGGAATGCGACAAAGTAACCCTTGACCTAGCAAAGATCGAATGAGGAAAAGATGGACGCGCCCTGCGTTGACAACAAGCACTTATATCCCAGGGACGCATCCTAACTTTTGTACCCTCTTACTGCATTGTTTCATTTCTCCCTTTCTTTTCGTCATTTGATTTGATTTGATTTGATTTTTATTTCTAATTTATTTTGATTTATTTTATTTTAGCTTATTTTTATTTGTGTTGAAAAATTTTTGTTTAGTGCTATCTATTATCTTGCGTTGAGTGAAAACTGAACTCTCAATTTCAAGGCATCGATATCTAAAATGATGTGACACGATAATCTTGACGCCTAGAGGGGAATCTGAAGCGATTCTATTAGATCGCTCAGATCAAGAATTCAAAAAGGCTGAAGGCGCTTCAGCCGGCTGATATCCACGGATGTCAGACCATTTAATGTGGTTATGATGTCATGCATCGAGCCGATCACCCACGCGCTCAGCCTAAACCCTTTATAAACCCCTCTTCACCACTTTTCCAGGTTACGCTTCCATATCTCTCCAAATTCTTAGATTTCCGGCGCAATTTTCGGTCTATTTGAAAAACTCTTCCAATTCTCACCCATTTTTCTATCTTTTCACCGATACCATTTCCATGGCTTCCTAGCAACTCACTTCCTCCAAAAACCCTAAACCTATGGCCTCATCCTTGAGGCATGGTAGTCAGAATCTGTCCACTATCGCCACCACATCGGAACCCCTCGCCATTGTTCGCTCTAACAGTCCTGAGTTGGACGCGACATCATCCCCATCTTCGCCAAGCTCCAGGGACCTGTCTGAAGCCCAAAAGGTGGGAAGGAATGACGAATCTACCGTCTTCGGAGATATTCTAGACACCATCGATGAAGAAGACGATGACTGGTTGGATGGGCTGGTCGACTAGAGGATGAAAAATGAATCGCGTGGGTCAGTCCCTACGATGAGTGGTCTTAAGGAGTCGAACTCCGATGAAAGACCTATAAGAAAGGTAATAGCGGCGGTGGAAAAGAAGAAATCCGCCAAGGAAAAGAAAATCAGGCCAATAAGAGCCAGGGAAGAAGAAGCCGAGGAAGATGTACCTCCGCTCAGAAGGAAAAATGAGAAAGTAAAGGACGCGGGGACATCTGAGGCTATTGCATCATTGGTCGTTGCATCATCTGTCGAGCGGTTAGCAGCGAGAGCAGCAGAGAAGTCTAAGAAACTGAAAGACGATATCAAAAAGATAAAAGAAATGATAGAGTCGTTTCTCGCCGCAAAGAAGAAAAGAAAAGAGGAAATTGCGACTAGCGAACAAGCTGTCGAAAAAGCCGCCAGAGAGGCCACCCAAAGCAGAGATTGCGACGAAATTAGAAGTAGAGTTAGAAGTGAGTGATGCAGAGAGGCCACCCAAAGCTGAACGCATCAAGAAGAGTATAAAAAAAAATAAGGGAGGAGAAGAAGAAAGAAAAAGAGGTAGCAGTCACCAAGGAGAAGCTATCGGAGAAAAAGAGAAAGATTGAGGTGGCTAAAGCATCTGGAGTTGTCATCAGGGACTTGGATGCAGGCAGGGCAAGGAGAAATTGGTTGAGGAACCAACAAAGGAGGCGGCGAAGAGCCGAAAGAAACAATTCAGTGGGCTCTACATTGAAGTGGGATTTTTCCCAGAGCCAATTGAGCTACCCGCCTTCATCATATAAGGAGTCGACGCATTGGGTTCGAGGCAATTTTGTGAAAGTGGCCAAGTCATCCAACCCACCGCCGTGAAGGCATTCTACGAAGGAACAATTCACCGCAAGGCACACTTAGTCAAAGTTGAAGATGAGGTGATTTCTTTCGAGCCTCAAGAGATCAACGCATTGTTTGAACTTCCCAACAACGCGGCGGCGGAAGGTAATAGAATAATGTCGACACCTACAGACGCTGAAATGAATGACGCCCTCACAATCATCGCCAAACCGGGGTCAGAGTGGAACACTTCCTCAAAGGGCATTCAGTCATTGGCGCCTAACTGCTTGATTGCCAAGGCCAACTTGTGGCTTTATTTCATCAAGAGGTCGCTGCTCCCCACAACACATGACGCCTCAATTTCAAGGAACCGTGCTATGGTCATTTATTGCATCATGCGGGGAATTCAGCTAGACGTGGGACGCATCATTGCCCCACAGATTCGGGGGTTATTCTTCAAACCAAGGGGTCAGCTATTCTTCCCCTTTTTTGTGACAAGACTGTGCGCCAACACAAAGTTCATGGAGGATGCGCCAGTCAGAGCAGTGAATGGAGTCCTTTTAGCGCAAAGTCTGAGAAGGATATTAAAGGACTCACCGCATTTGCTTGACGTGGCCAACGCAAAGAAGAGGCCGCCAAAGTCACAAGAACCATCACCCCCCCAACTTCCTCAACCCAAGAAGAGGAAAATGGTCAAGAAGAATTTTGAGATTCAGGCGTCCAGTTCACAACCTAGTGAAGCTGAGGAAACTGTTCAGCTCGACGCCTACACCCAAGCCTTGACCATTTATACTCCTCCCATCGATCCAATCACTGAGGAGCCCTCTTCACCACCAACCTCCCCTTTTCCTTCCCCTGAAATCCAAAAAGAGCCACTTCATCCCCCTACCACCCAACGCGGCCTTCCAACGCCTCTTCAGCTTCCTATCGCAGACTTAAACGAAGAGACGAAGGAAGTGTCACCACCTTCTTCGCCCCACCTGGAGTTAACCCTCTCCCCGCCTCAATCATCTACCTTTCGAGAGGCAACTCCACCATCACCACCACCACGCTTTGAGCCGACCCTGACTCTGGATCCTGAGGAGTCAGCGCCCTCTCAATTCTCACCGCCTCACCATGAACCTCAATTTTCCAATCTTCCAACTCCACCAACTACCGAACCTTCTGCCCGCCCAACATCTCAACCACAGGCAGAAGCATCTACCAGCACGCCTCTGCTCCGCTGCCGTTTGTTGATTTAAATTTGGATGATTTGCTGCGGTACTTGGATGATGGGATTCTTCACCCCGTCATGGGAGACCTGGATGAAATTCGGCGCAAGGAGATGAAAAGTCTTCAGCGGCAAGAAGAGTTGGCTCAACAAATTTCACAATTGGGTCAGCAAGTGACTCAGATGGCGCGGCAACAATCGGAGCTTCAGAGTTTTGTTCAATGCCAAGCTCGGCGTCAGGATGAACAATTCAACACTTTAATAAATTATATCTATGAAGTGTTCGTCCAACGCATCCCAGCACCAGTTATTCCTCCTTCCCTTTAGCAACCCCTTCAGTTCAACGATCCAAATGCTCCCCCTGCGGACAACAATGACAACGCCCCCGGGAGAACTTAAATTTGGGGGTGTTCTTTTGGATTTATTTTTTTTCCCTTCTTTTCTTACGTTTATTCCTTTGAATTTTTTTTTTATAAATAGTACAACGCATAATACATTTACATCAATACAATAATCAATTCATGAATCTCTTTGTTCTCCTTTGTTTGTGCTTTCAATTATTTCTTGCTTTATTACTTTCTCCGCCTTGTTTTTGTTTCTCCGTCCAACCTCCATGATGGAATTTATGCACTTTACCTCTAGACTTATTGAAATAAGAGGATTAACTCACAAGCCTTAGGATATTACACTTGGCAAATTACTTCTAAGAGTTAGTATGCGTTGCAAGCTTTGCCTTAAACATCTTTTACAAAATTTTTTCTAAGGCGATCTCATAACTTGATTTCAGCAATGAGGACCTTGCTGCATTCCAATTTGGGAGTAAGAAAGGTTTGAGCCATGCGTTCAGAATGCAAAAAATAAAATAAAATAAAATAAAATAAAATAAAATAAAAAATAAAGTTATTAATATATTTCTTTGGACAAACAACTCCGCTGACAACGCATAAAATTAGCCTGTTAAGAGTTGAGTTGAAAATGGCTCTTTAACACCCCATAATCAAAGGTGAGAGTCTAGGATCAGCGCAAAGTAAATAAACGGTACCACTGTCGACGCAACCAAAAAGGAACGCGATAAATGCCGAGTTGTGAAAGGGTATTTGCTCGATGTTGGCTGCCTCCATGCACCCCATTGTTGGTATGTCAAAACGAAGGTAGATAGCCCGGATCAACGCAAGTCCATATAAAAAAAAAAAAAGAATTTTTTTTTGAAACTTATGAATGAATGAACTCCAAAGCACATTACTAAATTGAGGACATCAGATTGGCTGGAAATGAGTAAGGGTATTTTTGAGGAATAAGCTTGCCGCATCTAAAAATTAGAAGTACTTTCAAAGCGTCGATTGAAAAAGAACTTAGTATGGTTGTCTGATTGTTGATATAGTCAAGGAATAGAAGGCATGTTGAGAGGGTGAGCTTTTACTTAGACCCAGGCTATAGAATTTAATAAATCTTCAAATAAATGTTCGAGGACAAACATTAACTCAACTTTGGGGGTGTGATAACTTGTAGAAATACAAGTTATTATAGTCACTATTTGATTTAATTAGAGTAACTTTGGAGCTAAAATGCATGATTTTGGTAGTTGAATGATGAAAAATGCATCACCATGCGTTGGCACTATTTACAAAAGAAAATACCTAAAAGACGATGAGCTTTTCTGTTCCTAATGCAGGATAAAGAAGAAAAGAAGTGCAAACAACCAAGTACGAAGAGACGAAGCTGCTGCAAGAACAAGTGGAAACCCATGTGTCGAGCCTATGCGTTGAGACCATGCGTCGAGAAAGAAAGAGATGCATGCTCAAACAACTGTCATGTCATTATGAAAAAGGACAACACCCAACCAGATCATGGCAGAACAAATAGGCTGACAATCTAAAAAGTCTATGCAGCGTGGCTGAAATTTAATGCAAAGGTGTCAGGTCATCATGACATCAACTTTTTGATGCCTATAAATAGCCCAAAAGCTTCTCTAAAGAGGGGAGAGAGAGAGAGACCAGTTCAAGAGGCGAAAGTTCTGTATTATTTCTCCCTCACCATAACCAGCCTCCATTTCAAGCTCTTCTGAGAGAATGATTCTGAGCACCTTCAGAGTCGTCTCCCAGTGAGTGAGAATCTCCAACCTATGGAATCTATGTATCAGATAGCAAGCATCTCAAGCCTCCATGAAGCAAGAAGTTGCCAGTGGCGGCTTGACATCTTCCATTTCTGTTTATTTTCCATTTCCCTCCTTCTTGTTATATTTTGTTAATGACATTCGTGAGAACGATTTATTTTCTTAATATGAGTTTGATTGACTATTATCTTCCATCTATTCCCGTATTAAACACCTTACACCATGTTTGAATGCTAAATGAGTTAGATGTTAAAAGTTAGTTTTTCTTGAGCAATTCTGAGTATATTACATCGTGATTAATGCATATCTTTAGCTTGCAAAACTTTGTCTGACAAACAAAAGTAGTAAGCATGACTGTCGAGCTTGAGAGAGTGGACAGTTAATCTTTAGCATTTATTAAGACTAGATGAGTTGCAGAGGTGTAGTTCATCTTTTGCCAACACAAACTTACTATGCGTCTTAGAGATAAGATTAATGTGGCGTCAAAACATCGAGAGATGGATTCACAAACGCAGTTAACGCAAGAATTAGTTGTTACCTAAGCTTTCTAAGTACAATTACTCTCCAAAAGATAATTTATATTTGATTTATATTCCATCCCATCGAATAGAACATTGACATATAAGTTGCTACCATTACTGTCTATACTATAGACAAATATCTGGTGTGAATCTATTTATGTCTATCTATATGTATATAGATATATATGATTCAGTATACCCCTTTTTGTGAAGTAAAAAAAGACTACCCTCAATCCTATGCATGCTAAAGTATTAAAAAAGTAAGAAGTAATATAGAATCAATGGATTTATGGTAAAATCTCTCCCTGATACATTTTATCAAAATTTTGGTTGGCTGGTAAAGGGATCAAATGGTATATTTTGTTGGTAGATTGGAGGATTAGAAACATAACTATTGCTTTCCAATTGGCTGTTTCTACATTAATTGTTACTTATCAATCTTATTGATTAGTGTGCCCGTTGTATTTGCTTCTCTTGATGGTTGGTCAGGTGACAAAATGTTGTATTTTCTGGTACATCATTATGGATTGGATTAGTCTTTCTGGTGGGTATCCTTAATTCTCTTATCTCTTGAAGCTCTTCGTTCTCGATACAAAAATGAAACTACCCTTCCCTAATTCTTTCGAATTGTGAGACACATTAAAATGCAATATAAGTCCTAAAAATGAAAAATTCAAATAAAGAAAAAAAATTAGAGGGAGGGGTCTCTTGCTTCTATTATCAAAATTTAATATATCTTTCATAATTCACATAAAAATAATATATCTTAAAGTATATAATAATACTTAGATATTGATAATAGAGAAACTATATATTATATACAATAATATAGAAAAAATATATATAATTATCTTAATTTAGTTGAAAGGATAGACAAAGGAAAAGACAAAGTATTTGGAAGGCGAAAACTCGAAAAAGTAATGCAATTCTAATGGAAGATCATCAAATGTTGTAGCGCTTGATTTGAGGGACATAATGCATGGACCTGACTCGACCAGGTTTCAACCTCAGCTAAATAGCATGTTGGTTCGATTTAACCAACATTAAATAACATAGACAAACGGACTTGACTCGACTAGGCTTCGACCTCAGCTAATTAGCAAGCTGATTCGATTTAACCAACATTAATGAAAATAGACATGGCCTAACAAGGCTTCAACCTCAACTAAATAGGAAGGTTTAAATTGACAAATAGTGAAATAAACAGATCTGACTTGACCAGGTTTCGACCTCAGCTAATTAACAAGCTGGTTCGATTTAACCAACAGAAACTGCTTAAAAGGCTAAGTCCTTTGGAAACACACTAGATCCATCCCATTTTTTTTTTAAAAGTAAACTTTGAAAACTCTCGCTTAGGTGATTGTCTATATGCATAGACTAAGAAAACTAAACCGCACTAAAAAACAGTACTCAGGGTTGAGTAAAGGTGAGAGTTTTTAAGTTAAAACATTTTTGCGAGTGCAAGCTATGCAAGGTTACTTAGGTAAATTACATAAGTGAGTTAGACGAATGCAACTGCCCCAATGTTAAGGATGGAACATGATAGACAAAGACTTCCTTATGTAAAAATATGCCTAATTAAGCCTAAGAATGAATTATGCACTTGGCAATGTATGAGACACATGTGCTTTATTCTTTCTGGCTTGATCAACATTTGACATGTGATGCATTGATGTAGCTATATAAGTCTCTTGAATGTAACGCAAGGAAATAAAGATATTTTATCGATATGCTCAAATGTCTTAAGGGATTATGCACTAGCTGTCACACCTCTCCTCGAGCCACTCCCCCCGCAGCTTGACACGGAGTATGAGGACAATAGACATTGACCCTCTTGCGATGCCTACCGTTAAAACTCTACCTTTCCCGGAACTATCATATACAACTTATATAGGCAGAAATAAACTAACTCATTAATCAAATGCATAATTTTTATACCTTTCCCGGTCCAAGCATGACTGTAATCATCAATGCTTCTCCCAGTGCTTCGACATTGGAATGTACTTAACATCCAACAAGCTCGATATGCAATATACTTAACAATTCCCTCGACACACGTACTATATCACATACTCAATGCTCATCAGCTTATTCAGTACCTCACCATAGCATGCATATCCCAGCTTACATATAAAATCAAGAACTAGCTCGTAGACATGCTATTATCAAGTTTCATTAGAGATTATACTTAGTTCTCTCACGAAAGAAAATCAACCACTCACATTTTCTGTTAATTTCAAGCTTTTAGGGTTTCTATTTTCCAAACCTTCCAACTTCTCTCGAGCTTCTGAGATTCAAAGAAAGAGCAACCGGGAAACCTTAGGAACTTCAAAACAGCCTTTAAACACCAGAAAACTCCCTCTTGGACACAGAGCAGTGCTTCTGGGACTCAAAACAAATGTTTTTCTTCTTCTAACAATACTGTTGGACGCAAAGCAGCTTCCCTGGGGCACCAGACAGCTGTTGGATGCAAGGTAGCAAGAAAACAGCCTCTCTTAAATGCAGACCACCTCTTTTGGACGCAAGGGACACTTCCTTCAGCCTTATTTCTCTCATTTCTCTCAAGAAAACTCAGACTTCTTTATGGTGTATGGCCCTTCTCCCTCCTCTTGGTTCTATTTATAGAGTTTGGAAGACAAGCTTAGTCACCCAACTTTGCTTCTCAACTTGACACCCAAACTCCACATGTCACCTTGCATGGTAGCCTAGCCATGCATCCAACCAAGTGGTTTCATGCATGGTTTTCTCGTCATGCATCCCGACACATTCACCTTATGAATTGCTATGTCCAAACAAAGCCACATATCATCTTTGGTCCAACCATGCGTCCAACTTAGTCCCGGGATAGGGACCATGCATCCAACCTCCCTCACCATGCGTTCATGGTGTTTTCTTTTAGGGTTTGGCTTCTTTTGTTCTCTTTTCTTCCTCCCGACCTTTCTACACTTAGTCAAATTTCCTTTCCAAGCTCTTCTATGCATCCACAAGCCTTCCCTTATGCGTCCACAAACCTTCTCCAAGTCCAACACTTAACCAAAATCCCTTCCTTTGAAGAGGTATGCGTCCAACTAGTCTTAGTGTTCGGATACTTTAGCCAAAATTCTTCCTACAAAGATCCTCCATGCGTCCAAGACCTTAGTCATGCATTCACCTCTCAAAAGCATGCGTCCAAGGCTTCCAACTTAGCTTTATGAACTCCTTGATTGCCTTCCTATACGTCCATGTGATGTCTTATGAGGCTATGCTTCCAACTCTTCCCTTTTAAGCTTCCCACACTTACCATTTTTCCATCAATGTACCAAGTATGCATCCAACCCTTACTTTCCTCCCTTAGGGTTGCTTTCAACTCTCCAAACCATCCAAGACTTAACCAAAATCTCTCTTGAAGAATACCCATGCTTTTACCCTAGGTAAGGAGGTGCTTTTCCTTCAAAATTGCCTTATGCGTTTACCCTCCTTTCCAAGGCCTAGGTTTTCCTTCCAACACTTCAACACCTAACCAATTTCCTTCCCAAATGAGGTACTACATCACCTATGCGTCCAACATGGTGATGTTCCTCCCAAGAATGTGTCCAGCTCACAACTAGCTTCCAACTATGCTTCCAACTCTCCCTTCCAACACTTAGTGAGATTTTCCTCTCATTTCTTTAGGTTATGCATCCAAGCTAGCCATTTCTATAGCATATTTGAGTTTTCATAGCATAGTTGTGACACTTAGAAGGATTTCTTAGCTCAATAGTCACCTTGAGGTTCAAAGCCCAAAAATTGCTTAATGTGACTTTCTCCCAACTCACCTACGGCTTATTCTCAACCCAAAACTCAAGTTGACTCAAACTCTTTTCCTCCTTCCTTCCATCTCAATGCATGGTGTCCTTATTTTGGAAAAAAATTGGCTAACTTCACAAGCCCAGATTTTCTGCCTCAAAATTTTTCTAATTCCACAGGCTTGTTATTCAAGTTTACCTCCTTTGTCTTAGTTTCTCTTCTTTATAAGTCTTAAGCACTTAGGTCAAAGATTAGGGTGTTACACTAGCAATATGGAAACATGTGCTCTAATTCCTTTGGCTCAGCCAATGATTTTAGTCTTGAGACGCCATGCAATAATGCATATGCATAAATCCCACTGGTACAATTAATATGCTCAATTGATTTTAAGAAATAATTATGTGATTAGCAATGTTTGGAAAGATGTGCTTTAATTTCTTTGGCTTGACCAATGATTTCAACTCTTGAGGCATGATGTAATAATGCATATGGACGAATCATGGATGCAACAAGAATAAATATTCTTAAATAGCATGCTCAATTGATTTTAATGAATGAATATGCAATTAGCGATACATGGCAACATATGTTTTAATTCTCTTTGGTTTGACCAATGAAGTTAAACATACACCATGATGTGATGATGCATGCATGAATGTTAGGACAAGAATAAACATTCTTAAATAGCATGCGCAATTGAATTTAATGAATGAATATGCAATTAGCAATACATGACAACATATGCTCTAATTCTCTTTGGTTTCACCAATGAAGTTAACCACACATCATGATGCTATGATGCATGCATGAAAGTTAGGATGCAACATGCATGCATAATATGCAGGGCGACATTTTCATCAATTAACTACGTTATGAAAATTATTTTTTTGGAAAAAATGAGCAACTTACTTGATTAAAACTATTTCGTACCATTAGTCTTGTAATGGATTAGAAGTTTGAGTAAGAATAAGAATTTAGCTGGGAGCCAAGTATCGAATAAGCCAACAAAGGCGTAACGAAGACTCTGTTTCCAAAGATGAAAAGGAAGATAGTCTTTAGAAAATCTCTCGAACAATAAGAGATTGATGGAAGATATCAACATATGGTCAAATGAACAAAGATGATCTCATTTCTTTGGATAACAATTATGAGAACTAAAAATAGCTCCTCAAAAGTTCATCTTAGGTGTCTCGTCCTTTCTTTAAGTCCATTCCAGGTCTTTGATTAAATAACCTTTTTCGAATGACCCTTTTCAGCACAATTTTGATCTTCATACTTTAGATTAGCAATGGATGTCTTGCCCAAGTTTGGTGATGATGGCTTTACAAGTAAAACCATGATGACTTTGCCCCAGTGTAGCGATGAAGGCTTTACCTCAGTGTAGTGATGAAGGCTTTGCCCCAAGTTGATGATGATCACTTTGCTCCAGTTTCATGATTTACAAAGATGATTTTAAAGTGTAGCTTCTCACTGTGCATTGATGGTTCCAATCTTGTAATTTAAGATTTCATGGTCTTTTATGCTTTTGTTTTCTTTCTTTTCCTTTCTTTTTCTTTAGGCTTGTGTAACTTGGCAAGATGACTCAAGTAGATATAGAAATCATCATTTGTAACTTTAGTTGCTGTTTCATGTTGTTTCTTTGTTGATACTCCTAACGTCTTTTCTTACCATACAAATGTTGTCCTTTAAAGAAATTCATTAAGAGAATTGAGACTTTAAGACTCAATCTCAAGTCACTAACTTCTTAGTTCTCAAATTATTACCTCTGGTCTTGAAATCACTTTCTATTTGAGGAAAGAGAGAAAGACAAGAATATGATTTAAACGAAGTGGAAAATTACAAGTCTTAGTTATGAAACAACACATTGTAAGAGTCCAATACTATTTCATTACCCCTGAAGCCCCTCTTGGCTTGGTTGGATAGTTAAAATTTTGACCCACATCCATGATAGGCTAACAAAATGCTTTAGTTTAGACAAAAAGGAGATCACCACACAATTACATTTGCGATGGGAGTTGTAGGTCTTATGGAGAATTGGTAAAATAATGGTTTACCATAGATTCAAAATATGAGAGTTGGCTAGGCATAAAGTTTTATAAAGTGAGAAATTTTTGGGATCTCACCTTAAGAGGCGTGTTTACCCCAGTGTTATAACTTGTTTTGTGGTTTGATAATAAAGCTTAACACATGAGAATTATGAGGTCAAGGTAAAAAATGCCTTTAAACAAGATTTTATCTCCACAATGAAGTTCCACAAAATGGGATAAAATGATTGATATTTAGTTGCTTTTCTATATACCCAGTGAGTGTAGTAAAAACATTTTTTTTTCTTCTCTTTTTCTTTTTTTTCTTTACATTTCCTCCAAATGATGATAAATCCTAGTTGTTCAAGATAATCTTGTTAAGATTCTAATTAACAAGAATGATTAGAGTGAACTTACAAGAACTTCACTTTCAAAAAAAAAAAAAAAAAAAAAAAAAAATT
>QLSR01000127.1:2255588-2349373 GCA_031780015.1 Citrullus colocynthis
ATTCTAATTAAAAAGAATGATTAGAGTGAACTTACAAGAACTTCACTTTAAAAAAAAAAAAAAAAAAAAAAAAAAGATTGACATACGACAGAAGTATGTAATTTCCATTTTTTCCAATGAAAAAGAATTTCCAAAGAAATTATTTTTTTTAAACGAATGTTGTTATATGAATGATGCTTGAATGCACGTGCATAATGAAACCTTGACCTTTTTTCTTTTAGAAAAACATAGCTTAACTATCACATATTTCTATTCTTTCACTGTTTAACTAAGCCATGGTTTTATATCACTCTATTGCTTGTTGGATTTTTATAAAGAAACCAAATAAATCAACTTTATTAACAATGGAAGGGAATCAAAGATATATATTGATCTTCATAACCAAATACACAAGATATTTCTACTTAAAACGAAACAACAACCCCCAATTCTAGTGATTGATGCTTGAAAAATTTAGCTAACCTGCCTTGATCAAAGATTGCACTTCATGCTTAAGGCTAAAATAGTGTTATGTTGAGTGCCCTATAGCTCCTGCATGGTACTCACAATGGGTGTTTGGGTCATACAACATTGGATAGGGTGATCGCAATGGCTTTACAGTTATTGGAGTTAAAAGGAGATTTTGAAACAAATGAGGTAAAAACTCAGTATAGGTTATTGGGATTGGATCATAGCTTTTCTCTTTTTTTTGTCTCTTGGTTTTATGATTGTAAGGAGCAATTCACCTCTTTGATTTTGTGTTATGTTTGACAACATGACACTTCATCTTAGGATTTGAAACTATTGCTTGGGTTATGACTGTTTTCTTTGTTAAGTCCTCATTGTTTTTAGGAATTGATTGAAACGTGAGCTCCTTTAGAGGCATTGGCATTTGCATAACTACATTGCTCCCTTCAAGTTTTTCGCGCTGACCGTTCGCTTTCTCAGTAGCAAAAGCGCTTCTCTTTGCCCCTTACGATGAAAGCCTTAAGCGAGAGATTTGTTGTTTTATTGCTCCCGCTTCCTCACATCTGCGCTCGTCAAGCCAACTTAGCTTTTTGGTAGTTGAAACTGCGGTTGAAGCGGACATTTCGAAATGACAGCATCGAAGATATATATAGATATAGATATATATACACGGTCACGCTTATCCCGGGCTGCGTTCCGGAAAAAGTGGCCTACTTGAAAGAAAGGGCGGGCACTCTCGTGTTGTTCTTCTCCATTTCATGAAGGTTTAAGTTGTCTCGAGCTATATTTCTATTATGCCCACATACTTGGAAGCAAATTTCTTCATTATCTTCAAGCATTTCATTAGTTATAACTTTTTCAGGACACTCTTTGTCGTTCGCTTGTGATATCTCTTCCTTATGGAATGAGTATCTACTCTCGAAAGCAGCAAGGATTTTTGCTACTTGATCTTGAATCTTGCCAATGTCTTGTCTCATTCTCATTATCTCCGAATTTTGGAACCTTAAGATTTGCTCTTGAGTTTGGTTTGACTTTCCAAACTCCACATTTTGGATCAATGTGATTTGCTCCTAAATCTGGTCAATGGCTTCTCTCATATTTTTTAATTCATCATTTTGTTCTTCCATGACTTTGCTTTTTATCCTATAAGAATAGAACATGTGGTTGTTGAGCCATTTTCTTCAAAAGAAAAGGTAAAGACAATGTGCATATTTTTTTTTTTTTTTTTTTTTTTACAAAATGGATACATACTAAAGATGTGATGTCATATTTCTTTTTTAATGCATGAACGCATATATATGATGACATGATTAATACTCTTGGAATTTTTGCAAAAGGAGATGATTACACATAAATAATGTCAATATCTTCTCAAATTTTGACTTCGAACAATAGTAAATTATGCATGTCGATGTAATGTTAGACCCTAAATGTAGCATGAGTGATACTCTTTTATACAAGGGTTAGAATTCATTTATAACCATATATGAAATGAACTTAGATACAAATGTGTGACCCTTTTATTCTAAAGGTATGAGTTCCATAAATTTTTCATTGTGGATGAATCAAGAGAGATCTTATCCATAAATGTGAATAGTTGTGAAAAATGTTAGAGTGGTCTGGAGATTATTTTTATGAATGTAAAAAATGATATGAAGATCCTGAAAGATTAATGATCTTACTTAGTTCAATGTTATAAAATAACTAATGAACTAACTTAAATGATCTTACCTAGTTGTGAAAAATAACTAATGAACTAACTAATGATCTCTTCATACCCGGTCCAACTTCACAACCCTTCGCGGGTTGGTCAGAAGTCAGGCTTGTTTGGTAAGACGGAATTTGACAAAGAAAAGAGAGTGCTCGACCGGAACAACGGCCAACAAAGACCGTAATTACATAGATAACAGCTCCTCCCCTTCCCTTCTTTAAGGCTTTAAGGCGGAACCGTATGGCGGCTGGAAAGAAAGACGACCTCACCTTATCGTAGATGGTGTCAGTGAGAGCCACTTTAGTATCCCTCGTTGACCTTCTTTTGTAGATAGAATCTTCAATGAGTAGAAAGAAGCAACCTTTCAAAGGTCTCAACACAATAGTACCCTCAAAGGTCTCGGCACAACAATACCCTCAAAGTTGTTATGTGTGTCCTAATAAGTGAGAAACTCGATACTAAAAAGAGGAAGATGCAACCACAATGTGAAGCACAAAGAGATTTTCGTAAAAAATATAGAAAATACTTCTTTTTCTAAACTTTTTTTTTAATAAAAGATCAAATTCGAAACCAAGAGCTTTTTTTGATTTAATTTTTCTATGTTTTTATTTTTTTAAAATTACAAGACCTTTTTTTGAATTGTTTTTAAGACCATAAAAATTTATTTTTCCAAATACCCTCTTCTTGGAAGAAAACAAAAAAAAAAATCTAAATTCAAAATTCTTGTGAAAACTTTTTGGTTTTTTTTTTTAAGATTTTTTTTTTAAAAAGAAATTTCTTTTTTTAGGGAAAAAAAACTTCATTTTCCTTTTCGTTATCGTTATTTTTACATTTTTTTAAAGACAAAGAAAATTCTTTTTCTAAAAGTCTCATTTTGGAAAAAAAGATCCAAATTCAAAATCTTTTATGAAACGTTTTTTTAAATTTTTGTTGGCTTTTTAAAAGTATTGTTCTTGTAATTTAAACAGGACCTTATTTTAAAAAAAAAATTGTTTAAAAAAAAACCATTAAGAGGCTTTCTTCTTGAAAAAAAAAAAAAAAGACTTTCAAATTGGAAAACTTTTTAAGAAGAATTTTTACTTTTTAAGATGGTGGTTACATGTCTTGTTTTTCTTAAAGACTCTTTTTGACAAAAATTCAAATTTAAAATCTTTTTACAAACTTGTTTTTTTCCAAATTTAACATGTTTTGGCCTTTTTCTTTTTGAAAGCCATAGAAAACTTTTTTCTAAAAGCTTTCTTCTAAAAAAAAAAAGTCTAAGAAAGAAAAACCATTTTATGGCTCTATATGAAAACTTTTCAAATTTTAGACTTTTGGTTTTTCCTACCCAATTTTTTTGTAAGAGGAAAAAAAACTCTATGTTTTAATAATGAAAGGTATATTTCTAAAGACTATCCTTCTAAAAAAAGGAAAAATCCAAGTTCAAAGCTTCAAATGAACTCTTTTTTATTTTATTTTTAAAGATTTTCTTAAAAAGACTGCCTTCTTAGAAAAAAATAAATAAAATAACTATTTTTTTTTTTTGTTTTTCTAGACACTTGAAAATCCATCCTTTTTCTTAAGAAATCTAATTTTAGAACCCTTTATGAAACTTTTTCGCTTTTTTAAACTTTCCAAAATGGCTCTTTTTCTCTCCTTAAAAGACCATTTTCAAAAATTAAAAAAAAAATTTTCTTTTTATTTTTGTTTTTATTAAAAACTATAGAAAATTTATTTCCCTAAAGGCTCTCTCATTTTCTTTTCATTTTCTTGGAAAAGAAGAGAAAAACTAGAAATTTTCTAAATGTTTGCTTTTCTAAAGGCTTTCTTATTGGAAAAAAATGTCCAATTATAAAACCTTCTACAAACTTATTCTTTTGTTTTTTTTCCAAAGATCTTTACATTTTAAAGAAACCGATACTTTCTAAAGGGCAAAGTTTGAAAAATCTTTGGTTGACTCCAAAATGCATGACTGTGTGAGTTTAGGCTCTAACATTTCTAGTGGAAAATGGTCCCCAAGATTTCCAACTGTTTACATAATAGTTGACTTGACTGGAGATTTTCATATGCTTGCACGAGAACTGGTCACACTACTTAGCCTCCGAATCTAATCCTGTAGGGTATAGCCTGGGTAGGAGGCTCGTGAAACTGTGTGAAATAAATGAGAATGCCTAGAATAAAAACAATAATAAGTGTATTCACAAGAATGCTTAAATAAACAATATAAACAATTAAATAAAAGAAAAATACGAAAAATGCATGGATAACAGAAATAGGATATAATGGCTTTGAGCCTCTAGCAATAGTCCCCAACGGAGTCGCCAAGCTGTTGCAACGTCATTGCGACACGGAGCGGCCGACATCCTTCCCCATGAGTCTCTTTCGAGGTAAAAGGTTTGGAGTCGCCACAAATCATTGTAAGTGTGATTGGTCAGCTATTTTAAAGGAAAAGAAAAATTAATCTGCTTTACCAAAGTTAGGCTCGAGGGTCGTTGAGTGTTGGGAAGGTGTTAACACCTTACAACACCCGTTTTAAAAACATTTTGTTTTTGTTATCCAATTCATTTTATTAAAGATGGTCTTCATTTGAAAGAAAAATAATGTTTATTTTATTAAAAACTAAAATTAAATAAAATATGACTAATTAAACCGTTCTTAGGTAGAGGTTGTTCCCTTACTGTCAAATTAAGTACCCCAGCCTAGACAGAACTATTGCTTATAGTCAATTTTATTTAAAATCTATTGGAAAACTTATTCTATTTTAAAAAATCAATTTAAAAGAGGAACATTTAATTAACAGTTAAATGTAAAAAATAAGTTTAGATAATGTCTCACTAAATCACATTCTAATTTTAAGAATAAAGTAGAGTAGCATTTTGTGAGTAGACAAATTTCTGTTAATTTATTATCATATTGATATTTAAATTCTCGAATTAGAGACTGCGTTTACCTCAAGAATTTGAGATATTTGACAATCTCAACTTTGTCATAGGATAACATGACATTTAGAAAAATGTCTCATGTGGATCAAATCATATTTTAGAAGTAAAATATGACTTAATCCTTATGAAAAATGTAAGCCCCTCAAAGGAAGATTGAAATTCAGTTTGTGAATTGAGGTGAAAACCCAAACTGAAATTGATATTCACTTGAAAGCTGAAGTAAAACCAAGTTAAAAATCATTTATGAAAACTTTGAATTAAAGTTGAGATTGAAATGTTTTTTAGGAATTTCAAATTGCAAGATATTCAAAATTCATTTAAACCAAACTGACAGGCTTGACAGCATATTAATATTGGAGTTTCGTTTTTATAACTCCACCAAATCGGAGATTAAAACAAAATTAAGATTTGAAATCCTTCTAATGAAAAGAATCAAATCAAGGAGAAATCAAGTTTAAATTAGAAATAAAGTTAGAATTTACTTTAAAAAAATCAATGGAATCTTTAAGAAGAAATTAATTGAAACATATTTTGGAAAAAATTAAGTCAATTATAATAAATTATCAACAAATAAAGAGAGAAAAATGTGGGTGGAACTCGTCACCTTTATCTTTTTTTTCTTATTTACTTTTCTTCTTTCTTGTCCAAGTACTTCTTCTTCCTTCAATTCTTTTGTTTTTTCACTTCTCTTATCCTTTTATTTTCTTTTATTGTAGGTAAGAAATTGTCCCAAGTTGCAAGCATGCGAGATCGCCACCACTAAAACACGACTGTTGTGAGGTTCGCTGTCGGAGTCGTCCGTTTGTGGGCTTCTTCGAAAATTTCTGTTTGTTGACGATGTTGTCGGGCTGCATTCTATTAGTGGATTTGTGTGAGTTTCGTCGGAATTGTGCACAATCCATCTAATGGAGATGAGCTTTTGTTGGAATTATCTCCTTCTCGGTTAGTCCTTCCTATCTATTTCTCCCTCAATGTGTATGATCATCTCTTCCACCTTTTGTGTTTTCTTTTATTCCATTGTGAATCACATCAATTTATAGGGGAGTGTGGAGGTTGAGAGTTGAGCTTTGTAAGGGATTTGAAATGGGAAAGGGAGAAAATAGAGGAAGTATGAAGAAGAGGAGAGAATTGGGGAAGAAAAGGAAGAGAAGGAGAGAAATGGGGGAAAAGGAAGAGACTCATAGAATGGTAGAGGCAAAAAGAGTTTTTGCACATTTTCGTTAATCCGTGAACATGATCTATATAGACACATAGGCCCATTGATCCATACATATCGATCGGAAAAGAATCAATAGAAAAAGAAAGAATCAGAATTGATCGATATATTTCTTGAAACAAACGAAAAGGAAACGAACAAAAGACGAAACATAAATCATGGATCAACTAAGCGAAGCCCTCTCGGCGACTTGCTTAAGAGGAAGAATGGGAAAAATGGAAGAAAAATTATCTTTTTCATTTTTAGTATATTCTCTTTCTCTTTTTTTACATCTTTTTAAAGTTTCAAGGAAAAATCTTTTTTCTTTTTTAAACCCATTTATTTTATATATATAAAAAACTAAACTAAAATATATGTTATCCAAAATAATAATAATAATAATAATAATAATAATAATAATAATAATAATAATAATAATAATAATAATAATAATAATAACAGGTCGGACCAAATACGATGTCTACAATACTAAGACATATAGACTTACAAATAGACATAGATAGAAGTATATCATCGTCTAATTAAGTTTCACTCTTATCGCTCTTGATCTCACTTTCGCTTCCTTTTCTCACTCACAATCACTCTTATCTCTCTTACTCTCTCTCTCTCGCTTTTGCTCTCTCACTTTCGCTCTCTCTCGCTCTTTCTCTGACTCATTCTCGCTCACCGGAGTTGGTTTCGTCGAAGTTTGGAAAAGTCATAGAGAGGTCCTTCCCGGTAAGTTTGAACTTACTAGAAATGCATGAAAAAAACATAGAAAAAAGAATCAAAGAAAATAAAGAAGAAAGAAGAAGACGGAATTTAGAAATGAAAAAATGAAAAACAAAAAGAAAAACGCTGCAAAACAAAGAAAGTAGAAGAATAATAAATTTAGAGTTAAAGTGGTAAATTTACACAATGATCATATAAGCAGAAGGCCAATTTTTGTTTATTTTTTAAAGTGAGGCCAAATTTCATTTGGGCCTCCATATTTAGGTCATTCGTACAAATTTTTCATCCATAATCTATCACTGTCTGTCAAGGATAGACGGTGATAGATAGTAGTCTATCATTCTCTATCACAATAATAAGCTAAAAAAACTATGTTTGTCTTTTATGTCTTTAAATCTTTTCTATTGTGGATTAAAAAGGAGGATTGACATTGATAGATAGTAGTCTATCACTGTCTATCAGGAATAGACTGTGATAGAAGTTTATCACTGTCTATTAGTGATAAGCATAGAAATGATAGAAGTCTATCACTCTCTAACCCAGTTATAGGTAAAGAAAACTCTGCTGAGTCTTGCTTATTTTAAGTTTCATAATGTTAGATGTTAGATGTTCTTGCTTGCTTGTTATATTATTAATGATAAATAGTAGGATAAACAGTGATAGATAGTACTCTGTCAGTGTTACAGCGATAGTGTTTGTTGATATTTTGTTTTATATCTGACATATTTTTTTAATATAATTTTTAAACATGTGCAACATGAGCTAATAATGAATGACCAACAAAAGAATCTAAGGATAACTATGTATCTAAATTTAGATATACTACAAATGATAAAAAAGAAATTAGATGAAAAAACTTAGGTAGTTTTAGGAACGGTCTTTTTGGCCATTTTCTTGATATTAAAATGTCCAGAGTACCCACCCAGTTCCTAAGCTACCTGATTAGAAAAGACAGATAGACTTACAGGTAAACTTATAGAGCGAGAGCGAGAGCAAGAGAGTTGGTCGATTCGAAGTTTCACTCTTATCGCTCTCTCTCTCCCTCCCTCGCTGTCGCTTTCCTTTCCTCACTCACAATCACTCTTATCTCTCTCGCTCTCTCTCACTCTTGCTCTCTCACTCTCGCTCACTTTCAGTTTATCAGCGATAGACAGTGATAAAACTCTATTACTTTCTATCATACAATTTGATCTGATTTCAGAAATCACAAACACAAAATAATCAGTTGAAAATTGCTGAAGATGATGCAAAAAATAAGAAAAAAACAATAAGAATGTTTTCCTGAGTATTTATGTGAAGAAGAAGAAGAAGAAGAAGAAGAAGAAGAAGAAGAATTGGCCGACGATGGAGAAGAAAAAGAAAAAGAAGAATCAACCGACGATGGAGAAGAAGAAGAAAAAAGAAGAATCGGCTGGCGGTGGAGATGAAGAAGAAAAATGAAGAATCGACTTGCGATGGAGAAGTAGAAGAAGAAAGAAGAATCGTCCAATGTAGAAGATGAAGAACAAGAACAAAAAGCAGTGATCAACAATGAGGAAGAAAAGAAGCGGACCTGTTTCAATCGATGAAGATGCCAAGGATTCGAAGCTGATGAAGTTGCCAAGGACGCCAATTAGATGGGGCAAGATTGGATTTTTTTTTAAAAAAAAATGCGGCAAAACCATCGCAAAATCCTATTCTCACTTTCTTTTTTTCTATTTCTATAATATTATCAATTTTTTTCTATTTTTGAAAACACCCCTATATTTAATAATACAAAATAAAATTTAATATTATCAAATTTATGATATTAAATAAATATATATTAAATCACATTTAACATATATCATCAAATAAAATTAATTAATTAATGAATTAATAAATTAATTAAATATCACATATTAAATTTGATTTGATATTTAATTAATTTGAATCATATTCAAATAATATTCTCTCACATAACCTATAATTTTAATATGAATCATATTCATATAACTTTAACCTATAGTTTTTATATGAATCTTATTCATATGATTAATATTTGAATCTCATTCAAATATTTATTTCTCTTTCATAAGATAAATTATAATTTGAATATCATTCAAAATTAACTTTATATTATAATGTATCTATATACATTATATTAATTGTATCATATACAATTAATTCCCTTATTTAATTTGAATATTTCAAAATTAACTGATTCTTTTTCAAAACCATTATTGAGTTAGCAAGGAAAGGAGACCTTATGGACGTATAGATTAGAAGCTCCAATGATATGAGATTAATTAAATTAATCAATATTCATTAACTGTAAGTCAGTCCACTAAAAGCCTACAGCTACACTCTTCGAACCATAAATATAATTCTATGTTGATGGATATAACCCATCTACAGTAAGTCGATCCGTAACTACAGTTGGGTCAAATTACCATTTTACCCATGTAGTTATATCTAATTCCTTAAGTAATATTGACCCCTCTAATGAACAAACAGTTTATAGTCCAACTATAAAATAATCCCTCTGGGGCCAGTGAGAGGGTGAGGCCTCATTGTTCAAGACACCTAATTGGCTCTTAAGGGATCAATTTATCTACTTACCCTAAAAATGGGAAGGAGTAAATTTCATCTTGTGAAGATATGTTTCCAGCTCTTTACTCAGACAAATCCCCAAAATATGGTATGCTTATTGAGTCCGTGATCTAACCACTCTCACCCATACAAATCAAAGGATTGTCTTCATAGACACGAGTTCATAACTAACTTAGGATTAAGGTCGAGTCACCTATGATCATCCTATGAATGTTAATTTCTTCAATTAACGGCGTTATAGAGAGAAATTAAACATTTCACGATCCAATCTTATACAAACTATTTGCATAGGATACCCCCATTCACATGTCTCCACATGAACGATTAGGATCAAATCGTTTGTAACACTTTACAACTCTTTTAACAATTACAAAGTGGGCTATATCTATAGTGCCACCAGGATAAGACACCTAAACTTATCCCTATACTATAGACCTTTTTGGTTATTACTTAAACATAATCCAACCTTGTATATCAACCACATACATGTTTAAATTTACATAAAATAACCACAGATCTTAGTTTATTAGATTGAGTTAATGTACAAACAAATAAAATAACTCATTATTTTATTGAATAAATAATTTATATTTACAAAGATTACAAATTACAAGAATCCTAAGAAATTTAAGACACTAGTCCCAACCGATTAAAGAACATAATTATGCAAAAGTATGTCATACCATTTTTGGATTAGAAAATGGTGAACGATTTTATGACATCAATGAAACTAACATTTAAAAAGTTGAATTAAACGGATTTTAACATGCATAAGCTTTAGAACTATATATATATATATATATATATATATATATATATAACAACTTGAAAACATCTCTGGAATAATTGATACCTTAAGTTTGAGAGAACATTTTGTCGAACCAAAGACTGCCCTACATTCATACAAATTAAGAATGAAACTTTGAGAGAGTGAGTTGAGAAAGAAAAAGAAACAAATTAAGAAAAAAAAACTATGTAAAAAAACAAAAGGTTGATGCTAGCTCCTTATATAGTTATATAGTTTGGGAGTTGAAAAGATTCAAAAAAACCTTTAATTATGGGTTCAAAACTATTAATTATATAAATGAACTTGAAAATATCTATGGAAGAATTGATACCCTAAGTTTGAGAATATTTGACCAAAGAATATCTTTTTTTTTTCTTTTTTTTTTTTTTATTAGTACAACAATGGGAGGTTGGGGGATTCGAACCTTCTACTTTTAAGATGGAAAGTTATGCATGCATCGCTGAGTCTAGCTCACTTTGGCGGCCAAAGCATATCTTAATGTCTTGTTAGTGCAAAACACTATTCTACGTTCACAAAAACTAAGAAATTTTTAGAGAGTGAGTCGAGAAAGAAAAAGAAATAAATTAAGAAAAAAAAAGAGTTTTTTTATAAAAAAAAATGTAGACAATATCTCTTTAAATAGTTTTTTTAGTACAATATTATGGGGATGAGGGACCAAAACCTCCAACATCTGGAATGAAAGGTCATGCCAGAGTTAAGCTCGCTTTGGCTCTCTTTATATAATTATAGCTAGAGTTATATGCTCTCTTTGGCTCTCTTTATATAATTATAGCTAGAGTTAAAAAGATAGCAAAACTTTTGACTATTGGTGTAAGACCATTATATAAAATAACTTGAATATATCTAAGGGATTGATTCCTTAGTTGCCAAAGCATAATTCATGGAAGGATTGATAACTTAGTTTGACAACATTTTGTCGAAGCAAATATTCCTCTCTTGTTGGTTCAAAATATTGCTCTGCATTCATTAAAAAGAGAAGAGAGAATGAATTGAGAGAATAATAAACAAACAAACAAAAATAAGCAAATAAACAAATTAAGAAAAAGAAATTACGTTTTTGTGAAAAAAGAGTACGATGATAGCTCTTTATATAGCTAAGAGTTGAAGAGATTGCATCCACTCTTGAAATTTCATTATTAAATATAATTAATTGTAAAACTATTAATTTTATAATTAATGTTTGGAAATTAATATCAGCAAAACATTTACATTCTAGTTTTTCATCTTCCAACCTTTCTATTTCTTTCTACCTTTTATTTTCTTTTACTAACTTTATATCACTTATTTTCAATATTATTTAAAATTTAATCATGCGTCAAAATATGGAAAATTATTTCAAATGACAAAATTGTTGAAGATATTTACAAATAATAGCAAAATATCATAGTCTATCTACGATAGAATGCGATAGACTACTATCTGTGTCTATCATGACACAAATAGTAGTCTATTGCGATTTATTGTAGATATATAGTAAATTTTGCTATATTTGTAAATATTTTGATTCATTTTTCTATATTTGAAAACAACTCTCAAAATATTGTATTTATTTTAAAATGTCATTACATATAATTTACTTATTGAAAAAGAAAACTATTATAAATGGAAAAAATATCAAACTATTTACAAATATAGAAACATTTCAATAATAGATCGCAATAGACTTCTATCACTGAATTTTTTCTATATTTGTAAATAGTTTGATTCATTTTGCTATATTTGAAAATAACTCTATTAAAAAACTAAATATTATCATTTTCTTAAAATATAAATTTTAAGGCATACATTTACACATTTTTGTTTTCGTTTTTAAGAATCAATTTATATAAATTCATAATAAATAAATAAGAACACCTTTAAAGGAAAATGTTCATTGCCATTTTCATAGAATTTTAAATTAATAATTAATTGCTTTAAATAATGACAGAGAGATTGCACTTACGTCATAAAAACTTTAATCTAAGCATGTAATTCCTCATCAATAATCAATTAATGATTTTGAAGGATTAATATTTTTCAAGAATTATTAATAATCAATAAAAATGGCGTACTATATAGTAGTCCAACAATATTTTTCTTGGACAATCTTCCTTTTTAAAATAATATAAATAAGCTATGAAACCTCTATATGAGTTCAAAAACTCTTCAAACAAAGAAATTAAATTCACCCAACTTCTTCCACAAACCCCACTTCCAATTTAGAATGTTACAATTCAGATTTTCTTAAATACTATTTTTAGCATAATTTAAATGGTGATAGGTTTGAACTACTAGCCTCTCATCTTTATTCTCTATATAAAAATTTTAATTTTCCTATTTTCCCTTTATTTTATGAAGTCTAATCATTTGTGTTTTTATGTGTTATTTATTTATTTCTTTCTTTTTTACATAATTATATTACATTATATTATAATTGTTTTAATCTTTTTTTATTTTGTTTTATTTATTTATTTATTTTTGAAAAATAATAATTCAATTCTTAGATTAATATACAAAATTATTCAGATAAAAACTTTCGTTAAATTAAAGTTTGAACTTAGATAGGTAATCAAATCCATCCAAAATCAAAATAAAAAGAAATATTTTATCAATCACTAGATAATTAATACACAGACTTATCACTGTGCATGCAGACTGACCCATCAGTCTGCATGCAGCATGCATTTGACCGAACTCGTGACAGGGTCCACAAGTTCCCCCTCCTTTTTAACCGACGCCCCTTCTTCTTCTTCGGCCACTTCTTCTTCTTCCTCCACCTTCTTCTTCTTCCTCTCAAACCATTCCCTCTTCTCCCCTTTCACTCTTCAAATCTCTCCTTTCTCTCATTTCACTCCTCATTTGTCCATTGTCCGTCGTTTGTCGACATTGTCTCTATCATAAAGCTATGTATATAGATATCGATTTTTCGACCATCTCATCATTATTTCTTTGTTAAATCTAACATACTATATTCGTTCAGCCGCCGCCGTTGCCACTGCCACCGCCTTAGCCGCCGCCGCCATATACGTATGTATATATATTTTCCTTTCTAATTATCTTATAAATATGCAATAGTTATATGATAGAAATGCATAGATTGTAAGTTTTGTTTTGCATGCATGAATAAATTTGTATATGTAGACATTTTACCAAATCGGATAAATTTTATGTGTAGACGTTTTTATCAAATATTTTATTTTGTTTATAATTTAAAAAATTTAGATTTTAGTGTTGATTGTTATTCGCAGGAATAATTATTGGTAAATAATGTGGTGGGAAATTAGTTATGTTGGGTAGTAAACTCGTGGACCGAGTCCACGAGTTTTATAATTTTGTGTAGATTTGGACTAATTTTTCTTTTTAACCTTTACAGTTGTAAACGAATTTAAATATGTCGTTTTGTCTAGAAGATTTAGTTATTATTGAAGCTAGAAATTGTGCGGATAGTGACATTGATGTAGAAATTGATGAATTGTTTGGAGAAGAAGGCAATATAGAAAATGAAAATAAGTTGGTTCAGTCGGAGATATTTACATAGATAGAATGGGAAATTACTGATTCAGTTTGTGAACAAGGATAAACCTTGGAGGAAAGAGGAAAATGTACATATAACTCTAGTATAATACAAAAAGGAATGTTATTTGATACGAAAGAAGACCTACAAATGGCAGTAAAAAAATATTTTATGACTGAACACTACCAAATATCTGTGGTAAAATCGAACCAAGATATTTGGTATGTGCGATGCAAGCAATGGGATGAAGGTTGTAGGTGGAGGTTGCGTGCTTGTCAGTGCAAAATCCATGGGATGTTTGAAATTACTAAACTTGGAGAGAACCTTACTTGTTTATACGCAGAATTGGCACAAGATAATTCACAACTTGATTCTAATTTCATGAGCATTGAAATTCAAATTTAGTTAGAGCTGATCTTAGTGTGCCTGTGGCGGTACTACAAGAAGCACTTAAAAAACAGTACGGATATAATGTCAAATACAGACGTGTGTGGGAAGCTAAGAAAAAAGCTTTGGTTGCAGTCTTCGGCGATTGGGAGAAATCGTATTCAGAACTTCCGTACTGGTTGAGTGCTGCTGTGCACTACAATCCTGGTACACGAATAGATTGGCATTTTCTCCCTTCTGATGTGCCTGGTAAGACTATATTTGGTCGTGTTTTCTGGGCATTCGGTCCTACAATTGAAGGGTTTAAGTACTGTAGGCCTTTAATTTAAATAGATGGAACCCATCTTTACGGCAAGTATAAAGGGAAATTACTCACTGCTTTGTCTATTGACTCGAATGGGCATATATTTCCTCTTGCATTTGCTATTGTTGAAGGGGAAAATACATCTAGTTGGTCATGGTTTTTGTGAGCATTGCGCGAGTATGTTACTGACCGAGAAGGGATTTGCTTAATTTCGGATAGACACAGAGGGATCATTGCAGCAATTAACAATGAGGAAATTGGTTGGGCTGAACCTAAAGCATATCATCGTTATTGTTTACGTCATGTTGCGAGTAATTTCAATTCCAAATACAAATCAAAGCAACTTAAAGATTTGGTGTTTAAAGCTGGAAATCAACACCAAAGACGTAAGTTCATTTGAAACATGAAAGAGTTAAAGAAATTGAACCCTGAATGTCTTGAATATTTTTCTGATATTGATTTGAATAAATGGACACAATCACACGATAATGGGTATCGTTTTGGGTCGATGACAACCAATGCAGTTGAATGTTTGAATGGGTATTCAAAGGAACTAGAATGTTACCGATCACATCGATTGTTAGGTTAACATTCTATCGGACAATCTTATACTTTGAACGCTGTAGACAAGAAATAAGTGAAGCACTCGATCGTGGGGACATGTACACAGAATATGCCATGAGAAAGCTTAAAAGGTGGGAGAAACGAGCATCTGCACATACAGTGACGTCAGTTGACAGGGAAACACATAGTTTTGAAGTTCGAACTGGCATCAGTATGGTTTCTCCCTACAAAGGCCAAAACATACAAGTAGTGTGCTTGAAAGAGGGGACTTGTTCTTGTAACAAGTGGCAGTCGTTCAAGATTCCATGCTCTCATGTAATTGCAATTTGTAATTACATGCGTCTGTCATACGTGCATCTGATTGATGAATGCTATAAATTGTCTCATTTAAAGTTATGCTATGAATGTCGCTTCCATCTAATACAACACCCTGACTATTGGCCAGAGTTATCATTTACGGAAGTGCATCCTAATGCAAACTTATTAAGGGAGCATGGTAGACCCAAAACTTCGCGAATTCATAATGAGATGGATTGGCGCGAGGCATGCACGAAAGTTCGATGTAGGATATGCAAGGGATCAGGGCATAACAAGCATACCTGTCCACTCCGTAATTTAGGTGCTTCATCTTCAAGTCATTAATAGTTTACCAAGCAAAATACCTAGTTTTGTATAATGTAATATTAACATTGTAATGTAATACTTCTTACAATGTAACAATGTAATGTAGTGGTTCGTACAATGTAACAATGTAATGTATTTGGTTTATTGGAAATTGTAGTGTATTTGGTTTATTTAACATTGTAATGTATTTGGTTTATTGAAAATTGTAATGAATTTGGTTTATTTTAACAATGTTGAATATGGATCTTGGTCCATCTAACCCTGTTTAGCTATATCTTCAAAATACTCACTGATCACAGACAGTATGGGATAATGCATCCACCGTGGTGCTATGTTGTCAGAGAAGAGAGGCAGTTTCTCAGCATACTATATTGTTCGATGAACGTATAGTGTTAACAACAGGCCGGTTTTATTGGGGTTGCACAAATTGGATTCATACAGTTGGACTGGCACCTCATTACTGCTTTAGTAGAGCGCTGGAGACAGGAGACCCACACATTTCATATGCCTAGTGGGGAATGCACCATTACGCTGCAGGACATTGCAGTACAATTTGACTACCAGTGGACGGAGAACCTGTTACTGGTTCGTTGCAGCATGATTGGAAACAGATTTGTGAAGATTTTTTAGGCGTTCGACCACTTGACTTAAAAGGCTCAAGGTTGAGTCTCCCATGGTTAGCCTCTCAGTTTACAGAATTGTCTCCTGATGCCGATGACGTCAGTATACAGAGATATGCACGAGCATATATCATGCAGCTTATCGGAGGCTTTCTGTTCGCTGACAAGTCCAACACGTTGGTGCACTATTACTGCTTTAGTAGAGCGTGGAGACCGGAGACCCACACATTTCATATGCCTAGTGGGGAATGCACCATTACGCTGCAGGACATTGCAGTACAATTTGACTACCAGTGGACGGAGAACCTGTTACTGGTTCGTTGCAGCATGATTGGAAACAGATTTGTGAAGATTTTTTAGGCGTTCGACCACTTGACTTAAAAGGCTCAAGGTTGAGTCTCCCATGGTTAGCCTCTCAGTTTACAGAATTGTCTCCTGATGCCGATGACGTCAGTATACAGAGATATGCACGAGCATATATCATGCAGCTTATCGGAGGCTTTCTGTTCGCTGACAAGTCCAACACGTTGGTGCACTTAATGTTCCTCCCACTACTGGCCAGTTTTGAGTAAGTTGGTAATTATTCGTGGGGTGGTGCTTGTCTTGCATGGCTATACAGAGAATTATGTTGAGCCAGTCATGCACAAGCTTTGGATATAGCAGGCCCATTGATACTACTTCAAGTATGGGCCTATGATCGATTTAACATTGTTGCACCACAAGTCCAATTACAACCTCCAGAACATTTTGTGGGACGCCCATTTAATGCCAGGTATTATTTTTTGTATATATTAATTTTTTTGTCAATACAATTAGTAAAGTATTTTAATTGTTTTATATCCATGTGATAGATGGAGCGGTGTATTAGCTGCATTTGAACAATCAGCAAACATGTTGCTGGTGTATTGCTCAATATTTGATCGTTTGATGCAAAATCAGGTAATAATAAATATGTTGCATATAATTGAATATTACATATATTTTTATGTTCTAATTATTCTTGTACATGGTTTCGGATCAATTCGACGCCATATACACCACATGTTATGTCGTTGTTGCCTGATTATTGTCGTGATGGACAAGACATTTGGTTGACGGTTAGCCCACTTATATGTTTTCATATCGTAGAGTGGTATCAACCAGATCGAGTGTTGAGACAATTCAGTATGCGGCAAACGGTGCCGACGTTGTGTAATACACTCCCTCAATTACACCAAATCGATTTAAGAGGTAAACACAACCAAAACTGGCGTCAAATTCATGTAGAGTATATATCATTTTGGCGTGCACGTCATGGCCGCTGTGCATAAGGAGAGATAATAAACGAGTCGGATGTGTCTAATGATTATTTGTCCTAGTACGACTCTATCACAAGAAGATTTATCACACCTGATGGTGCCTACTATTACTGCATGGTAAGCATCTTATTATGTAGTGTTTTTCAATTACATGCTAAGAATATTCTTTTATACTTATATATATTTTTTTATCGTGCAGAATAATTTTGTCCACGACGTGCACAATTACTCCTTAGAACATAATTTACCAGAGTTGAGTTCAATGTATGAACAAAACATAGTAAATGTTGAAGATATCATTCAACATACAAGAAGGCTCAATGTTGCTGATACTGATCGAAAACATATTCGTCGTAGATGACAGAGACAACGTGACGAAGGTGTTCTAGAGTAACCCGATGACCAGGAACCTCCCATATTACAACCAGACATTGCATCCGATTCTGGCCATCAACAAGAATATTATGCACACGATGAATTTCCATCTGTCGTCACCCAACAGGATATCGACGATGTAATCCCCCAGCAACAACAATTTGAAGTGCCTGTGCCTCGTCGTGGACAACGTGCGCGAAGAAGACCACCATGTGGCACTTGATTTGTATTTTAAATTTTCTGATTTGTATTAACTTTTATCTTTAACTAAATGAATTAATGATTTTCCATTACATTTTCAAAAATTAAGAATCAATGAAACTAATACAATAATTGATGAACACAAGTAAAAAGAAAATTTTCATTTAAGTGGGTAATTAATTAATTAAGTTATTTATCATGGGAAAAAAACTGGACGAGTTTGGACATATCATGGGAAAAGAACAGGGGGTAAAAAGGTGACCAAAATTGGGGGACCCGAAATCGTGGACCGGGCCCACGAGTTTGGCCAGGACTATTGAACCGAGTCCACGAGTTTTGACCTCCACGACTTACTTAGGCCACATCAGCAACCCGACTGAAATCGTGTACCGGGTACACGATTTCACCGCCCCATTTTCCAAATTAATTTCCAAACCACCCTATTTTTGTCATTAGTTTCTAAACCACCCTATTTTTCGCATTATTTTTTAAAATAACATTATTCTTTAAAATACCCCCAATTATGCAATACTTTCTAAAGTTTATCGATCACAATACTTGGAAACCCATTGTAACTGGTTGGACCCCTCCCCAAATTGTTGTTCTTAATGTTGGGAATGCCTCGAAGCTTGAAATCGAACAGAATGAGCAGAGGACGAAATCTCTTTATGGAATTCTCGTGCTCTCAATGCGATCTTAAACGATGTCAATGAAAATATCTTTCATCTGATTAACACATGTCTCATCTACGGAAGCTTCGGCATTTTGGTTGTTGCTCATGAGGGAACGATTAAATTGAAAAATTGTGTTGACTACTAAGTGTGAAAGTTTGAAAATGATTGATGATGAAATGATTATTGAATTCAATGTTTGCTTGCTTGATATTACCAATGAATCTTTTGCTTTGGGAGAAAAGATATCGAAAGAAAAGCATGTCAGAAAAGTTCTTAGACCTTCGCCCAAGAGGTTTGATATGAAGATCACTGCCACTGAAGAAATACAAGATATTGCCATGATGAAGGTTGATGAGTTGATGAAGTATCTGTTCACTTTTGATATGACTTTTGATGTCAAACCTGACAAGAAAAACAAAGAAATTGCCTTCTAATCCTCTGTTAATGATCAACTTGGAATCAAAATAAGAGAGTTTAAAGAATCTCTTACAAAATCAATATCTCTACTGTAACATTCCAAAATTTCTAGTAATTTTTTTTATCATTAATTATCTAGAATTATTGGGTTGTATTTTTTTTTTTTTTTTTTGAACTCTAGTGCTAAAATTTGAATTAATGAGGTGAGTTAATTAATTCATTTGATAATTGGGAAAAAGGGTTTGGAGTTTGGATTTTGGAATGTTGTTTAGAGAGGTTTTCCTTTAAAAGGGGGAAAATGGAAGATTCTTTGGGCCTGTTTGGCCCACTAATATGGGTGAAAATGAGTTGGGATTTTAACCTAACTCACCATTTGGGCCATAGATATGGCTTCTTTCCGTATTTCGTTATCCAACATGCGTACAGTGCATTTGTTTTTCCACTGATTTCCTATCTCACAACACACGATTTTCTCTCCCTCTCTCTCTGATATTTTGGTTCTCTTCCGACGTTTCATCTGAAACCCTGATTTCTTCCTTCTTCCATCTTTGATCATCGGTCAAATCTTCTCGTTCCATTCTCCTTGCCGCTTCAACCAGGCACCTACAGAAAACCCTTGCTGATTTCTTCGTATTCCTCGTGTATTTGATATTCTCCTCACGGTCGTTCTTTATTTTAGGTTTATGGGGTCGATGCATGTTCGATCTGTGTTAAATGTGTTGAAAAATCCTGGTTGGGGTTTATGGTGTCTGAGTTGGAGCTTGGTGGGAGGTTTATCTTTGAATTTCAGATCTGTTGAATCTTTAGATCTATTGATTCTCATATTTGTTGATTTTCAGATTCATTGATTCTTTTGTTCTTTCTTCCTCCCACCCTCTGAAATCTCTTCAATCGCGTTTTCACCCTCGCCACTTCAATGAAACCTGAAACCAGCCTCTTGCCGATTCGATAGTCCTCCGTTCACCCATGACCCGTTCTACGTTTGATTTATGGGTTTAGATGCACGTCCTTCTCAAATGTCGAGCGTTGAAGTTGTCACACCCCCTCCCGAATACCTTCCTAACCCGGAAGTGAGTGTGAATTAATAAACATTAAAACCTCTAAAGCATTCATCAAACAAACCTTGATATCTTAGAATTTAACCTGATAAACAAATATTCAACAATTTATTGACAAAACCACACCAGGGTTAAGCTGTCATAACTATCCTAACACCCAAAAGGTTTAATATTTTCAACATCAACTATACATGACTCTCTCAACCCTTACAATATGTGCAACATTTGAATAGGTTCAGGATTTACAATTATCCAAATTCTAGATTCTGAAACAGGCCCAGACGAGTATCTTTTGTAGGCTAAGCATCCCAAACTCGCTCGCTACCTGAAAAAATAGAAAAACAAGGAAAACGTGAGCTTAAACGCCCAGTGAGTGACTAATTAAAGTTTTTCTCGATAGTGTATGAAAATATAAAATCCAGCCATATCTATCATTAGCATACATCAGATCATAGTTTAATCACATCTAATTATCTATGGAAACAATATTCACAAACTGTTTCCTTAAATCTCCTTCCTTAGTTGAGACGGAGCGAAGCTCAACACACCCAACGTCGATATTCCTTAGCTGAGTGGAGTACTCTCAACACCTCAACATCACTAAATCCCAATTTGCTCATGGGCTACCCAAGTACCTTCTCCCAGTCCCTCAGTACTGGATCTCCAGGATACTCAAGTGCCTTCTCTACATCTCTCAGCACTGAGTTTTCAAATACAAGATTGTCCACATGCCTTCACATCGTCCCTCAGCATTGGGTTTCTTACAACACAGGATTTTTCACATGCCTTTACATCGTCCCTCAACATTGGGTCCCTTAGAAAATATTATAAAGCAAATATGCTTTGCATAAATAGTTCTTTATAAATCATTTCATGATAAACAGAACAATATTAGCATGAAGCTAATTACATACACAAATATCCCACATGCCTTCTCTTCGTACCTCAGCATTGGGAGCCATTCAAATAAGAATACAATATAACATAAAATCATGAGTTTGTAATATCTCATACACCACAACACTTTTCATATGCTCACACGCTTTCATTATTCTTATGTCATAATTCATATTCTCATTCATACTCTAGTAACGTCTCATACATCATAATACTTTTCATAAACTCATATGCTACCTTTAGTCTCATTGTTATAAATCACATTTCATATGCTCATATGCTTCCTTTAGTCTTACTGTCATATATCACATACTTAATCATACACTTGTGACCTTTCATACATCACAACACTAAATATAAGCTCATATGCTTCCATTTACTCATATCATTATAAATTTCATACTTTTCTTAAGCCTTGCCACCATATAACACGTACGTATTCATATACTTGAGTCCATTCCCACATCGCAATATTAATCATAAGTTCATATGCTTCCATCCGTCTTATCCTTATTATTCACATACTTTTGCTCAGTCTGTACATATAAATATATATCGAAACAGCTTATCATATCACACATAGAACACATATAAAGTTCATAGAATTCGATCATGTAAGCATTTATCAACAAATATTATCATGAAACTATGTTTGGACTAAACACTTTTAGATAGAAAGTCACTCATGACTTGTCCTAGGCCTTGAGCGGATCATACATCTTTCTTAGCTCTTCTTGGCCTGTAAATCCACATTTCTTTTGTTAGACTTCCCTAGAATTCTTTTCCATAATCATTAAGTTTGCATAATCAAACTCCAAACATGCTTCATCACCGAGACTCACTTCTCCCAAAACAACTCATAATGAGCGAGATTATAGATAACCAGCGAGACTACTAGCGAGATTAGGCTACAAATATGTAGTACTAGCGAGACCACAGTGCGCGAGACTAGCGAGATTCACCTTGAGTAGCGATTCCTAGCGACACTTAGTGAGATTTGTGAGACGCATAGCCCTCAATGCTACCAGCGATACTCGTCTCACTACTCTCTCTTCAACTTCTCAACTACACTACAATTCTCGCGACACCCGACAGCCACAGTTTCTTCTTTTCCTTTTGTTCTCACTTCTATCTGATAAAAATCATATTTCCAGCCAAATTCAGAACTTCTTCCCTTCTAAACACTTGTAAAGAGATAGGTTCTCTGACTTACCTCAAAATTTCAGAGTAAAATTCCTCTCCGTTTGGGAGATATTCTCAAATAACACCGAATTGCTCTCAATCGCCTAACAAACCCATATCAATCACTTTCACCTACAATTTTGCTTATTTCCCCTCAAATTCAGCTCAAATATCCTTCATAGAAATGGTTAGAAATTGAGTTAACTTACTAACCTTAAAATTTCAGCCCTAACTTCGACTTCCTCAGCTCACTCTTCTCCAAACACCAGACCATGCTCGGATTTCATGATTGCAATCTAGCTTCAGTTACATCATGAAAACGATCAGAATTCTACTCGAATTTGATATGAAAACCTTCTTCTACCTTCCCACGTTGCTCGACTGCGAAATGGAATGGACTTGAGCTCTAGAATATGTTTAAAATGATTAAACACTCAGCTCACTCCTTTATATTGGTTGCCGACTTAACCTCCATTTTCTCCCTTTCTTTAATCAATTTAATTTCCATTTATCAAAATAACGCAACCTCTTTTAGCATACTCGGTAGCTGGCTCAAGTGCTTAACAAGCTTGGACGCATCACAACCTTGAACTCATACCCACACAATGTTACTTCCAACGCCGGCTAGGCTAGCATCTTCCAACGCATGCTTCTTCACACAGCCTCACCAACACATGGCTTCAGCTCATCAACGCATAGCAGCAGTCCATCATATACAGCAGCTCTCCAACGCAAGGTAGCCTAACCAATGCATGGTAACAACCTTCAACGCATAGTAGCCCTTCCAAAACATAGCAGCAACTCTTTAATGCTTGATGGCCTCACCTATACATGCTACATCATACCTAAAGGCTTCTCGGTCAGCACAATGAACCTCACCAGCGCATGACAGCCTTCACCGACGCATGATAACTCTGCCTTTAAGGCTCTCAGCCACTCTTTACTTACATTCTTTAGCTGGTCATATTCCAAAACTAATCTTTATAACTTGTTAACTTCCAAAGCTAAGTGTGGGCCCATGCATTCACCTCTTCTCTCGAGTTCTCGATTTTCCTTTCAATACTTCATCACTTAACCATTTTCTTCCCCACAAGGGTTATTATGCGTTTCCTTAGCTTGACCATGCGTCCAACATAGTCTCTTCCTTATCAAGTGCGTGTCCAACTCCACTCTCTCCTGCTCTATGGTGAGATTTCTTTTCCTCAGATCATGCTTCCAAGCTTAACAGTCTAGTTGTTTTACTTAGAATAATTTCAGAATTACTTAATCCAAAACTCAAGTATAAATCTTTTAAATTCAACGCATACCTAAATCTGGCTAACTCCACAAGCTTTGTAATCCAAATTTCACCTTTCTTATCTTACTTCTTTTTCTTATAAACCCTTAATCACTTAGCTCTGAAAATAGGGTGTTACAGAAGTCATGGTAGGGACTGGTTGAAGCCATTAGAGCTTGGTGGGGGATAATACCATTCACCTTAGGTTCGTTTTCTAAACCCTAACCGATTGATGGTGCGTATGTATCCATGAATTTGTCATCAAAATTTTTTTTATTACACTATAATGGTTGGATTCATCATGCATTATCATGAAATTTGAAACCGTTTTATTATGATTTCGTACAAAATTTCTTCGATATTTTCGTTTCAATTTGTTTATTTTGATTCCTTCTTAGTCCTTCTGTTTCTATTCGGTTTGAATGTCTGTTTTGTTTGGGCTAGATCAACATATTTTTCTCGATTAGAAATTCATTTCTTTTTCTTCCTTGATCATGTGTCCTATTTCATTCTCTATTCTCTTTGAATTTCTCTATTATGTTTGGGCTCAATTGGCGGAAAGTTTGTATATAAGATATGTATTCCAACCCCAAATTCTTTAATATTTACATTCTAAATCGTTTGTTAATTATGATCACTTTTGAAATTCTTTCATTGGGTTCTTGTTGATTCTCCTTTTACTCCAAAACCATTTTGTTTTACTCCAAAAACATTGTACTTCTTTACCCATAAATATTTATTGCACATTTACTCCATGTGAATTGTTTGGTTGATGATGTGCCTTTATTTTTCCATTATTATTTATAACCTACGGAAAAAATAAATTGAACAGAGGCTGATTGAAATATTTATTATTTTCCATTACTTATTTAATAATCCATGAAAACCAAATTTTGTTGACTAAAATATTTATTGCACAATTTGCTTGATTTTGTTTTTACATTGAATTAATCATTCAACCACTTTCCATCCCAATTTGATTGAGTTCATTTATTCATGAACAAAAAAAAAAAAAAAAAACAAATACATGAGGCCGGGCCGATCATTCCTCACTTCATTTGTTCTGGTTGTTCTAATTAAACTTAATTAAATGTTGTACTACAACTCCCTCACTTATCATACCAAGGTCCATTACGCTCCATTATCATGGTGGTTGAACAACCACCCATTTTTTATTATCTACCTCCATAAAACAACCTCCTCCCTAATTGTATCACTCGAGAATCCTCCATTTTGATATGATTTTTCTCAATCTGGTGAGTTAGTTCAATCAACATACTTTTCTCCTACTTTTTTGTTTTCTCTTTTACTTATCATGGTTTCATGTAATAATGTGCTAATGGTTTATTTTCCAGGGTTCTTTAATTGAACCAACATTTTGTGATTCTCCATCCATCTCATACAAGATCCAAGTAACATAGGTGCTTCTATTTCCAAAGTTCTTTCTTCATACTTTATTATTTCAAAATTTTTTCGAACTTCTTCCCTTCTCTTTCTTGTGCAGCCCAAACTGATTTGGGAGTTCTGTTTGAGGTTCGTGTTACGCAAAAGTTACTTTCTATTTGAATTGATTTCATTTCTCTATTTTAGGTGTTCTTACGTGGTGTATGACTTTTGTACATCTATTTCTTTGTAGTTTTCAGTTACTGATTAGGTCAGACCTTAAATTTGTTGTTTGAATCTTTTTATTGGTTTTACGTCCTTTTGGACTATGCTTTTTGTTTGGACATTTGGTATGGGTGTTTATATTTCCAATTATATAAACATTTCTGTTAAGGTTGCATATTTTTGTGCACTATTGTATATTGTTGCAAGATTTAGGAATTAGTTACGTAAAAAAGAATTATTTCTTCAAATTTGTATTTAAAATTAAGTTTCCTTTCATAATAAACAAATGTAGTCCCCTATATGTAAACCTAAGGACTAATGTAATACGTAAAAAAAACAAAAAAAAAAAAAAAAAAGAATTATTTGGATATTTTTTACATGACGGTTAACTAAAAAAAAAAGTGAACCAACTTGATTTGAAATTTTTAGTTGAGGTCTTGGAAAAATATGGCTTAAAAGGTGTTGAAAATGTGGCAATGACACACAATGCTTCAAAAGAAATCCATAACTATGCAAATGAGCTTTCAAATATACCATTTTTGCAATGAGCTTTGAAATGCAATCTTTTTATATATATTATGTAAATACACTATTGCATCAATACAAAAGGGAGGATACTTTTTTTTTCAAATAGAAGCTTGTTATGGTTAAAATTTCCATTTTGCCATCTCTTGGAAACCTAATGGCAATACCATTTTAGAAAAAGAATTTCTATATTTTTTGGACTTCACAGATATAAACACAACTTTGAAAATTTTTCAAAGAAAAAAAAAACAAATGGATTTATTAAAAGAAGTTTTAATTTTAACTACAATCAATACAAATTATTACTAATATAGAGATGATATGACGGTTAACTTTGAGTTTCTTCTGTTTAGGGTTATGGGGAAAAGAAAGTTCTATGTTGTATTTGTTGGTCGTATACCAGGTATATACATGTCGTGGCTTGAATGTTATAGACAAGTGAATGAATTTAGTGGAGCAATTCACAAGTCATATGAATCATTTGAGGAAGCAACGAATGAATATTCCCAATTTAGATTGTCAGGAAATGATCATCATCAAACAGTTGCTCATAGTGAAGTTAGACGTAACATTTATTCTATAAGTAAGACACATGTAGGACACTTCATGCTAGGGTTTATTCTCAAAATGGTCATTACGTACCTAGGGACTAGTCTATCCGAGTCAAAGTGATACACATATTGTACATGACAATGAATATATCTACCAATGTATCTGAATTTAGGTCTTCTGCTTTTAGGAATATTTATTAAGTTGTTAATTATCCAAAGATGAAAAATGAAGAGCTATTTACCATCATTTCAATAATTACCACCTCTCAACAACAACTATTGGTAGCTTTAGCATTATTACTCAATGATCACCATAGAGTAGAGGACCAACCCTCGTACGTCAGGAGTCAAATTAGGTAGTTGAACTTCTTTCGACTTATATATGAGAATGACAGAGTCTCTCGTGAAAGCACACAAATGGATTGATGGACATTCACAATCCTCTGTAATATGGTTCGAACGTTTGGTCGTCTAGCACCCACTAAATGTGTTGACATTGAGGAGATGGTGACAATGTTCCTCCACATACTGGCGTACGACGTTAAGAATAGAGTTGTTCAATGGCAGTTTGCATGTTCTGGTGAAACTGTTTCTAGGCATTTCAATGCCATTCTCACTACAGTGCTCCACCATCATGAGGTACTATTGAAAAAATCAGAGTCGATAAGGAACAATTGTACTGACAAGAGGTGGAAATGGTTTGAGGTATGAAATTGAGTTGATATGTGTTCAGGGTCAGTACTAGAATAAGATTTCTTAACTTATTTACAATGTCTAAAATCAAACAGAATTGTCTTCGTGCATTGGATGGCACATACATTAAGGTCAATGTAAGTGCAGTAGATCAACCTCGATACTGTACAAGAAAGGGTGAGATAGCCACGAACGTGCTTGCTGTTTGTTCCCCAAATGGAGAGTTCATATTCGTGATGCCAGGTTGGGAAGGTTTGCAGCCGATCTAGAGTGCTTAGGGATGCAGTTTCACGACCTACAGGATTGAAGGTTCCTAAGGGTCGGTGGGCAATTGGTCGTGAATAAATGTTGTGTTTAACAGCGAATGACTTATCAATTAACTCATTGTATACCATGTATTGGTTATTACTACTTATGTGATGCTGGATATCCCAACGCCGAGGGTTTCTTGGCACCGTATAGGGGAGAACGGTGCCATCTTTCGAAATAGCGTGGTGTTGGAAATGTGCCCACGAATGCAAAGGAATTTTTCAACATGAAACACTCATTTGCTAAAAAACTGCATCGAGAGAGCATTTGGTGGTCAATACTTCGTGGGAAGTCGTTCTACCTTGTGAAGGTCCAGTGTCGAATAATAACTACATGTTGCCTGGTTTACAACCTAATCATTAGAGAGATGGGCCCAACTACAATGTTTGAACCGTTGGATGATCCAAACTCTCTTAGCAGTGGATTAGGTGATGATAATATACAGTTTATTGAGACATCTGACGAATGGACCAAGTTTAGGGATGACTGATCAAGCCGAATGTTTGATGAATGGGAACAATGAGCATGAAGAATGAATTTATCATTTTCAAACTACTTTATCATGGATTAAGATGTTATTTGCCTTTATTTCATGCTATCTATTAAACTTTAACACTCTGTTTACTTATTTATATGTGATATTGCTCTTAAGGGATTGTGCGGAAATTATGAAATATGTTTTGCGTAATTCATACTCATACATTCGTTTATCTATATGTTTTAAAAGTTTAATTCAATTGCATATATGCATAAATGAAGTTTAATGGCAGGTTGTGATAAGATGAAGAGACATACTTGGTCGAAGGTCGAAGATGCAAAGTTGATCAAGGGATTAATGCATTTGGTCGAGACTGGTTGGCGGGCTGATAATGGGACTTTCAAGCCTGACTATCTACAACAACTTCAACATTTGCTGAATGAGAAAGTTCAGATTCTTAAAACAACAATATACAACAATTGTTAAGATGCTCAGTAATGCATGTAGTGGATTCAGTTGGAACAAAGAATTCTAGTTATGGATGCAGAAAAGGAGGAATTTGACGCATGGGTTCGGGTAACATAATACATTACAATATAGTATCACATTACATTACAGTATTTTATCATGATTGGAGTATTTTCTCTAATGCAAAGGGTATGAGGCACAAACCCTTTCTGCACTATGATGAACTTTTCCATTGTATTTGGTAAGGATAAAGCTACTGGTGAGAATTGTGTGACTCCTAATGATCAATGCTCTGAAAATCACGAATGCATGAAAGATGTTAGGTTGGGATCCTAGAAGAATGAACTGCCAGAAAATCGATCGACTAGTAACATACCGACGTTTGATTGCATGGATGACAGTTTACCAGATACGCCTACTAGTAGGCAGCTCAGACCGAGCAACGCTGCAAGAGGAAGCAAGCGAAATCAAGGTACTTTTCGATTTGAAATGCTTGATTTAGTATGGATAGTAGTGGATGTCCAGGAAAATCGAATGGAAAAACTTGTATCATGGCTGAAAGAGAAATACGAATTGGAATTCGTGCTGAAAGGAAGTCATCGAACAGATCTACCAGGTTGATGGATTGGATGCAGATGACCACATGGCCCTTATGGATCTGATTGCGACTGATATTCAGAAGAGGAGAAAGTATTGCATGCATTTGTTGCACAGGAGTAACCGATTTGGGATCTTGTTATTGATGGTTGTGCATGGTTTCTTTTTTTCTTTTTTTCTTTTTTGTTTGTAAAAGGACTTGGTAATTAGTTGGCCTATACCTGATGCGCACTTTGAGTGTTAACAGCAAGTGTACGAGTCAAGTTATAATATAAGACGGTTAAGTCCGAATATCGTTCCATTGGAGATCCAATTATGAAGGTTTAAGTTACTTAGCTATTCTAGAGTTGAATCAATTTTATTTGAGGATTGAATTTGAAAATTATGAGTTATGGAAAATATAAATCAAATAAGGAAAGTATTAAAGTTAGAAACATAAGAGTCAAAGAGAGTTCTAGGGTAATGAATCATTGTTTATTTCATCATGCAATATTATAGATTTCATGGATTTTATTGTCATTCATATGCCTAAGTCTAGAAACTTAATTCCAAGTTATTTTCTCTCAAAAACAACCCTTTCTCATGCAAGTCGATTGATTATTAATCTCTTAAAACCAATACAAAATCACAGGGCATTAAAAATAGTCTTTAACAACTTTTATTGTCAACCTAACTACTCTCGTGTTATATTAACAACAATTCATTGTTATGGATCAAGTTAAACATACAATATCTCAATCATACATCTAACCTAACATGTGAAGATGGCCAATCCACAAGAATTAAACACAATAACAATGAAAAGCATAATCATTCCAACAAAACCATGAAAGTCTACAAGATTAACATAATTTCATAAACAAATCATCAAAACCCTAAAACTAAAGAGTTTAGCCACTCATAGCTTGAAGCAACATGTTTGAACACAATAAACAAAGAAAGAGTGTCAAGAAAGGGAAACTCTACTGAAAAGAGGCTTTTGATTGAGGTAGCACCGTCACAATCTCCTTGGCTCTCACGTTAGAATTCGACGGGCACCACTACTATCTCGAACTCTTTTCCTCTGCCTTGCAACTAACTCACTCTTTGAACTCTCACTCAATTCTCTCCTTTTTGTGCCTCTTTAGATCTACACTTCCTTGATTTGAATTGATCCTTAGGGCTGCTGGAAACCCCCAAATTAATAGAGTTTGGCCGCCCAAAAATTTACCAAAAATAACAATATTTCATTTAAGGAAAACTGGCGCCGCGGCGCTGGTCTATAGCGCTGCGGCGCTATTGAAAAATCTAGGGCAGCGTCGCGACGCTGTTGGAGAGCGCCGCGGCGCTAGGGCTGCGATCTGAGTGTTAGCTCTCGGGTTTTAGCGCCGCGGCACAGCCGTTCAAGCTCCGCGGCGCTGCCCCAATTTCTGCCATTTTGGGTTTTTCAGCTCTTTTTCGCAGTGTTCTTGCTCGGTTTTGATCTTTTAGTCTTTTCTTCTAATTTTCCTCATTTTAACCTGAAAACCACTAGCAAACAAGTGAAATCTAATATAAACTCCCTTAATTTGAGAGAATAGAAAGCACTTTTCAAGTGCTTATCAATACCTATGTTTAATTATTTTTGTGCATTATATAAATGGGCATTAGGATGTAGACCCATAGATAATCTATCATATATTTTTGTGTGAAGAATCTAAAATGACCATTAATAGAGTCATCATATTATACAAACATTTTGGTGAAAATTCCATATTATATAAGTCCAAATGGTTGTTTTTGTTTAAGAAGAATGTTTAGACTTTCTTCCTCATCCACGATAAGTCCCAGCCATAGTCGTTTTTCGTCCACGCTAGATAGCCGACGCTTGCTGTTGGTCCCTACCCCTCATCCGCTGACGTTCGTCTACTGAGCACCTGCAGCAGTCATTTGCCAGAGGTACATTTCCACTTCTAGCTCTCTCTCTCTCTCTCTCTCACACACACACACACACACACACACACACAAAATTAGATCTGTGCAGATCTAGTTGCCGTTGCCAAGATTCTGCCATCAAGCTACTGTCGCGCTGCCATCTAACCTGCAGGATTCTCTTTTTAGTAAGATTTTGGTTATTTTTTGGCAAGTTTTTGTCAGTTTTCTTATAGTTATTGAAAATACATTGAGTTTTGTATAAATCTTGACTTGCTCTTAATGCGTCGATGCTAGATCTTAGTTTTTGAAGTAGGGAAGTGGCGTGGATAGTAGTGTTGATTTTCATTCTTGGTGGTTGTGTGTGGTTGAGTTTTGTTGTCGAAGTTTGGGGTTCGTTCTTGGTGGACTTTTGGTAACCTCTAAGACTTGGTGACCCTGTATGAGGTTTGGCTTTAGTTCCTGAAAATTTGTTCTAAATCCCTTACTTATTGGTTTGTGCCTAGGTTTGAATCATTGAGAAAAGTTTAGAATCAATCTTAAATCAAAGTCTCAAGTTGGGGTAATTCTAGATCTTTTTTACAATTTAAATTGGCTAAAGGAATAGGTCTTACTCGAAACACATGAACCATGATGTATGTGTTTGCATAACCCGATTCCGGTAGTGGGGTTACTTATTGAGTATTTTAAATGTTCACCATTTCTAAAATTCTTTTTCTCAGGTAAAGGCAAGAGCATGTAGGGCAGTTGATGATAGTTTTGCTAGGCGGCCGAAAACTTGAGAACGCTCAAGCGCATGCTTGGGTTACCTACCTAACAAATAAAAACAAAAAACTCTTAAAAGATTGGGTTGCCTCCCAAGAAGTGCTAAGTTTAATGTCTTCTAACTAGATAGGGCTCACAAGTCATGTAGGATCCCAAGGTGGTTTCACTATTCCCTACTTTAAACCACCTGAGACAAAACATTCTCGCCCACATTGGCATGTAAATGAATATTCAGAAGAATAATTCTTGCCACTAGACTCAACATACATATTCTTATTCTCTACTAAAACATGATAAAGAAAATTTAACGGAACATATCTAGGATCGAAAATAATTTTTTCATCAGAACTAACAACCAAAGTAGAATCAGAACCAACAAAAGAAGAAGCAACAAAGTCATTTTTCAAAAATTCAGTTTTTAAAGCAGAAGAATTATTTACAGCACACTTCTTAAGAGGATCAGGGAAGGGAAAAAAACATCATCAAATGTAGCATATCCATCAATTCTCTCTACCCTATGACATTGACCTATCTCATCATGGTGTTTTAGGGATCGATAGATATTAAGCATTACCTGCTCTTCATTAACCCTAAAGGTCAACTTACTGTCCTGCACATCGATCAAAGACCTACTAGTGGCCAAGAACGGTCTCCCTAGTATAATCGAAATATCGGTGTCCTCTCCATATCGAGCACTACAAAATCTGCAAGAAGAATAAACTTGTCGATCTTGACTTATACGTCCTCCACAATAACGTGGGGGTATGTGAGGGAACGGTCAACAAACCATAGTAATATGGTAGTCGACTGCACGTCTCCAAGCCTAAGCTTCCTGTACACTAGAAAAGGCATAAGGTTAGTCGAAACACCTAAATCACATAATGCATGTTTAACCTCTAAACTACCAATATTGTGAAGAATAATAAAACTCCCTGAGTTCTTAAGTTTTTTAGGCAGTTTTTTCTGTAGTATTGCATTGCACTCCTCTGTCAGATTCACATTCTCGAACTTCTCGAACTTCTTTTTCATTGAAAGCACATAATTAGGCATCTGTTTAACAGCGCCAAAAACTTGATGCGCACTCTCTATGTTAACCAGAAGTGTATATGTCAAGGTATAATATAAGACGATTAAGTCCGAATATCGTTCCACTGAGGATCCAATTGTGAAGGTTTAAGAAACTTAGCTATTCTAGAATTGAATCAATTTTATTTGAGGATTGGAATTCAAGTTTTGATTTTAGAAAGACTAGAAAGGAAGACAAGTAAATAAGAAACACAAGAGTCAAAAAGAGTTCTAAGGTAAAGAATCCTTGTTTACTCTATTATGCAATATTCTAGGGTTCATGGATTTCATTGTAATTCATATGCTTAAGTCTAGAAACATAAATCCAAGTTATTTTCTTTCAAAAAACAACCTTTTCTCATGCAACTCGATTGATTACTAATTTCTTGAAACCAATACAAATTACATGGCATTAAGAATTGTCTTTAGCAACTTTCATTGTTAACCTAACTATTGTCATGATAGATTAACAACAATTCATTGTTATAGATCTAGTTAGACATACAATCTCTCAACCATACATCTTAGCTAACATTCAAGGATGACCAATCAACAAGAATTAAGCGCAATAACAATGAAAAGCATACTCATTACAACAAATCCATGAATAGTCTACAATATCAACATAACTTCATAAACAATTGATCAATACCCTAAAACTAAAGAGTTTAGCCACTCATAGTTTTAGCAACATGTTCATAAACAAAGTAAGCATAAAAATAGTGTAAAGAAAGGAAAACTCTACTAGAAAGATGCCCTTGATTGAGGAGGAACCACCAAGATGTCCTTCGGTCTTCACGTCGGGAACTCAAATGGCACCAAACTCTTTCTCAAACTCTTTTCTCTTCCTTGCAGCCAACTCACTCTTTGGGACTTTTTTTGTGTGTTTTTTTGTGTGTTCTTTTTTTTGTTTTTTTGATTTTTTCATGTCTAGGGTTGCTAGAAACCTTCCAATTTATAGAGCTGGCTGCCCAAAATTCTTACAAAAGATGTAGATATTTCAAATATGGAAAAATGACACCATGGCGCTGCCTTGTTTTTGGCAGCTTTGGTGATTTTCTTCTTTTTTTGGCTCAATTTTGTTCTTTTGGCTTTCAATTCTAATTTTCTTTACTTTGACCTGAAAACCACTAGCACACAAGTGAAATCTAATATAAACTCCCTTAATTTGAGAGAGTAGAAAGCACTTTTCAAGTGCTTTTCACTAGTTGCAAGGTGATAGTGGTAGGTTGCACTTCTCCAATATCAAGCTTCCTGTAGATAGATAAAGGCATCATATTAATAGAAGAACCAAGATCACAAAGAGCTCTAGTAACATTTAAAAACCCAATAGTGCAAGGTATAATAAAACTCTCTGGATCTTTCAGCTTTTGTGGTAGCTTCTTTTGCTGCACAACACTGCATTCTTCTGTCATGCTAATCATCTCATATTGCCCAAACTTCTTTTTAGACAAGACATTTTTCATAAATTTAGCATAGTTGGGCATTGCTCTAAAGCCTTAGCAAATGGAATATTAACGTGAAGCTTTTTAAATAATTCCAAGACTTTAGCAAATTGGGAGTCTATTTCTTTCTGTTTAAAATGTTGAGGATAGGGCAAAGTGTTAGTTACAAAAGGTAGATGGTTAGATGACTTCCTTGTAGATGCCAACTCCTTTACTTTTTCCTCTTATTCTAAGACCTCCTGAAGTTCATCATCTATGATAGACTGATGGATGGTCTCATCTACCTTTTGCTTCTCATCCTCATCATCGATAAAAGGAATAGACAACTTTTTTCCACTCCTCAAAGTCACGGCCTTGCATTCCTCCTATGGATTTTTTTTGGGGCAACTAGGAAACTTGTCCTTTTGCATTTTTTGAAGAGAAGTGACTATTTGACTTATTTGTATCTCAATATTGTGAATAGCCTTGCCATGACTTTACACCGCAGTGGTCCTTCCTCTTGACTCTTTTATGAACTCGACCATCAAGTCTTCTAAGTTGGACTTCTTCTCGGTGTGTGATGGACCTACATTAGAAAAACCGGGAGGACCTTGAAAAACATTCCTATTGTTAGCATAAGAAAAGTTTTCATGGTTCCTCAAGTTAGAATGGTAATAAGTTGAAAGTTGTTGTTGATTGCCTCTATAATGTTCTTTATCAACATAATTGGTCGTCTCATTGTCTCCTTGTTCCAACTCCTTTTGTGTAGACATCTCCGACATAATGGTGGCAAAGGGATGCTATGAATGGTCGACTTGAGCTTGGCCCCCTGCAGTCAATTTAGAAAGAGCATTAGTAAGGGAAGCAATATGTGCTTTAAGAGAGTTTACCTCATCCACCTCATACAATCCGACAACCTTTGGGATGATTGGAGAAGACCGTTCACATGGCCAATTGTAAAATGTAGTAGCCAAGTCTTCTAGTATGGTATAGGGCTCCTGATCATTCTTGGAGAAAATTGAGCCTCCGGTAGTAGCATCTAGAATGGATTTGGTTGAGCTTGATAATCCATTGTAGAAGAGTTGAATTTACAACCAATCCAGGTAGGCATGTTGAGGGCACCTTCTCAAGAGATCCTTATACCTTTCCCAAGCCTCATATAGTTGTTTATCCTCAAGTTGGCGGAATGTACAAACCTCCGTTCTTAGCCTTTAAGATTTAGCCGGTAGAAAATATTTGTTCAAGAAAGCTTGAGCCAAGATCTCTCATGTAGTGTAACTATCAAGAGGTATGGTTTCCAACCAATTCTTTTCTCGGTCCTGTAAAGAGAAAGGAAAAAGTCTTAGTTGAATAGCATCGTTAGAGACTCTATTTATATTTACCGTTCCGCATATCTCCAAGAAAGACCGTAAGTGCTTATGATGATCTGCATTTGTTCTTCCTCTAAAGGTTAGCTCTCTAGCCATTTGAATCAACCCCAATTTTAACTCAAAGTTATTTAGATTGATGGGCACATTCATAATGCCGGGTCGATTTGTCGGTAATGACGGTTGAAAGTAATCCCGAATTGCCTTTGGTATCTCCTCCACCATCTCCTCGAAGTGATTGTGTTGAGCCCTTAGATTTCTTCTGTAAGTCCTATCAATCTCGGGATCAAGAGGGAGGAGGTTAGTATTATCACGAGGCATAAACCAACAAAATTATCAACCAAATTAATATACACCTCAAGTTAAGATCTATCAAATCTAATGAATATTAAGCAATAAAAACCATTATTTGGATCCCTAGTAATGACGCATAAAACTTGATGCGTACTTTCCGTGTTTACCACAAGTGTAAGGGTCAAGTTATAATATAAGACGACTACGTTCCGAATATCGTTCCACTGAGGATCCAATTGTGAAGGTTTAAGTTACTTAGTTATTCTACAATTGAATCAAGTTTATTTGAGGATTCGATCTCAAGTTGTGATTTTGGGGAAAAAAAAAACTGAAAAGGAAAGCAAGTAAATAAGAAACACAAGAGTCAAAGAAAGTTCTAGGGTAATGAATCCTTGATTACTTTATTATATAACATTCTAGGGTTCATAAATTTTATTGCAATTCATATGCTTAAATCTAGAAACATAAATCCAAGTTATTTTCTTTCAAAAACAACCTTTTCTTATGCAACTCAATTGATTACTAATTTCTTGAAACCAATACAAATTACATGGCATTAAGAGTAGTCTTTAGCAACTTTTATTGTTAATCTAACTATTTTCATGATAGATTAACAACAATTCATTGTTATAGATCCAATTAGACATACAATTATTTCAACCATACATTTAATCTAACATGCAATGATGGCAAATCAACAAGAATTAAGCACAATAACAATGAAATTATACTTTATAAACAATTCATCAATACCCTAAAACTAAAGAGTTTAGCCACTCATAGCTTTAAGTAACATGTTCACAAACAATATAAGCATAGAAAGACTGTAAAGAAAGGAAGCTCTACTGAAAAGAAGTCCTTGATTGAGGAAGAACCGCTAAGATGTCCTTAGTGTTCACATCGAAAACTCAAACGACACCTGATAACTTGTAGAAATACAAGTTATTACAGCCTTTTTGTTAGAAAAATAGAGATTAAATAGAGAATCATGAGGCAGTTGATGTTAAATTCTATTGATTAATCTTCCTCTGCGTTCTACTCTTGTAAATTGATGAAGATAATTATTTTATAGCTTTTTTTGAGCCAAAAACACATGTTTGAACGCAGAAACGTGAATAACCTGTAGATTCTTAACGCAGGACTATCCGTTGGCAACTTGTGGCACGTGGACATCCACTTAATGCAGGGTGATGCGTCAGAACATATGGATGCGTCGACATGAGTGAACGCATGAACCTAAATTCTTCATGGACGCATAACGACCAGAAACGCAAGGCAGCGGAAAATCATATCAGCATCTTGAGAGATTTTCGGAAGATTGACATGCATGATTTGTGGCTAAAGTGGTGGATCTAAATTGAACCGAGAATTACGTAATTAGGCATGAAAGACGCACGACATCAATTTCCTCCAATCACGCAGATTTTCTACTGATTACGAACGCAGCCTCTATAAAAAGCCAGACCTGCAAGTTGAAAAAGGGTTGCTGATTCTCGGAAGAATTCCTAAGTGACATCAGAGTTCTCTCCAAAAGACAACCGGAGACGAATAGCTCGAGAGGGAAGAGTTTTCCCTCTGCCTTACCACTTCACAGCAGAACCTCACGCTTCTATTCCGGCGACTCAAGACATTGACGACTTTCCTGCTTTCTATCCCTTTTTCTAGTTTTGATTTTAGATTTGTGTCAAGACATTGAGCTGTCTAAAATTGTATTCCGTTCATTAATCTAAAATTCCTCCATGTTTATCCATTTCTCCACACTTTCCGCTTATTACTTTGAATCCACGAGTAGGTAATCTTTCAAGGGTCACGGGTTGCGTTAGCATCTAAATAAGAACCATAGTGTAACTATTGCATCTTGTCAATTGTAATCTTAATCCGATGCTTATGTCCATCTAGCTAATCAATATAAGTAGTAATAATCAGACTGCTCGAAAGGGTAAGTGATTGTGGAACTCAATTGACAAGGCCAAGAAGTGTTACGTGTTTATAGGAATAACCTTGGTACTTAACTCTTTCCTATGCGGTATAGACATATAGCGCATAGCGGCTGACAACCGGGAGAAGAGTCGCAAGTATGAATAGAATATCACCATGCGTTTCTGATTTTAGATGTTAACCAACCCGAACCCTATTTTTATTCATTCATTTAATCCATTTAGCTGACTTTGATGTGTCACATACCATACCATTTACCACATTTTAATCTAGTGTACATGTTATCGCTTTTTTTTAGTTAGACGCATGCTTACCAACTATTTTTAGTTACCACTCCAGCTCTAATAATCCAACAAATTATAGAATCAGCGTAGTCTTTGTGTTCGACCTCGGACTCACCGAGTACACCTATTTCTTTGCTTATACTTGGGTTAAGAATAGGAAAACTTGACAGATCATAAACGCATAACATTAAGCATGTTCAACGCATAGTATGTTAAACGCATAGGAAGCTTAATAATAATAGACAAACGCAGCAGCCAGTTTTGCATTTCAGATCTGCTGCGCAACAACACCACAACTCTCTCTCAAACTCTTTTCTCTCTTCCTTGCAACTAACTCACTCTTTGGAACTCTCTATTGAATTTTCTCTGATTTCTCTTCTTCTTGTGTCTCTTAGTGTCCTTAAGACTGCCGGAAACCCTCCAATTTATAGAGTTGACCACCTAAAATTCTTTCTAAAAATGTAGATTTTTTAAATAAGAAAAGATGGTGTCGTGGTGCTAGTTAATGGTGCCGCTGCACTATCTAACATTAAAAGGTGGCCCCCTCACTCTGTGCCTCACAAAATCCTACCCTTGGCGTCGTGTTGCAACGTCGTGTCAGTGCTGCTGTGCTGAGGTTAGATGATGCTCTTGGGAAAAAGTGTCCCTGCTGTCTTGGTCTCCCTACATGACCTCTCTGTCGACCTTCTCTATTCCCTTCTCTGGCTTCCATTTCTCGTCTGGGCTGGTTTACTGTCTGTGATACAGTTCTTTGTGTTGCTTCTCTTCCTTTCTTAGGTTGAGGACAATCTCTTTTGAAATGCCCTGATTGTCCGCAATTAAAACAAACATCAGACCCTACAAAACACTAGCCCCAATGGTTGTTACCACAAGAAATACAGTATGGTTTCTGTGCTGAGCTAGCCCCATATTCATTAGGTTGACTGAACTGTGACCCTCTTGAGGTACAGATGTCTGAGGAAACCTCCCACGTCCCCTCTGCGGATTCCCTCCTTATGGTCCCCCTGGGAAGAATGAACCACTAGATCGGGCCTTAAACCTTCCTTTACTAGAGACTCCTGGTCCAAAACATCGCCCCTCACCTCGGTAAGTCTACTCCTGAGATGAGTAATAAGTCTGCCCAGTCCTACTTCCACCTCTGCCAGCTCCATCTCCCACTAAACTCTTCTCTACTCTCATGGCTGCTTCTACTAATTTTGGAAAATCAGTCCATTCTGTGCTTGCCGTCACTAGGGTTCGAATTTCACTGCGCAAGCCTTCCTCGAATTGTCTGCTTCTTCTGCTACTAATGCTAGGGCATACCTGGCAAGCTCGATGAATTTCTTCTCATATTCAGCAACTGACATATTCCCCTGTACTAGATTTAGGAATTCCTTCCTCTTCTCGTCGCAATAAGACTTAGGATAGTACTTTTCCTGAAAAGATTTCCTACAGTCTGCCCATGTTAAAGAGCCCACATTTAAGTTTTGATGCTCAGTCAAACGCCACCAATCTTCAGCCCTGTTCTGGAGCATGAAAGTGGCTAATCAAGTTTCCTGTCTTTCGAACAATGCATAACTCTGAAACATTTCTCTATTTGATTTAACCATGCTTCAACTTCTACAGGATCTGTGGTGCCTTCAAACACTTGGGCACCAAGGCTTTAAACCGTTTTATCTCAAACTTTCTCTCAGGATCTCCCTAAGCTGATTCCATACTGGCTACCAATCTCTGTGCTATTCTGCTAAAGATTTGTTCTTCCATATTAATACTCACCTGAGGATTACTAGATTCTCCTTCAGACGTTTGCCTCTCCTCTCCGGTTGCACGCGATGTCTCGGCGCCTTCCCGCCTACCTCGTCTGGTTCCTCTGGGCATGTTCCTATAACATAGTATGTAATCAATTTACTATCGCATGTTCCTAGCTACTATGCATGATCTCACAACCCAAAATCTTATGCTCTAATACCAAAATGTCACACCCTCTCCCAGATTTCCATCCTAACCTAGGAGTAGGTGTGACTTACACACACACACGTCACCATATATCTTGAAACACAATTCAATACTAGATCAATTGTAGCTTTATACTAGTGAAACATCATAAGTTAAACATAAGTTTTACATAAAATTTCTCAGCTCATAATTTATCATAACAAGTATTTGTTCAGCATACAGTACAAAACCCACTCTCGTTATGCCACAAGGATCATGTATGACAAAACATGTACTTAGACTGAGTATTTACAACTATCCCAGAGAACTAATGCCAAGTAAGCCCAGACGAGGATCTTCTGTAAGCTAGGCGTCCCGGACATGCTCGCTACCTGAAACGAACAACAATAAACAAGAAAGCGTGAGCCTAAAGTCCAGTAAGTGACTAAGTTATCTATTACAATTTAATCCTTGAGTTAATGCTAGTCATAAAACTACTATATATCTTATTAGTACAGATTACTGAGTCACTCATGCCATTTAACAATATAGCATAAATATCTTTCTAAGAAGCAACGAAGCAAAGCTCAACGCTATTAATCTCATAATTCAATTCCTATTATTTATATATTCATACGCCTTCACATTTCGTCCCTCGGCGTTTCAACTCTCAAGTGTTTTCTCATATTGTCCCTCAGCACTGAGTTTCATGATTAATTCACTGCTCAGGTGCCTTCACTCATGGTCCAGCATTGAGCCATCTTGTACTGGTTTTTCATATGCCTTTTCACAAGGTCCTTCGGTATTGGAAACTATCTCAATCAATTTCTCAAGTGCCTTCACTCATGGTCCTTCGACACTGAGTTCCATATATCATATCCTCATAGGCCTTCACACATGGTTCTTCCGCCGTGGGTTGCATTTAGATAACACGCATATAGGAGTTCATATAACATACTCGTTCTCACTTGCACAATGTTAAAAATAATACTCGGATAAATTAAAAAGTCACTCACGATTTATCTTAGGCCTCAAGCGGATTATATGCTTTTTCTGAGCTCTTCTTGGCCTGTAAAAACACATTTCTCACATTAGGTTTCCTTTGAACTCCTTTTTCATAATCATTAAGTATGCATATTAATAACTAGCGATACTCTATGTCACTAATGCGAATACCAGCGAAAATTCACACTACTGGGTACTGCACTAGCGAAACCGGAGTGAACTAGACTAACCATATCACCTTAAGGAGCGATACCTAGCGAGACTTCAGCGAGAGTTGTGAGACGCAGAGCTCTTTGCGTTATCAATGACACCCGTTCAGCTGCTCACTCCCCAGCTCCTTAGCGATACCACTGTCTAGCGACACCTGATATCATGGTTTCTTCCTTCCTTTCTAACTCTTTCTTTATCCTACTAAAAACCATATTACAGCCAAAATCAGAACTTTTTTTCTTCTACAAACTTGTAAAGTAGTGAGTTTTCTAGCTTACCTTAAGATTTCTGACCATGACTCGTCTTCATTTGAGAATTATCCCCAAATAACTTCGGCTGCCTTGAATTGTTTAGCAGTTCAACTCCGCTTACTTCCTCCTAGTGATTAACACATTTTTGCTCGGATTTAACTTAAACATCCTTCATGGAAGTTGCTAAGAATTAAATCAACTTACTAACCTCAAAGTTTCAATTTTAGCTTTAACTTCTTCAACTCACTCTCCCTCAAATACCAATTGGTGTTCAGATTTATCAGCAACAATCAAGCTTTTGGTTCCAGCTTCAATGTCACACCCCCTCCCAAGTTTACTTGCATAACCTGAAAGGAGACGTGAGGACAGTATACATCATCCTTCTTGTGACGCATACCATCCATTCCTTCACACACATTCTAAACTGTTCACAATGTAATCTCCACATTCTAAGACATTTTAAACATCACATATAGAAAAGTATATACAAGCCAAAAACGAAATTTCTCAACTCTTTTACATGTCCCTACACAACCCATAGTTCAACCCCTGGTAATTGTACATACATATCTACATGCCACCTAATTAAGGTTTAACATACAAACAACACTTCTACAAGTCAGATTTTTCCGGAGACTCGAAGCTTAAGCAGGGCGAATGGGAGCAGGCAGAGCACCAGAAACGTCCTTGCTACCTGGAGGGGAAAGAAAACATTGAAAACATGAGCTAGAGGCCCAGTGAGTGACAATGTTAACAAACCATTTTAGTTTGGAAATCATCAGTAGTAAAACTGAGTTCAACATCAAACATAAAACATGCAATCACTTCAAATACATTAGTTAAAACAAACTTAATTGCCCTTATCAATTCATACATGATTTTTAAACAAATCATAAGAAAACAGTTTAGATACAATATTTTTCCCTTAGTTGAAATGGAGCAAAACTCAACACCCCAACGTTGAAAACATATAAGGCTCGATGCGAAGCAAGACTCAACGCACAAGCATATAACCTCTATGTACACATAGGACTATGGCGGGTTGCCCAAGTACCTTCTCCATGTCCTTCAGTACTGGATCCTGGGGAAACTCACATGCCTTCTCATGTCCTTCAGCATTGAGCCTCCTCTAAAACATTTTTCTTTTAAGAAGCAACACTTTATATAAACAGATTGTATACAAATCATTCGTAAGAATACAGGGCAATTATTATATCAATAACATTTCTCGAGTCATTCTACTCCAAACATCAACCACTGTTCAGTCTGTGTGTCTACGATCAATCCTCTGTTCCAACTCGGATTTCAGCACCAAAACGGGTAGAACTTCGCCCAAAAACTATAAGAATACCTTCCTCTTCCTTCTTTGGTGGTTTCTCTGAAAGATGGAACCGACTTAAGCTCTCGAAACATGTCTGAAAGTGATTAAACTCACCTATATATACTGCCGACTTATCCCTCACAAGTACGAGATGATAATGCCGACTTATCCTTCACCCGTAGGCTGGCGAGGGTCTTCTCTTCGACGCAAGGCACTCATGTCTATATTCTCCTTCAATGCCTTCAGCCACTAACCACTCTCAGCGCATGGTGTTCTCTGCGCCTCCTACTTCCGACGCATACAACATAGTCATTCACACCACTAGCTTCATCGCGTCAAGACCGTTCTATCTTGGACGCAGTGTGACTTCAGCGCATGGTTGTCTTCGACGTATGGTGACTTCAACGCATGGCTGTCTTCGACGCATGGTGACTTCAACGCATGGTTCAAGCATATTCTTTTCCCGCCAATGATCACTTATCCTTCGATGCGACGACTACTTCATCTCACAACCCTTCGTGATTCAATCAACAACGCATGGTTTCTCAAATAATTCAACTTCCCACTACATTCACCAACGCATGGTCCTGGCCAACCCTTAACCAAAATTTTGCTCTACTTCTTGGCTACTTTTCCTCTAGCAACGCATAACCTCAATCGCATTGCTCTCCCTAACACTTGGTTTTACAAGTCAGTGCTTACATTCAAAGTCACCATGAAAATGATCTGGTTTCTACCTGAATTCGATATAAGCACCTTCTTCCACCTTTCCTCGTTGTTCGTCTGCGAAATGAAGTTAATCTGAGTTCAAAAATATGTCCAAAAAGGCTTAATTATTCAATGCACTCCTTTATATGTCAATATAAATCACCGACTTACCAGCTCTAACATCATCTTCCTTCTTGAATTAGCCAACGCAACCTTCCGCGCATGGCTTCGGTAACGCATAGTCTCAACTTACTATGCCACTGATTGCCCAACGCCGAATAGCCGACTACCGCATGGCCCTCTTAGCCACTTTTCTATGCCCGACGCATACCATCCTTCAACGCATAGGCCATCTCAACGCATAGCAATGCCAACTTCTAGCACATAGTAGCCTTCAACGCATACTTCTACTAATGCCTATTGCACCCTTCTTCCTTCACATCAACTTCCACGCCGAGCTGCCCTCTTCAACACATGCCTACCAGCGGCCACTCTTGTCAAACTTTAGACATACCCTTAACGCTTGGTCACCCATCGCATGGCCAACACTTAACCATTTTTGCTCTCACCCAACTCGGCCAATTTTCTTTACTCGCCTATCCCATAGTTTCTTCTTACTTACCTTCTCTCTATAACAAGTACGAGGCTTACACCTGCAAGCTGAAAAAGGGTTGTTGATTCTCCGAAGAATTCCTAAGTGACAGCATAGTTCTCTCCAGAAGACAACTAGAGACGAATAGCTCGAGAGAGAATAGTCTTCCCTCCGCCTGACCATTTCACAGCAGAACCTCACGCTTCCGTTCTGGCGACTCAAGACATTAACGGCTTTCCTGCTTTCTATCCCTTTTTCTAGTTTTGATTTTAGATTTGTGTCAAGACATTGAGCTGTCTAAAATTGTATTCCATTCATTAATCTAAAATTCTTCCATGTTTATCCATTACTCCACACTTTCCGCTTATTACTTTAATCCATGAGTAGCTAATCTTTCAAGGGTCACGAGTTGCGTTAGCATCTAAATAAGAACCATAGTGTAACAATTGCATCTTGTCAATTGTAATTAATCCGATGCTTATGTCCATCTAGCTAATCGATATAAATAGTAATAATCAGACTACACGAGAGGGTAAGTGATTGTGGAACTCAATTGACAAGACCAATAAGTGTTACCTGTCTATAGGAATAACCTTGGTACTTAACTCTCTCCTATGCGGTATAGACATATAATGCATAGCGGCTGACAACCGGGAGAAGAGTCACAAGTATGAATAGAATATCACCATGCATTTCTGATTTTAGATGTTAACCAACCCGAACCCTGTTTTTATCCATTCATTTAATCCATTTAGCTGACTTTGCTGTGTCACATACCATACCATTTACCACATTTTAATCTAGTGTACATGTTATCGCTTTTTTTTAGTTAGACGCATGCTTACCAACTATTTTTAGTTACCACTCCAGCTCTAATAATCCAACAAATTATAGAATCAGCGTAGTCTCTGTGTTCGACCTCGGACTCACCGAGTATACCTATTTCTTTGCTTATACTTGGGTTAAGAATAGGAAAACTTGACAGATCATAAACGCATAACATTAAGCATGTTCAACGCATAGTATGTTAAACGCATAGGAAGCTTAATAATAATAGACAAACGCAGCAGCCAGTTTTGCACTTCAGATCTGCTACGCAACAACACCACAACTCTCTCTCAAACTCTTTTCTTTCTTCCTTGCAACTAACTCACTCTTTGGGACTCTCTATTGAATTTTCTCTGATTTCTCTTCTTCTTGTGTCTCTTGGTGTCCTTAGGACTGCCAGAAACCCTTCAATTTATAGAGTTGGCCACCCAAAATTCTTTCTAAAAATGTAGATTTTTTAAATAAGAAAAGATGGTGTCGTGGTGCTAGTTAATGGCGCCGCTGCACTATCTAACATTAAAAGGTGGCGCCCTCACTCTGTGCCTCACAAAATCCTACCCTTGGCGTCGTGTCGCAACATCGTGTTGGTGCTGCTGTGCTGAGGCCGGATGATGCTCTCGGGAAAAAGTTTCGTGGCAGCGCCGAACCGGCGCCTCGACGCTGCCCTATTTTTATCAGTTTGGTGATTTTCTTCTCTTTTTCACACTATTTTAGCTCGATTTGGTTCTTTTGGCTTTTCCTTCTTATTTTCTTTATTTTGTTCTAAAAACCACTAGCAAACAAGTGAAATCTAATATAAACTCCTTTAATTTAAGAGAATAAAAAGCGCTTTTCAAGCATGCACACACGCATTAGGCATCTATCTCTCGCAGGCCTACTGGGTGTCGACCTCACAGATGAGTTGGGCGTCCAGCTACTCTACGTCCAATGTTAGCCTCCTTCGATCATACATGCCACTGCCCTACTGATGCCTGCCTACTTTACATGCCTTTGCTGCCTACACAACTTACCCGCCTAGGTGTCCAACACCTCAAATAACATCTAAATGCAGCAAAACAGCCCTAGCCACTAACAACCACTTTCCCGCTTATCACCCTCAACCCTTGGCCGATAGACACCCGATTGCTTCCATAAAACAACCTACACTTTCAGCCATCAAAATTAACATCTTCAACCATTTTAAATGTCAATTTCTTCCATAAACCTCAAAATTAACCTCTTAACCAACCTTTAAATTTGGCCTTCAAATCCCTCATCTATAGCTTGATTTCACTAATCTTCCAGCCTTGTTCAAGATCACCCAACAACATGTACAACCTCCAATTTTTCTCAAGTTTCAAGCCCTTGTCGTTGCAATTCTCTTCGGCCAATCCTCACACATCGACTAGACTGATTTTGAGAGAGCCTGGTCAAAAGATTTCCCTTTTAACACGAGTAAAATTGGCAAATCGATTTCTTCTTACCAAACTTCTATTTATACTCCTAACCAAGAGCCTCATGCAACACAATTGCTTGCTACCTCTTGCTTCCAATTTTCACTTTAAATCTTAACTTGCCACCTAATTATTCTTAATTATTAAATAAACATAATTAACTGAATTTAGGAAGAAACTTAGATGCCTACCTCTTGGTCCATCACCTCAACGTCGAGCACACCAACACTTAAAGGTTCTTAGCTTAACCTCAACACCTCTACACCTTATATTCTCCACGCCTATTGATTGCTCCTAAAAGAGCTAGCTCTCCCGGCTTTATTCGAGCTCATTTTTTCATTTTTTCATTTTATTTTCTCAATTTGTAGGCTTTGAGCATTGAGGTAGTGAGGCAGACCATCGGGGTCAATTTAGTGCAAAAACGGGTCAAAATGGAACTCCAGAAGCATAAACAAAAAAAGGGGTCAAAATGATCAAAATGCCCCTAGAAAGTGCAGTTGCGCTAAGCTTTACGCTGAAGACCAGGGATAAAAAATGTGCTTGCCTCGCAGCGCAACGCTCAGCATCTTTACGCTCGAGACCAGCGCTTGACTTCTTTGCCAAGCGTAGCGATGCTGTTGAAGCGTGCAGCGGTGCTCCGATGTTTTCTATTTAATCATCATTATTTTTAGGTAATTTTGAGCAGGCACCCGACCTCCAGCTACCATTTTAGACCATTTTTACTGCCATTCTTCATCTTCTTTTCCCTTTTTCTTCTTCATTTCTATTTCTAATTGCTCTAGGACTTGTAGACATTGCTTAATGAGGATGATCGACTAAGGTAACTGTAATTGGGGATAGAATTTTAAGTTTGAATTTCTGGAGGATTTGTTTTAAATTGTATTGATTGATCACTTTGAATTGATTGGGTTTTGATTTTAATCTTTATTGAGGTTATTAGATTGAATTGACAACTCTTGTTAATTTCCTCTTTAATTGCAAAATTCGTATGGCGCTGAGCATAATTACAAGTTAGGTTGCATTATTAGTTAGTAGAGGCTTTAGTTGAGGACTTTTCCATCAATTCAGTTTTTTATGAGTTAATTGAATCCAATTTATAATTGAATGTCAGCCTAGGCTTTCCAACCTTTCATTCGTCACAATTAAACTCCGCTTTTCTTTATGCAAATTTAGTTCGTTATTGAAAGCGTCGTCGTTTTAGATAATTGAATCAAGTTTAGTTCAAATTTTTCTGGCTTAATTTGATGATTAGGAGCATATAGTGACATTTGATGTTAATTAATTGTGCATTCATTGATAATTTGTCTAGATATTTAGTATTCAATGATAGAGATTTAGCCAAATCCATTCCTATCCCCGAGTATTCATTTCATTTGATTCCTCTACTATTCGTTGGATATCTCTTAGCTCACTTGCATCAATTTCTTTACCTAAGTTTACTTTCTCGCTTTTAAATTTTGTCGGATCACCACTCCTCCCCCTCTCCAAACCTAAAAGGATTAAAAAATTGATTGAGACAAGTCACAAGCTCCCTATGGATCGACTCATGCTTACCATTATTTCTACGTTTTGTGGTAATAATAGTACGTTCGGAGTTATAAATTTCATTTGATAGCTAAAAGGAGGTTCACGATGCCTCTTCTTTGTGAGAGATATTTTCCTCTAGCCACCTATCAAATTGGCGTCGTTACTAATGGGCTCAGGCAACTTGTGTAGTGAATTATTTGAATGCTTTTAAAAAAACAAGTTTTATAAAACCATGTTCTCTCAAAACGCGAGTAGAGGCTACATCATACCCCGAGTTTGCCCTCGACCCGCAGTTTTTGTACGGCTGACTTGCTCGCTAGGTTAAAGTAGTGCCGCACAGTCGCCCATCCCGTATTCGAAAGTAAGCGATTGTGACACCAGCCTGCCCAAGAGAGTTAAGTCAGCAACATATATATAGGTAAGTAAATTGAATATTTTATCATTTTTAGACATTTTCGAGAGCTTAAGTCGGTTCCATTTTTTAGACAAACTACAAAGGAAGGTATAAGAAGGTGTTCTTGTGGATTTTGGATAGAAGTCTAGTCATTTTGGTGTTGAAATCTAAGCTGGAACAGAACGTTATTTGTGGACGCACAGACTGGATAGTATCAGATGTTTGAAGTGAAACGAATCGAGGAGATCGAGTCTAAGGGTGAAATTTTAAGGTTAGTAAGTTAACTCAATTCTGAACAACTTTATGAAGGATGTTTGGGTTGAAATGGAATAGAAACATGTAAACCTTTAGCTGGAAGTTACAGATAAGGAATTTCTGTGCAATCTGGAGTAGTGCGGAGAAATCTTGCAATACTTGATGAACAAGGATGAGTTAAGCCACGAAACTTTGAGGTAAGCTAGAAAGCATATTTCTCTACAAGTTTGTAAAAGGAAAGAAGTTCTAAATTTGGCTAGAAATATGACTTTTAATTGATAGAAGTGAGAACAAAAGGAAAGGAGGAAACTCTGCTATCGGGTGTCGCTAGGAAGCTGATATCCCGGAGAATTGGAGAGTGAGTAGCAAGACAAATCTCGCTGGGGGTACAGAGGAGCTTTTTGTCTCAAAAATCCGCTGACTCTCGCTAGGTATCGCTCGTCAGGTAATCTCGCTAGTCTCGTTTATCCTAGTGTCGCTAGTATCGTTGTCCTGTTGGTAGTTCCGCTAGTAATCTCGCTGGGAATGTGGGATTTTCGTTGGTAATCTTGCTTATTAGGTTTACTTTGGAAAAAGGGGAGGCTTGGTGATGAATCATGATTTGAGTTTAATTATGCAAACTAAATGATCAAGTCAAAAAAGAAGCGTAATGTAAGGAAAAATGTTTGTTTCAAGCCAAGAGGAGATAGGGAAGATGTATAATCCACTCAAGGCCTAAAAAGAGCTGTGAGTGACACTTTTCTTGTTTCAATGATTTCGTTGTACATGTTAGTTTGGTTTTCTAATTAATTTATGATTTCGTGATCAATCAATTTACAAAGCATGGTTTATGTTTTGTTAAATGGTATTAAAAAGTATGTTTATGAAATGTTATTGATTTAAGAATTGCCCAGTTTTCTCATGAAAGATTTGCAAATGAACTATTTGTATAAAGTATTGTTTTCTTTAAAGGAAAATGTTTTAGAGGAGACTCAGTGCTGATGGACATGGAGAAGGCACGTGAGTTTCCCTGGGACCCAGTACTGAAGGACATGGAGAAGGTACTTGTGCAACCTGCAGTGTTCCTATGTGCACATAGAGGTTATATGCTGGTGCGTTGAGTTCTGCTCTGCATCGAGCCTTATTTGTTTTCGACGTTGGGGTGTTGAGCTTTGCTCTGCCTCAACTAAGGAGAAGTATTGTAACCATACTGTTTTATTTACTTTAGATAAACTGGCTAAACTGTATGTTGACAGAATAGTAAGTCAATATGGAGTTCCTGTGTCTATTGTTTCTGATAGAGATCTGAGGTTTACATCTAAGTTTTGGCCAAGTTTACAACAAGCATTGGGAACTAAACTTAAGTTTAGCACGACTTTTCATCCTTAAACTGATAGACAATCAAAAAGAACAATTCAGACTCTAGAGGATATGTTGCGTGCTTGTGTACTACAATTTAAAGGAAGCTGGGATACTCATCTGTCTTTGATGGAGTTTGGGTATAACAATAGTTACCATTCTAGTATTGGAATGGCACCTTATGAAGCATTGTATGGCAGACGTTGTAGAACTCCTGTTCGTTGGGGTGAAGTAGGAGAACTGAAGTTAATGGGACCAGAATTAGTCCAAACTACCTCAAAAAACGTAAAATTCATAAGAGAAAGGTTGAAGACTACACAGGATCGGCAGAAAAGCTACGCTGATAAAAGGCGTCAAGATCTAGAATTTGAAGTTGGTGATAAAGTCTTCTTGAAGTTATCTCCCTGGAAAGGAATTTTGAGATTTGGAAGGAAGGGAAAACTGAGTCTGAGATATATTGGACCTTATGAAATTTTGGAACGCATAGGACCTTCAGCTTATCGATTAGCATTACCTATGGACTTGTCCAAAATACATGATGTATTTCATGTTTCTCTACTGAGGAAGTACATTCCAGATCCTACATATTTTGGAGGCTCAACCTATTCAGGTAAACAAAGATTTATCTTACTGAGAGGAACCTGTGCAAATTCTGGATCAAAAGGAACAAGTATTGAGAACAAAAATGATATTGCTTGTTAAAGTTTTGTGGAGGAATCATCTAGTAGAAGAAGCGACCTGGGAAAGTGAAGATCAAATGAAGGTTAAATATCCCCACCTTTTCTTCCACTGAACTTACTTGAATTTCGAGGACGAAATTCTTAAAATGGGGTAGTAAATTGTAAGCACTGGCTTATAATACTAAGTGTTGGGAGAAGGCAAGTGTAATGGTGGCTGTGCGTTGCTAGAGGAAAAGTAGCCAAGAGTGGAAGAGCTAAGCATTGGCCAAGACTATGCGTCGATGAAAGCAGAGAAGAGTATTTTTTTTCTTTTGAGTGGCCATGCGTTCAAGGCGAAATCACGAAGAGTTATGAGCTGAAGCAGTCACTTGCGTTGGAAGAGAAGTTGATCATTGGCGGGGAAAGAAATGTTTTGATCTACCATGCGTTGGTAAGATTACCACGCATTAAAGTCCCCATGCGTTGAAGACTGGTATAATTGATTGAGTTGTATGCGTTTGATAACTTGTAGAAATACAAGTTATTATAGCCTTTCTCTTAGAAAAATAGAGAATAAATAGAGAAGCATGCGATAGTTTAAGCTAAATTCTACTTATAAATCTTCCTACGCGTTCTACTCTTGTATTTTTATGAATATAATAATTTTACCACTTTTTGAGCCTAAAACGCATGTTTCAACGCAGGAATGTAAGCAATGAGTTGACTACCTCTTAACGCAAGACTATGCATTAGCAACCTATGACGCGTTGACATCAGCCAAACTTCTCCATGAACGCATAATTATTAAAAGACGCAAGGCGTGAAAAATCAGATCAGAATCTTGAGAGATTGTCGAAAGATTGACATACATAATCTGTGGCTGAAGTGGTGGATCTAAATTGACCTGAGAATTACGCAATTAGGCGAGATGGACGCATGATATCAATTTCGCCGCCAATCAAGCAGATCTGCTATTGATTGCGAACGCAACATCTACAAAAGGGTAGTCCTGCAAGATGAGAAAGTGTTGTTCATTCTCGAAAGAATTCCTAAGTGACAGCAGATGATAACTTGTAGAAATCCAAGTTATGATAGCCTTTTTCTTAGATAAATAGAGAATAAATAGAGAAGCATGCAGCAGTTTATGTTGATTTTTATTAATAAATCTTCCTTTACGTTATACTCTTGTATTTTTATGAAGATAATGATTTTACCACTTTTTTAGCTTAAAACGCATGTTTTAACGCAGGAATGCAAACGATGCGTTGATGACTTCTTAACGCAGGACTACGAGTCAACAATCTGTTTGTCATGGATGCATGATCTGAACGAAACGCGAACAACCTGAAGATGCGTTAACAACTACTCAACACAAGACTATGCGTTAGCAACCTACAACGCATCAACATCGGCCAAACTATCCATAGACGCATAAACAACCATCAATGCAAGGCAGCGAACAATCAGATCAGAATTGAGAGATTGTCGGATGATTGACGAACATGATCTGTGGCTAAAGTGGTGGATCTTAATTGACCCGAGGATTACGCAATCAGGCGAGATGGACGCATGATATCAATCTTGCCGCCAATCAAGCAGATTTGCCATTGATTGCGAACGCATCATCTATAAAAAGGTAGCTCTGCAAGATGAAAGGTTGTTGTTCATTCTCGGAAGAATTCCTAAGTGACAGCAGAGTTCTCTCCAGAACACAAACGAAGACGAATAGCTCGAGAGAGAAGAGTCTTCCCTCCGCCTAACCATTTCGCAGCAGACCCTCACACTTCCATTCCGGCGACTCAAGACATTGACGCCCTTTTCTTGCTTTCTATCTTATTTTCTAGTTTGATTTTAGATTTGTGTCAAGACATTGAGCTATCTAAAGTTGCAATCCGTTCATCAACCCTGTTTTTACCCATTCATTAAATTCACCTAGCTGACTTTGCTGTATCGCATGCTTTTTCATCTTCCACATTTTAGTTTAGTGTACATGTTATTGCTTTCTTTAGATTAGAAACAAACATCTCTTGCAAATTATTCTTGGCTACCCCTACACCGCATATCATCCACTTAAACATAGAATCAACATAATCCCTGTGTTCAACCTCGGACTCATCGAGAAAACCTAGTCCTTTGCTTATACTTGGATAAAGGATAGGAAAACTTGACAGATAACAAATGCATAATATTAAGCATAAGAAAGACGCATAGAATGATAAACGCATAGGAAGCTTAATTATAATCAATAAACGCAGCAACAAGTTTTGTACTTCAGCATTGCATGTGTTACAACAAGTTTTGGGCGCCGTTGCCGGGGATTATTTTATTGATTCCTTTTTTTGGATTATTGTGTTGCAGGATTTCTCAGTCGAAGGAGTATAGTAAGTTTCTCTTCTGTCAGAAGCTTCTAACAGTATATGAGTGAAGGGAACAATCCGACATTTGATATTGACCTAGAGATTGAGAGGACCTTCAGAAGAAGGATAAGACAGAATAAACAAAGAAGGAACAACTGAGCTACAGAAGAAAATATGGACGCACAACACAATCAGCATCAGGTTCCTTAGGGTGGGGTTAGGCAAAACGCATATGCACAAGAGCATGCAGACCAAGAGATAAACCCAATTCTCTTGGCACATGATAGAAATTGCCCAATGAGGGAATATGCGTCACCGAACCTGTATAATTTCGCACCAGGAATTTTACAACCAACCTTTGGAGGTAATGGAAGGTTTGAAATGAAGCTCGTGATGTTGCAGATGTTGCAAGCCGTAGGGCAATTCGGGGGTGCAATCGATGACGACCCGCATGCACACTTGAAGAGCTTCTTGGAGATATGTAGCACATTCTCCATGGCTGGAGTACCGCAAGACAGCATCAGGATGATGCTATTCCCTTTCTCTCTCAGAGATGAGGCAAGGCAATGGGCATATTCATTTGATCCTGGTGAGATTACAACCTGGGCGCAAATGGTTGAGAAGTTTATGCAGAAATATTTTCCTCTGACAGTGAGTGCAAAGAGGCGACGAGACATTGTCACCTTCGAGCAAAAAGATATGGAGACTCTTAGTGAGGCTTGGACCCAATTTAAGAGGTTGGTGAGGAATTGTCCGCATAATGGCATTCCTGATTGTGTGCAAATGGAGATCTTCTATGGAAGATTAAACAAAACATCACAATCAGTGGTTGACGCCTCCGCTGCAGGAGGATTAATGGACAAGACTTGTACGCAAGCCAAAGATATTCTCAATAGAATTTCAAGGAATACTGATGAATGGGTGAATGATGGATATGGATCTCGATTGAAACTGATGCAGCCACTAATCTTGTAGCTCAGATTGCCAATATGACATCTTTGCTGAAGACAATAGCATTGAACAACCAAGGTGGATCCGTTGCTGCGATGGACACAATGAATGCAACAGCATCTGTAAGCTGTGTGCAATGCGGTGAGGACCACCTGTATGATATGTGCCCTTACAATCCACAATCCGTTTGCTATGTTCAGAATAACCCGTACGCTAAAACATATAATCCTGGTTGAAGAAACCATCCTAACTTTGGATGGGGAGGAAACCAACAACAGACGCAGGGAACTGAGCAACAGCTGCAGAGAAGCAACCCTCATGTTCACAACCAAGGTTTTCAAGGGCATCAGCCACAAAGAAACCAGTCATCAAATGCATCACCATCATCTATGGAAGCTCTACTACAAGAATATATCAGCAAGAATGATGCGATGCTCCAAAGTCAGGCTACTGCAATTCGCAATTTAGAAGTGCAAATGGGACAAATTGCAGGTGAGCTCAAAAATAGACCTGAAGGAGCATTGTCAAGTAATATCGAAGCCCCACGAGGCAACGGTAAGGAACAATGTCAAGCTGTGACATTAAGAAGTGGGAAAACTCTTCCCACTGAGACGCAAGACCAGAGGACGCAAGGAAATTTGCAGCCTCACATCACTCCACAACCAACTCCAACAACACCAACCAATAATCCACAACCATCATCAATTACCACAACTACTCAAGAGCAGGAGAATAGAGAGAGGAGAGAAAAAGCAACGCCAGGCAGAACCTGCGTCAGTATATCAAGATGCCACTCCCCTTATGCGTCTGCCCTTTCCTCAAAGCCTAAAGAAGAAAAGTGATGAGGGCCAATTTAGAAAATTTATGGACGTTCTCAAACAACATCACATCAACATTCCGTTGGTGGAAGCCCTGGAACAAATGCCAAGTTATGTCAAATTCCTAAAAGACATACTATCCAAAAAGAGAAGGCTTGGAGAATTTGAGACTGTAGCATAAACGTAGGAATGCAGTGCGTTGTTCAAAAACAATATACCTGCCAAAATGAAAGATCCAGGGAGTTTTACATTGCCATGTTCCATAGGAGGAATGGACGTAGGTCAGGCACTATGTGACTTACGAGCCAGTATAAATTTAATGCCACTGTCTATATTCAAGAAGTTGGGTATAGGGGAAGCACGGCCCACTACAGTCACACTTCAACTTGCGGACCGCTCCATCAAGCACCCCGAGGGCAAAATCGAGGATGTTCTTGTGAAGGTGGACAAATTCATCTTCCCAGCTGACTTCATAATCCTGGATTATGAAGCTGACAGACAGGTGCCCATTATCCTGGGAAGACCCTTCTTAGTTATGGGACACGCCCTGATTGACGTCCAAGAAGGGGAACTAACAATTCGTGTGGACGACCAGCAGGTAACGTTTAATGTTTTTAATGCGTTGAAATATCCTGATGATTTTCACTTTTGCTAGATGATTGAAGAAATAACTAAAGAAAAGGCAAGCATTGTAAATGCATGGTCAGAAGATGAAACAATGTTGGACAAAATGGATGAGGAAAAAGAAGCAGAAATCGGTGTAATCTACAATGCAAGATTCGAACGCCTAGATTTGAGCAACCGATCCACAAAGAAAACAAAGCCATCTCTAGAAGAGCCACCGAACCTTGAGCTAAAAACATTGCCGACGCATCTTAAGTATGCATACTTGGGAGAAGATAACACGCTACCGGTCATCATATCCTCTGCGTTGATCACAGACCGTGAAAAGGCTTTGCAGCAGATACTGAGAAATCATATCAAAGCCATTGGATGGACCTTAGCGGACATAAGAGGAATAAGCCCTTCATACTGTATGCATAAAATTCGGTTGGAAGAGGGTAAGGCAGGTTCAATAGAAAGACAGCGCAAGCTTAACCCAGCTATGAAGGAGGTTGTGAAGAAAGAAATCATCAAATGGCTCGACGTAGGGGTCATTTATCCAATCTCTGACAACAGCTGGGTAAGCCCAGTTCAGTGTGTACCAAAGAAATGGGGGATGACAGTGATCACGAACAGTAAAAATGAGTTGATACCAATACGAACGGTCACTGGATGGCAGATCTGTATGGACTATCGCAAGCTGAATGCGGCGACAAAGAAAGATCACTTCCCATTGCCATTCATCGACCAGATGCTAGATAGGCTAGCAGGAAATGAATTCTTATGCTTCCTTGACGGATATTCCGGCTATAACCAAATCATGATAGCTCCGGAAGATCAAGAGAAAACAACGTTCACGTGCCCACATGGCACCTTTGCGTTCAGACACATGCCATTTAGGCTATGTAACACACCAGGAACATTCCAAAGATGCATGATGGCAATATTCTCCGAATATCTAGAACATTCAGTGGAGGTATTTATGGACGACTTCTCAGTATTTGGAGAAGCATACGATGAATGCTTGGCCAACCTGGAACGAGTATTAAAGAAATGCGAAGACACAAACCTAGTCCTCAACTAGGAGAAATGCCACTTCATGGTCACGGAAGGTATTGTGTTGGGTCATAAGATTTCTAAGGTTGGACTGGAAGTTGACCAAGCAAAAATAGATGCGATAGCCAAGCTGCCAGCCCCTACAAATGTTAAGACTTTGCGAAGTTTCCTAGGCCATGTAGGCTTCTATAGAAGATTCATCAAAGGATTTTGGCAAATCGCAAAACCACTGAGCGCAATGTTGGAAGCTAATAGGGAGTTCAACTTTGATAACGCATGTCTGCATGCGTTTGAGTCTTTAAGGCAGGCCCTAATATCAGCACCAGTTTTAGTTGCACCAAACTGGTCTTTCCCATTTGAGCTAATGTGCGACGCAAGTAACCATGCAGTGAGAGAAGTGTTGGGGCAAAGGAAAGAGAAAATCATGCACCCCATCTTTTATGCCAGTAAAACATTAAACACTGCTCAAGAGAACTACACTACCACTGAAAAGGAAATGTTAGCTGTAGTCTTTGCGGTTGACAAATTTAGAGCATATTTGGTAGGGTCAAAGGTGACCATCTACACTGATCATTTTGCGATCAAGTATTTAATGGCGAAAAAGGACGCAAAGCCTAGACTCATCCGATGGATCTTGTTATTACAAGAATTTGATTTTGAGATCAAAGATAGGAAGGGAACCAAGAATCAGGTTGCGGACCACCTATCTCGGTTGGAAAATAAGGAGGTCCAAGAAAGCTGGAGTGATATAGAGGAGCGGTTCCCAGACGAGCACATCATGAACGCAGAGAGTTAGGAACCGTGGTATGCAGACATAGTGAATTATTTGGTCTGCAACCAATGGCCTGAAGATTTCAATGCTCAACAAAAGAAGAGGCTTTGACACGAAAGTAAGTTCTACTGCTGGGATGAGCCATATCTATACAAACTTGGCCCTGACCACATCTTGCGTCGATGCGTTCCAGAATATGAAATGCATAGCATTCTGAGAAGCTGTCATGAAGCACCTTACGGAGGACACTTCGGGGGACAGAGAACAGCTACGAAGGTATTGCAGAGTGGGTATTTCTAGCCCACATTATTCAAAGACGCAAGGGCATATGCGATAGCTTGCGATCGTTGTTAGAGGACAGGCAATATTTCCAACCGAAATGAGATGCCTCTGAACTCAATCCTGGAAGTTGAGTTGTTCGACGTATGGGGTATTGATTTTATGGGACCATTCCCTCCATCTTGCGGTAATCAATACATCCTAGTAGCAGTCGACTATGTATCAAAATGGGTTGAAGCAGTGGCTTGTGTGAAGAACGACGCAAACACGGTGTCTAAGTTCTTAAAGAGACAAATCTTTTCTTGATTTGGGACACCTAGGGTGATAATTAGTGATGAAGGTACACATTTTATAAATCACATAATCACTAACTTATTGACAAAATTTAATGTCTCGCATAGGGTAGCAACTGCTTATCACCCACAGACAAACGGCCAAGCTGAGATAACAAATAGGGAGATTAAATTCATACTTGAAAAAGTTGTGAGTACATCAAGAAAAGATTGGACGGAGAGATTAGATGAAGCTCTCTGGGCATACAGAACGGCATTTAAAACACCCATAGGCATGTCACCCCTATGCGTTGGTGTTCGGAAAAGCATGCCATCTCCCGTTAGAGCTGGAGCACATGGCCATGTGGACCATGAAGAAGCTCAATCTAGACCAGGACTCAACGGGTGAATCAAGAAAGCTTCAATTAAACGAACTCATGGAGTGGAGACATTCAGCTTACAAAAACGCAAAGATGTATAAAGAAAGGACCACAAAATGGCACAACAAAATATCAGTAAGAAAACGCTATACGTCGGCCAGAAGGTCCTATTATTTAACTCAAGGTTGCTTTTATTTCCAGGTAAGCTGAAGTCTCGCTAGTCTGGACCATTCATAATTGAGGAAGTGTTTCCGTATGGTGCTGTCAAGCTAACAAATGAAAACGAAACTACCTCCTTCAAGGTCAATGGACAAAGGGTAAAACCCTACCACATTGGAGAGTTGGAAATCGACAAAACCTTCATTGACTTACGCAAGTATAAAAACTGAGCTTGCGTTGAATGGTCCCTGCGTTGCTGACGCCTACTTTTCCAAGGACGCTCTCTTTTACCCTTGCTTTCTTTTTTTTATTCGTACTTGTATTAGTGTTTATTTATTTTATTTTATTTTACTTCATTTTATTGTATGTTGTTTTTCTGCTGCTGTTACTTTCTTTCTTTCTTCTATTCGCACTTTTATTTTTTTAGTATTTATTTTTCATTCTTTAAATTCAGTTTTAGAAGTAGTGTAAATTAGATAAGCATGGAATTATGCGTCGAGCTTCAATGAAAACTTTGATTTCACCACATTCTCCGTCATTTATGTTGCGTCCAACGCATAACTGAACTGAGAACCATGCGTTCATCAGTATGCGTTTATCAACTAAAGGAGTGCGTTTAGAAAGAGCAAACCGGGTAACGCATGCGTCTTTTGAGTCGATGCGTTTTCCCAGAAGCACTCGAGTGCTTATTTGCGTCATTAGGCGCCCATCACACTTGATGGGTGTGCGGCTCAATAAATTTATCTAGATCAGTGGGATTTCGGATATCGCGTATCTTCATTTATTGCCGACGGCTTAATTAGCCCTTTATTAACGCGATTCGATATTCCATTTACCATTTTCAAAACCCCTTCATCTTCCAAACCTCCGGCCATTTGCATTCTTCGCACTTCTGTCTATGTCTAGCCAATCAGACTCCCAAAATCAAGAACACTTCGCTGGCAACATTTCCCCAATATCCTCCTACAACACCCAGTATTCGACCATATCTTCTTCTTCATCCGAACCGCGCCCAGTCCCCAAGGTATTCCTTAACCCTCGAATTCCATTTTTCTCTGCTACCCGACTTGTGAGGCTTTTCGCTTCTCCGGTCCGCCCTAGACCTCCAAACCCCAGCCCTCAATTCATCCCAAATTTTTTGGCGTCACGAATTAGGGCCAGTGCCCAAAGACCGCCTATCACCCCATTTTTCCGACCCTTCTTCAGACCTCTAGTCCGTCCACCAGTAGTCGATCTTGACTCAGACGGCTGTGTGAAATTCCTGAACATTCAACCCCTCAGCCGAATTAACCCGGCACCTACTCCAAAACCCAAGAGCCGAGTCAAGTCCTGTATCCCAAAGCACATAATGAAGAGTGTTAAGGAGTTCTCCGCCGCAAACTCCAATGCCGGAAACCAATGCCTAAGCACGAAAAACTCCGAAGCTGAGCAACCGGGTCCTGGAACGATTCGTGATGAAGCTGGCACACTGTATGGAAGCAATGAAATCTGCCGTAAACACGAGCAGAATGTCTTTGGCGATATCCTCGAGAGGATTGCTCAAGAGGAAAGAGACGCAAAGGCTAGGGAGGATGACGGGGAGGTCAACCAGCCTTTGCCTTCATCAAGACATCCCAGCACAAGAGGGACTGATGAAGTAAGGGGAGGAGTAGAAGAGGATGTGGTGGTGGAAGAAGGGGAAGTGAACTCTGTGCGTTGCACAGATGAATGGATAGCACACATTCTCAGCGGCCTGCGAGACCCGTTTAAAGCATGCGTTTCAGACGCAAGAAGGGAATCACCCTCACTGATAAAAGAGGACTAGAGTCAACCAAAAGAGATTCGGGAGGGTGAAGAGACTAGGGGAAATAAGGAAGGAGACGCCGCCTACAACAAGGAGGTCGTAGGCGAGCCAGTCAAAACGCATGGGTTAGTCCCTGCGTCCATCAGTCCTGAGGAAACGACCCTGGACTTCAATGAAGGACCTATCAAAAAAGTTGTGATGGCCACAGAGGCCAAGAGAAGAAGAGAAGAAGAAGAAGAAATGGTAACCCTGATAAGGAAGAAAAGAAGGGTATCAAAAAAAACTGTCAAGGATGAAGAGCCGAAAAACGCAGAGCAAGGAGACGATCCTGAGTCTCCGATTGCAGCGACATCCTTTGATTGATTGGTATAGAAGATGAAGAAGAAAAGGGCCAAGTTGAGGAAAGAGCTCATGGTCCTAAGAAAAGGAGCAGAGAAAATTGCAAAAGACGCATTATCCAGCAAAAAGGTGTGCAGGGTAGTGCGACCTGAGAAAGAAAGAGAAACGCAACCTTCCTAATCCTCAAATTGACGAAGCTGCTATGGCATTAGAGGAGGAAATGATGGAAGAAGAAAAAATAAAAAAGGCAGCTGAGGAGCTTGAGAGAGAGCTGCAAATAGAAGAAAATGAGGAGCTGGCTGCACGAATAAATGCCCAAGAAGATAGGGAGGGCAAGAAGAAAAAGAAAAAGAAAAGTAGGCACCACTCGCCTACATGGAAGGAACGCATAGGGGAGGATGCGTTAGAGGAGCAAGGTGTCAGCACCTTGAAAAAGAAGAAAAAGGAAGTGACTGACGTGGCCAAGAGCAAGAAAAAGACCGTAGATAAAATACCTACTAAAGCCAAAGGAAAAGAGAAGGTGGCGGATGCGTCGGCAAAGAAAAAGGAGGGAAAAGGGAGACGCAGGGCGTTCCCTAATTTACTGATGGAGGTGGGATTTTTCCCCAAAGAAGCCCCATTGCCGCCGTGCATCACTGAAATCATCGACTACCACGGTTGGAGAAATTTCTGTTCCAACACTCCTTGGATCCAACCCGACTTAGTCCGCAACTTTTATAACGGACGCATTGACGAAGAGGAGGATGTGGTAGTAGTTGAAGAAAATGAGGTCCCATTCAATGCAAGGGAAATAAACACAATATATAAGTTGAGGGACAACACAGATGCGGAAGGAAACAAAATAATAAAGTAGACTCCACCGGAGTTAATGGAAGACGCAATCCGTGTATTGGCAAAGCCTGGGGCAAAGTGGGACGTATCACCCACAGGCATTAAAACCTTACCTGCTAACAGCCAACAGCGAGAGGCCAACCTGTGGGTATACTTGGTGAAGAAGCGGCTAATCCCGACGACGCATGACAGAACAGTATCAAGGGATCGGGTAATGGCAGCTTATTGCATTATGCGTCGCATTCCCCTTGATGTAGGATGCATAATTGCGGCATAAATAAGAGAGGTCTTCAACAAACCAAGAGGCCAGCTCTTTTTTCCCACACTTATCATGAACCTAAGCGCCAATGCTGCCATCGGAGGACAGACAGAAGTGTTAGACGCAAAGAAGATGATCGAAGTCAATGAGGTAATCGCCCATAAGACTCTGCGTCGGTTGATGAGAGGATCGCAACATCTGCCAGAGCCTGCTAAGGCCACCAAAAGACCTCATCAACCCACTCAATCAACTAAAGTGTCGCCTCCAAAGCTGCAAATGCAGAAGAAGGGGAAGCAAGATTGTGGCAAGTCTTGATGCCACCATTAGACCATCCCCTTCCTCAAGTCCTTCACCCCCACTTTCAACAATCAGAAGAGAACCAACTCCACCTCCTCCTAAGACGCATCACCCAGAACCCTCTCAACCTCAACCTTCCACAAAACCTATCTCCCCAACCTCATCAATAAGAGTTGATGACTCACACTACGGAGATTTTGGCGCAACCACTATGCGTCCATCATCCCCTGCGTTTGATGAAACTCCATCAATCTCTCGCCCTCAACCAACCCGTCCTCAACCACAATCGCAGCCTCAACCTCAAGAAGCCCAACTCGACCTTGACTGGGAGACAGTGCAAACATACCTGCAACAATCAATATTGCGTCCAATGATGCATTCAATGAATATGTTAGCACGACGGCAGACGGAGCAGTTTCACTTCACACTGAATTACATTCATCAACTGTTTTTGATTCGACCGAAAGTCCCGCCCCCTAACATTCCTGAACGCCTACAACATCCGCTTCTCTTCCCCAATGCCGCAACACCCTGCACCTGAGCAGAAACGCAACCCTGATGAAGACAAGTCGGATAGTTAAAATTTAGGGGTGTAGTCAGAGTTGTATCTTCTTTACTGTTTTCCTTGTATTTATCTTCAATAGAATGTATGTGTTTGTGGAAAAGAATTAATAGAATGAAAATTTCTCCATCGCATTAAACTTCTAATTACCTCTTTGCATTGTCCCTCGTTGTAAATTCAAAGTACATATATAATTATTCCCAACTTTTATTCTTGTGTTGAAAAGTTAGTCACTGTGATGATCATCATGCTTACACTTTTGCACACTCTTAAGTTAGATTACGTTCAATGCGTCTGCATACTATTCCTTAGAAACGCAAACCTACTTTGCATGTATGCAAGCAGCCAATTCAAACCTCTTTTACAAAATTTTGCAACATCATCTTTGTTTACAATTTAAGAAATAAGGACCTTGCTGCTCTCAAGTTTGGGGGTGGAAAAGGTTTGAACTGTTAAAGATAAAAATATGAGGAACTTATTTCTCAATTAAAAAAAATTAAAAAAAAAATTCTTTTAAATGCAAAACTCCGTTGACAAGACTAATATATTCATTTTGTTAAGAGTTTAGCTGAAAACGACACCTGCCCGTAGTTAGCCACCTTCATGTGGGTAATCGTAATAAGCAACGTATAGATAAAATAACAAACTCCAATGTCTAGTGAGGAAATCGAACTTAGATAAGAGTTTAGTCGAGAAGGACACTTGCTCGTAGTTGGCTGCCTCCATGCACCCAATAGTTGGTATGTCAGAACGAAGATGGGTAACCCTACTCGACGCATGGTTACTTATAAACAATAAAACAAATGAAAGAAAAAGGAATTTTATATCTTCATCTTTTCAAACTCAATGTTAAAAGAAGAAACAAAAATTTTGTGAATAATGAGTAAATAATTTTGAAAAGAAAGCTTGCCACATATAAACTAGACCCGTTTTAAAGAAAAGAATATAGAGGTAGAGAAGTAATATAACTGACGGGTAGCTGATTGAGTATAGCATTCTGAAAGACTAGTCAATGCGTTGATAAAACTTTGGAGACGATTGAAGTGTCTTAGATAGAAGTTATGCTTAAGGACAAGCATTTATCTAAGTTTAGGGGTGTGATAACTTGTAGAAATACAAGATATTATAGTCTTTTTCTTAGAAAAATAGAGATTAAATAGAGAAGCATGCGGTAGTTTAAGCCAAATTCTACTAATAAATCTTCCTACGCGTTCTCCTCTTGTATTTTTATGAAGATAATAATTTTACCACTTTTTGAGCCTAAAACGCATGTTTCAACGCAGGAATGCAAACGATGAGTTGACTACCTCTTAACGCAAGATTGTGCGTTAGCAACCTATGACGTGTTGACATCCGCCAAACTTCTCCATGAACGCATAACTATCAAAAAAGCAAGGAGCGGAAAATTAGATCATAATCTTGAGAGATTGTCAGAAGATTGACATGCATAATCTGTGGCTAAAGTGGTGGATCTAAATTGACCTGAGAATTACGCAATTAGGCGAGATGGACACATGATATCAATTTCGCCGCCAATCAAGTAGATCTGCCATTGATTGCGAACGCAACATCTATAAAAGGGCAGTCTTGCAAGATGAGAAAGGGTTGTTCATTCTCGGAAAAATTCCTAAGTGACAGTAGAGTTTTCTCCAGAATACAACCGGAGACGAATAGCTTGAGAGAGAAGAGTCTTCCCTCTGCCTTCCCACTTCACAACAGAACCTCATGCTTCCATCCCGGCGACTCAAGACATTGACGCCCTTTTCCTGCTTTCTATCTTGTTTTTCTAGTTTGATTTTAGATTTGTGTCAAGACATTGAGCTATCTAAAGTTGTATTCCGTTCATCAATCTATATTTCTTCCATGTCTACTCATTTCTCCACACTTTCCACTCTTTACTTTGAATCCATGAGTAACTAATCTATCAAGGGTTAAGGGTTGCGTTAGCATCTAAATAAGAACCATAGTGTAACTATTGCATCTTGTCAATTGTAATCTTAATCCAATGCTTATGTCTATCTAGCTAATCGATATAAGTAGTAATAATCAGACTGCTCGAGAGGGTAAGTGATTGTGAAACTCAATTGATAAGGCTAAGTAGTGTTGCCTAGACATAGGAACAACTTTGGCACTTAACACTCTCTTATGCATTATAGACATATAACGCATAGCGGCTGACAACCGGGAGAAGAGTCGCAAGTATAAATAGACTATCACCATGCGTTTCTAATGTTAGATGTTAACCAACCCTAACCCTGTTTTTACCCATTCATTAAATTCGCCTAGCTGACTTTGCTGTGTCGCATGCCTTTTCATCTTCCACATTTTAGTTTAGTGTACATGTTATCGCTCTCTTTAGATTAGAAACAAACACCTCTCGCAAATTATTCCTGGTTACCACTACAACGCATATAATTCACTTAAATATAGAATCAACATAATCCCTGTGTTCGACCTCGGACTCGCCGAGAAAACCTACTCCTTTGCTTATACTTGGGTAAAGGATAGGAAAACTTGACAGATCACAAACGTATAACATTAAGCATAAGTAAGACACATAATATGTTAAACGCATAGGAAGCTTAATCATAATAAATAGACGAAGTAACAAGTTTTGTACTTTAGCATTGCACATCGCAACATCAACAAATAAAATGTATTTACAATTTATAAAACTACATGACCCAAAAGATTTAGGATATACCAGTCAACAACCACAAGGTCGAGTATGGAATCTCACGATGTGAACTTTAATAGAGAACCTGTTAGAAAAATATATCATATATATTTTTCCTCCCACTAAGTATCTTATAAATTAAGGTTCATTACTTAGGTAAATTTAGGCTAAATTATTTATCTAAGTTATGTTAATTTTCCCAATATAACATTTATGTTGGATATTTTAACATAAAGTTTTAATTCACCAAACATTCTAATGAATTAATACATTATTGCATGTTTAATAAAATATTGACTAATTCAACCCCCAGGTCGGTCCCCAAGTAGGGGTGTTCCCTTACAGTTAACTTGATTAAATATCCCAATCCTAGATAGAGCTTTCCTCGATAGGGTTCCCTTATAGGCATTGTTAAATTTAATCTTTTATTTTTTATTTATTTTAATCCTATTAAAACAAGTAAAATATTAACATATTTCTAATCTTATTAGAAATATTTTAGAAAAAATATTATAAAATAAATAAATATCAAACTATTTACAAATATAGCAAAATTTCACTTTCTATCTATGATAGACTGCGATAGATCCATATAGACATCTATCCATATCAGAAAGTAAAATTTTGCTATATTTGTAATTATTTTCAATAGTTTTTCTATTTTTGAAAACATCCCAATATTTTGACATATAGTTTTAATATCCAATTTTTAAAACTTTAAAAACCATTGATTAAAACTCTATGTTTGCATGCAATTTTTTATTAATAAATTTTAAATTCTATATCATATAACTTTTTATATCAAAGAAATTAAAATCTATAACATGTATCTAAGGACATTACTAATATAACAATTATATTTAAACTATGTAATGTCATGCTACATGCATCATATATTTTCACTAATAACTATAATATAACACTTATATTAACATTAATGAAAATAAAACCATATAGTATACATGATTTAAGTAATCATGCATTAAACTGTATAACATAACATTAAATATAATATTTATATTTAATATGATGCACGATCATGCTTAACATATGGTGAGATTTTAAACTATATAGCACACAATATGCATCTTATATTCTAAATAATTAAACATACATCACATGTACATTAAAACTATATAACAATATAAATAGACCAAGAATTGGCACCCTAATTTAATAAATTAATTAATATAACTAATTTATATTAATTTAAAATATTAGAAGAAAACCACCTTGATCCTACAATCTCACTGACGCACACTTTGCATGGGACTACTTCGGAGCGCCTAGGTGCTAAGCAACAATGCCTAGGCACTATCGTCTAGTGCCTTAACGCTCGGGCATCTGGAGGAGCAGTCCCTATGCACTTTGACAGACAACTTCTATTTCTTCTTCGTCTCTACTCTTTTACTCAAAATCCAACTAATCTTCTTAGCAACCTTTGCTAATGATCGACATGGACTTACAAACTTGATTACATAATTAAAATACGCAAAACAACAGGCTTTTACATCGATCAAATCAATGAAAAATACTATAATCTAAGTGTCAATGCTTGTAAACATCTATTATGCAAACCACATCCTACATTCATTGAATGTATAGAAAATACCCACCAAATTGTTTTGTCAAATTCTAGAACAAAACTGAAAGCAAAATTGGCCTTTGATACCAATTGAATGAATCAAATTACTAGTGGAAGCGTGTGATTTTGCTTCAATTTTGTTTCAAGAATTAACACAAAACAGAGTTCTTTAAGGTCTTTTCCTGTGCTTCTATCAAATACAGTACAATCTTGAACACGACCAAAGATTTTGACCAAAAATCTTCTCTAACATTCTCTTTGTACGAAGAGGTTTGTGGGAATCTTGTTTGTTGAAGGAGAAGAAATTTAGCAGGAAAAACCTTTTTTCTGTAGAAGAAATTTTGTCAAAGAGTTTTTTTTTAGAGAATGAGAGTGAGTAATCTTTGTTTCTCTCAAAAAACTATTCAACCCTGATGTTGAGAGATTTCTCTCTATTTAAGAAGATAAAGGCCACTCCCCTCCCCACCACTCCCCTCCATATTGTAAGGGAGTTATATTAATTTTAATTAATAATATATTTATTTATTAAATAAATCTAATTTATTTAATTAATTTATTAAACATCATATATTTAACTTAATATATGTATATGATTCATATTCTAATATACATATTCTATCTTAACCTATAGTTTTAATATAAATCTCATTCATATTAATTTTATCTTATAATTTTAATATAAATAAAGTTCATACTAATTTAATATTTGAATCTTATTCTAAATTAATATTTTCATATAAAGTTTTAATTTTTTAATCTAATTCAAAAATTAACTTTATATTATAATTGTATCTTATACTTTATTTTAATTGTATTATATACAATTAATTTCCTAACTCTATTTGAACATTTCAATTTTTTTCAATACTTAATATTCTTGTTTAACCTGTCATGAGCTACCAGAGGAACCTAATTGACCTACAGTTATAAGCTTCAATGATGGGATATTTAATGAATTAAATTATTTAATTATATTAATCAACATCTATTAACTATGGGACATCATTTGAAATTGAGATTGAGTTACTTTAGGTCAACAATTGAAATATTAATCTTTTTTATTAATGATATTACAATGGGAGATAATATATTTGGTTCGGTTTTATACAATTTCATTACATAGAATACCCTATTTGCATGTTTGCACATAACAATTTGGATCAATGAACTAAAATACTAGAATCGAAGATTGGTGGGACGAATTATGCAAGTCGAATGGAATGATGCAGCATCGAAGTTTACAAATTTTTTTTGCAGTTGCCGGCCAGACGATGCTTGCAATTCGGACGTTAAATTGGTGAAACTTTGAAAATGAAAATGCTGTGAAGATTTTGCAGGCCAGAATATTAATAAATTGGGACGAAATTGAATACAGATCAACCCTTCAAATAAGGAAGCAATATGACTTTTACCATATCAAATGTCAATTTCGAAAATTAACTAAGGAAAAAAATAAATAACAAATTGTAAATATTTAAATATCAATTTTGAAAACTAATGAAGGGATAATTTAAATTTGAAGACTAATTGTGAAATATATGGGTGGAAGTGGATATTACGTGTAAATACACTTCCAATTGTGAAATAACAAACCAAACCAACAAAAAGTATAAAGATGGCCATTGGTCAAGCAAAAGCCCCAATACGAGAAAGCCATCAACACGACGGCCCAAAATCTTGTTTGACATTTTTCACCTTCCAATTTGGAGTCTTAAATGGTCAATTTTGAAGCCATCAGGTCATTTTTCCTTATTACCACTTTGGACAATTTGGTCCATTCAACTTTATTGATCTCAAAATATATATATATATTTGTTTTCAAATATAAAAAAATTAACCAAAATATTTAAAAATATAGCAAAATTTTATTGTTTATTCACGATAGATACAGATAGTAGTCTATTGCAACTTATCACATTTAAATTGTGATATTTTGTTATTATTTATAAATATTTTTAACAATTTTATCAGAATAATTTTAAGAGAGGTTTTTAAGAAAATGACAAAATTTGAGAATCTTGTGATTTTTTTTTTCATTTTCATCCCTGTATACTCAATTAGAAATTTTCTTTTAAAGGCCAAATTAAAATCTTAACTGAATCTGTTTCTATCACCTTTGCAAAAGAATTTGAAAATAAAAAAAAAAAGTAATTAACGATTATTTGTTTAGATATAAATATATTGCATATTTTTTTAATTTAGTTATCTTATTTTTAAATAAAAAGATTAGTGTACATGTATGTTTTTTAAATTTTAGATATAAATGAAGTTTTTTTTTCTTACTATATCAAATTAATTAATTTTTTAAAGAAAATAATAAAATCGTATAGTTACTAATGATTCCATTCAGGAATCTATTTCAGTAATCTCTATTTTAAACAAAACCATTTTTTATACCACATCCCTACAAAGATCTTATATATTTTAAGGAATTGTAAATTTGGAAAGTTCTTAATTTTATCCACAATAAATTTTAATCGTTGATAGACTCATGTCAATCATATGGTCTATTACTAATAGATTCTTATTAGCGATATGGTCTTCACTAATAAACTTTGAAAGTTCATAAAAAAATTTTACATTCTGTTATATCAATTAATATTTTGGGCCCAATTGTTATATTTGCAACTATTTCCTTTTCTTTTTGTTTTTAAAAGTATTGTTTTTTTTTTTTTTTTANTTTTATCAAATTTCAAAAAAAATACAATACAAGTTTTTAAAAACTATGATCCCATTTTATTTTTGAAAATTCAGTTTATAAACACTACTTAAATTTATAAATTTCTTTGTTTTGTAATTTTCTTTCCATTAGAGTTTTCAAAAATCAGGCAAATTTTGAAAACTAAACAAAATAGTCTATAAAAATTTGTTAACATTTTGAGAATTTATTTAAGAATATAATTAAAAGTGTTTCTTCAAGAAATATGAGAGCCATAGTATCATAGTATTACATTTTTGTCAACACGTTGATATTTCTATGTTTCCATGGGTTCGATATCGACATAAGAGTTGAATCAAAATTTCCATTATATCGTAAAAAAATCTACTAAACATTAAAAAAAAAAAAATCAACAAAATGTGACTAATGTAAATATAGATAACTTGATAAAACGATAAAATCTAATTTACATCTAACAAATTTTATTATAGCATACAAAATAGTCATTCTATTTATAAACTTTACGTTCTATTTTCAAAGGTATAAGAGCTCGATGATAAGAGCTCGATGATGGGCGGACTTGCTACTTCAAATATATACGTTCGATTCAAAGAAGAAGTTTGAATTTTTCAACTCTACCATTCCTAACCTAGAAAAAAAAAGAAAGAAGAGCATTAATAATAAAAGGTAAAAAATGGAGAAGATTTGTGTATGGTAGTAGCTAGTTAGAGTAGGTAATGTTTCAACCTCCACAAAAAGTCTAATGGTTAGGGAATCTCCAACCTTAAGGTCAAATTCATAACAGAGAAAACAGTATTTTCCTTCCTAATCAGAAATGTAAATCTCCAACTCTTGAAAATGTTGACTATTTCTTGCCCTACGCAAAAACTCTTTCTTGTGGTTGATGTAGACACAAAGTTTAAGATCTCAATCTTAATCAACATTTGATTATTGTAATTTATTAATTAATCTTTATATTATTATTTGCATTAAAGAAGAGAGAGAAACCATCTAAAGATTGATTTTCCAAACATAATTTTGACAAACCACACATTAAATGTTATATAGTTTCAATTGAAATCATGTCCACCCTTTTAATCTCATGCATTTTCAAATCAAATCCTTAGCTACTTATAATTTTTCAAATTAAAAATTCAAAACTCCGTTTTGAAACTATTTCATTTTTTGTTCTTATTTTTTTTGAAAATTAAGTCTATAGATACTACTTCTACCTTCAATTTTATTCATTTGTTATCTACCTTTTACCAATGATTTAAAAAATCAAGCCAAAATTTGAAAATTAAAATAAAGTAGTTTTTAAAAAATTTGCTTTTGTTTTTGGAATTTGGCAAAGAATTCAATTATTCTACTTAAGAGAAGATGCAAATCAATATAAGAAATGAGGAAGAAATATGTTTAATTTTAAAAAATAAAAACAAAAAACGAAATGATTACTAGATAAAGCTTAAGATTTTGCTTAGTAATGATTTAGTTTTTGAAAATTAAGTCTATTTTCTCTCAATTTCTTATCATGATTGTCATTTTTCTTAAGTAAAACAATTAAAGTCTTGGTCAAATTCCAAAAATAAAAACAAGTTTTTAAAAAATTACTTTTTTTAGTGGCTTGGTTCTTGAAAATATTGGTAGAAAGTAGGTAGAAATGATGTTTATAAGCTTTATTTTTTTAAAAAATATATATAATAAAAAGAAAAAATAGTTACTTAAAAAAAAAAAAAAAACCTTTGGTACTTACAATTTTTTTTGTCATAAAATTACGTAATTATTATTCTAATTTGGTTAAAATACTATTTTGATCCTTATATTTTAGATTTTTTTTAAATTTTAACCTTTAAATTTTTAAATGTCTAATTTTAGTTTGTATACTAAATTTGACTTTTTTTCTCTAGGTTATTGTCAATTTTATTATTTAAAAAAAGAAAAATATTGTCTATTACGCTATCCACTACAAAATTTGGTAACATGGTTGCATATTGTACTGTTTTGCATAAAAATTTATTAATATTATTTTACATGGATAAAAAATTAACTTTAAATAACTAAATTTAAAAAAAAAAAAAAAAAAAAAAAACCACTAAAGTTGATATCTTTAAAATCTTTGAAAGTACAAAAATTAATATTGAATTAGTTTCGAAGTACGACGACTATAATAATATTTTAACCTTCTAATTTTTATATTAACAAAATTAGAGAAGATCGAACTAATTGTATTCACTATCGTCTCCAAATATTATATTTAACATTATATTTTAGCCTTTTTAATTTTTTGTAATAGAAATTTAGCTTCAATCATTAGTTAACTACCTCTTTTTTTAAAAAAAACAAATCAACAAAAAGTGAACATGAATACGTTTTTAATTCCTCTCCCCCTCACTCACATTACCCTAACATTCCTTACGATATATGGGAATAAAATATAGTTCAACTAGCACAAGATTTACTATTTATCTAAAAGTCAAAGGTTGAATTTCTTTATTTACATATTGCTAGGAAAATAAAAAAATAAAAAAATAAAGACGCTTGAAAACATCATTTACTTCTTTAATGATCATTGAAAAATAAAATAACAATAACTATGTTAGGTCATTTAGGAATTTGAATAAAAACACTCCCTGGAACATTCAAAAGTTCACAAGCTAAATTGTATATATCTTACTCGGAGTTAGAAGTTCAAACTCTAACACTCTATTTGTTGTGCTTAATCAACCCTAATACTTTAAAAAATTTTATCACCAAAATAAAAACTTCAAACATGATCCGTTTAAGTAGAAATTTGAATTTTAAACTTTTTAGCCGTTAACTCATACACGAATAAGTAGAAATTTGAATTTTAAACTTTTTAGCCGTTAACTCATACACGAATAAGCCAAGCTAGTAACTGGTTATCACTGCCAGTAATAATAGAGTTTGAGAAATGGCCCACATCGGTGTTTTGGAATGTGGAGAAACTCATTGTAAAGCTGCGATTTTGTGTACATGTCTTATTCTTCACCGACTTCAAATGGCCATTGAATTTCAAAATGAAAAAGTCGGTAAATACAGAGTTGAAAAAATCACTCTCACGGAGGGCCCCTCTGCCGGTGCCGACAACGGCGGCTCCGCGTCTCCTCCTCCAGTGCTCCGTCGTAAAAGCCTTCAAATTCCAACCACTGTTTTTAATTATATTGGACGTATATATTTATAATTAAACACGCAATGAACAGAGGAAACCCATCTCCGACTTTTGCAGTTTTTTCTTTCTACAACACCTTTAAATTGTTTTTGCTCATTAGTCATTACAATTTACTTTAAAAACAATTTTAATAATTAAGTTCTTGAACGTTCGTTTATAACTATTTAGTCATCTACTCTTTAATTTAATAATTTATTTTATATTATAAAAATTAGTGTTAAAATTTAATGTGATTTCTTTCCTAACTAAACGGATAAACTAATTAGATATTCAATAATTTTAAAAAATCAAAGTCTACATCATAAAATAATAAAAATTGACATCTAATTTTGATGAATATTTTTTTTATGTTAAGGACCAAATTGCTACAAATTTGAAAGTATAGGGGGTAAATCATACCAACCAAAGTTTAAGGACTAAATTGTTACTTTTATGAAAGTTTAGGGAGTAAAAGTGTTTTTTGACTTTAGAACTTCTAATATCTAAAATGGTATAGATGGATGAGTTGAGACAATCGAAATGTTATTAGGAGGTGTATTTTGATCAATAAAACATTTGAAACCCTTTGATTCTCTCTTTTAAAAATTTTCACTCGAAAATGGAGGGAATGTATGATTTTTTTCTCTCTTAAAAAAAAGACTATCCTACATTATTTAGTTTTTTGAGTTCAAGTGTCAAAAATTCAAACATTTGACCTTTTAGTAATTAGTATTTTAAATCTTATGCTGATTGAACAATATTCATATTAACAACTATCCTCGATAAATATACCGTCTTCTCATCCAATGTGCCATGGGCTAAATACAAAAGTAATTTTGAGTTTGAAAATTGTAATTTTTATATATAAAGTACTAAATAGATAATTATTAAAAGTTAACTAATCAATTAATAGTTTAAATTAAAATTGTTTAAATTAAGTAATTATCTTCAACAAAAGTTTTATTTGAAAACTTTAGTTTGATGCTTTTATAAGGTTTTGTTAAATGCCAAGTCTTTTTCTTTAATTAACATTTATTGAAAATGATAAGTACATTTTGTGAAAAACATTAACGAAAGTACATTTATTGACTTGATAAGACTAATAACTATTACCTACTTTTTTTTTTTTTTTTTTGCTCATAACCTATTTAATTAAAGACTTCAACATTGTTTTTTATTTTGACATGGTACCTTCTACTAGATGCTAGATTCTTTCTTAATTTCTTTTTAGAATAATTTTTTTTTTTTTTTTTTGAGAAAATCTTTTTCGAGTAATGAAGAGGTTGTCTAGTAACTTTTGGTAAAAATGCAAGTTTATTTTTGAAATATGAGATTTTCGTCTATTTTGTCTATTATGAACTTTTAAAAGTGTTTAACATATTTCTAAATTTTCAATTTCTTGTCTAATAAGTCTCCAAAATTAATTTAGTGTCTAATAATATCTTCCCAATAAACTCTAAAATTATATATTTATTAATTTATTAAATAAAAATTTAGATATTATGGTGAAAGAAATCCCTAACTTTCAATTTTATTTTTAGCAAGTCAGTAAATTTTAAAAATTTGAAAATTAAGAACTAAATTTGATTTTGAAGTTACACTCGACCAATATAGTTTATTTTTAAAATATAGTTTAAGAACCATTTTAGGAATATATGACTTGTATATTAAGATTATCATGCCAACTTAAAATAAATATAAACAAAATTTAGAAACTATGAACATAAATAAACATTTTTTTTTTTTTTTGGAAAGGTTACATTTAAAATGATTTGACCATTCTAAGTTATTGACCATAAAGGGTACAAATTTATATCCATATAATGGGACAAATTTAGAAAATAGGATTATAATAAGATCGAAAATAAAAAAAAGTATTGGCCAAATCAATAATTTATCAAAAGTAATTTGTGATTTTCAAATTAAGATATATAATAATACAAAATCTAATATATTGAGATAATTTGAAATAGTACTTGAATAGTAGAACTATTGGGGATAGAAGGAAACGCTAGTGAATTACAATTTGTACATTTAAACAAATTGAGAATTAAAATGGTCGGGTCAACTAAATAACGTTGTTATGGCAAATGACATGTTTTTCATGTAATACTTCTTAACACGATTTTAATAAACGTGAATTTAGGATAATGCTAAGCTCACATACGATTCATATGGTGTAAGTATTATAACGACCAATTCAAATATCACCGTTTCTTAAGTTTCATTTTAAATATGTCTTTGAAATCCTATTGCCAATTTTGTACATGATGAAATATGAAAAAGTTTATGCAAAAAAATAAAATATTGAAAAATACCAGATAATTAAAATAAATCAATGTTAAATCATTTGAAATATTAAATTTGAAAATAGGAAAACTACACTAAAATATAGGCGTTAAACACAATATTTAAACACTTGGGTAGTACAACTCATACAACTAGAGAATAGAGTACACCGAGGTAACCTATTTCGGTGAATCCACCTAGGTTTAGAGGCAGTGTGTCTAAGAAAGATTAATCCACTAATGTAAAGTAGAGCAATTACAACGTTATACTTATCTATTGAGACATGCAATAACGGTAATAAAAATTGAGAACACGAAAATTTACATGGAAAACTTCCAATTCGAAGAAAAAACCATATATCAGAAAAATTCATCATGTGAAAAATTGTTACAATCACACAGAATAATTCTCTCTCCCAACCCCACTTACAATTGCACTCTTTCAAATTTTTTTACTATTAATACCTTTTTTCCCCAATCTCAAATTAGAGAATACAAAAGGAATTTAATTAAAGTTAGCATACTAAACTTTGTTTCTAACTGGGACGACTTGAAACTAGAGACATAGACTCCTTTTATAGTGGTAAGAGCCCATCACTTTCTTCAACTTTTCCAATGTGAGACAAACTGCACTTTTAATATTTTGCCGAAAACTTAACAAATTCTACATTGGCAAGATATTTGAAGAATTCATAGCTTTTGCATTCTACATACAGTGTCTTCATCGACAATCATAATTCTTAAGTTAGAGAACTATAACCTACTCCACCATGAAAAGTAGACCACTTGAAATACCACCGACCAATATTTTCCTTTTTTGTCACATGCCAATAAACCTTGCTCATATTTATGGTGCAACTTCCACCTACTTGACTCACCTTGAAGTCCTTTAGCCATTGACATAACTTCCACCACACACCTAGCATAACTGCCAAGTCCATGCCCATGTGCAAACTTGTGGAACCGCTAACATCACATCCTCTATCATGACAAAGCCGACATACCACGAGGATGAATTGTCTTACTTCAATGGAAGATATTGCCATCTTCCATCACAACGGAGACATTGTTAACATCCAACTCAAAGCTCTTTAACGAACCTACTCTGTTTGAACAATCCTTTTTCATTTGTCCTGACTTTTCATATTTCCAGCAACCATTTTTCTACATGAACTCTTTCTTCCTCTTCCATTTGCTAACTACCATGACTAAATCTTCTTGTGAAGTATGCCCTTCACTATTTAGTCTTCTTTCCTCTGCCAAAAGTTTACTAGTAGCCTCAACAAAATCTAAAGTTTCCTTTCCATACATCAAGATTACTTCATGTGTTCATAAGGAGGAAGTGACCAGATGAGTTTGAATGTCTTTTCTTTATCTTCTATCTTCACTTCTATCACCTCCAGCTCAGAAATGATGTCATTAAGAATACTGAGATGATCTAAGATTTTTGTACCTTCCACACCATTCGCAACGTGTGAAACTACTCCTTCAGGTACAACTGATTTGAGATGCTCTTTGCCTGATACATTGCCTCAAGCTTCTCCCAAAGCTCTTTGGTTGTTGAAATACCATACACAGTTAAAAGAACATTTTTAGACACATTTGGCCTCATTTCACTTGCAGCTTTTAAATCAATTTCCTCGCAAGCTTTATCGCTCATGGTGGACTTCTTAGAACCTTTACTAGAATCATTGTTGGATTCTTTTGGACCACCATCACCACTTAACTCTTTAAAGGTACACTGCTTGGTCTTCCCTTCAAGGCCTTGGGTAGTGATAACTTGTAGAAATACAAGTTATTATATGTCTTTCTCCTAGAAAAATAGAGTTTAAATAGAGAATCATACGGTAGTTGATGTTAAATTCTATCGATAAATCTTCCTATGCGTTCTACTCTTGTAAATTGATGAAGATAATTGTTTTATAGCTTGTTTAATCTAAAACGCATGTTTTAACGTAGGAACGCGAGCAACCTGTAGATGCGTTGGCAACTTCTTAACAGAGGAGTATGGTTGGCAACCTGTGGACGCGTTGACAACCCTTCAACGCAGGTTGATGCGTTAGCAACCCATGGATGCATTGACATACTTGAACGCATGAACCCAAAGTGATCTGTGGACGCATATCAAGAAGGCAGCAGAGAATCAGATAAGAATCTTGAGAGATTGTCGGGAGATTGATATGCATGATATGCAGCAAGAGTGGTGGATCGAAATTAAACCAAAAATCACGCGATTAGGCGAGATGGACGCAAGACAGAAATTCAGCCTCCAATCATGCAAATTTCCCAACGATTGCAACGCAACATCTATAAAAGGCAGAACTGTAGACGAAAAGGTTGTTGAACCTCTCGAAAGAATTCTTAAATGACAGCAAAGTTCTTTCCAGAAGACAACCAGAGACAAATAGCTCAAAAGAGAAAAGTCTTCCCTCTACCTGACCACGTCACAGTAGAGCTCACGCTACCATCCTGGCAAGCTCAAGACATTGAGAAGCCTTTCCATGCTTTCTATCTCTTTTCTTACTTTTGTTTTAGTCTATTAGCAAGGAATTGTATTTTCTAAAACAGTCATTCCATTCATCAATCTATACATCTTCCATGGCTATTCATTTCTCATCATTTTCCATTTGCTGTTTATCATCCATGTGTAACTAACTTTCTCAAGGATCATGAGTTGCGTTATCATCTAAATAAAGAACCGTAGAAGACTATTTCATCTTGTCAAATGTATTTTTAATCAAATGCTTATGTCCATCTAGCTAATCAATATAAGTAGTAATAATCAGACTGCTCGGGACAGTAAGTGATTGTGGAACTCAGTTGACAATGATAAGAAGTGTTACCTAGGGATAGGAATATCCTTGGCAGTTAACACTTTCCTATGCGTTATAGACATAGAACGCATAGCGGCTGACAACCGAGAGTAGAGTCACCGGTATGAAATAGACCCAACTATGCGTTTCCGACTTTAGATGATAACCAATCCCAGCCCTGCGTTTTACCATTCATACAATTCAATTAGCTGCTTTTGCTGTGTTGCATACCTCTCGATCAACCACTTTAGCTTAGGTTTATTGCTTTGTAGTTAGCAATAACTCAAATAATCCAATTAATTATAGAATCTACATAGTCCCTATGATCACTAACGCATAATATTAAGCATGTTGAACGCATAATATGTTGAATGCAGAGTAAGCTTAATAATAAATAAACTCAACAAGTAACCCAAATTATATCAACACAACATTGACTTGCACTTACCACAAGCTGAAGTTGATCATTCCATCAAATTTCTCCACATTAAACTTTACTAGACTCGTAAAGCTTGACATATCTGCTTCACTTCCTAGCAAAAACAACAAATAGTGAACAACTCACACTATTCACAATACCATAACTGGTTTCAAGAATTTTTTTTTTTTTGATTTGGAAGGTCAAAAAATGCTACAACTATAGAGCATATATACTTAAAAATTCAAGAAATTACGAACAGAACACTCTAATACCACTTGTTGGGAAAAACCTCCCACTACTGCTCAGGAAAAAAAACTGAGAAACTAAAAGAAAGCAACAAAAACTAAGAACACAAGAATTTATGTAAAAAAACTCCCAAATCGGAGAAAAAACCATGAATCAGAAAAAGCCACTATGTGAAAAATTGCTGCATCACATAGAATAATTTTCTCTCCCGACCCTAATTACAATAGCACTCTCTCAAAGCTTTTGACTACTCACACCTTTTTTTCCTCTCAAACTAGATAATACAAAAGCAATTTAATTAGAGTTAGCACACTAAACTTAAAGTGTTTCTAATTATGATGGCTTGAAAGTAGAGGTATAGGCTGCTTTTATAGTGGTATGAGCCCATCACTTTTCCAATGTAGGACAAACTCCACTTCTAATATTTTTATCAAAAGCTCAACAATAACAATGACCCATGTCTAGCTCTGCATTTTAAAATAACACTTAGGCTCCCCCTAAATGTGAGACTCCCTCTCAATATATCTTAGACTTCTCCTAAGAATGAGTAAATTAGTGGAAGAGCACTTAGGCTCCCTCTAAGTATGAAACTCCTTTTCATGACTTGTTTATCTTTCTTGCTTGAAGTGAAGATCACTCCACGCTATGAGCTTAGGCTCCTCTAAGTTAGAGAACCATTCTCGACTTGAATATGAACTTGGCTGATTTTCACTAAGTGAGAAAAACAGATAACAAACACATAGCCTTCACCAAAGACATACAACAACAAGGATTCAAGAACGAGTACAGTCTTCTTTTTCTTTTCGAAATTGTCAACCCTTATCATTATCATGGCCCTTAAATATGCAATTCACAGAAAAGGAAACACAATCAAAGAGAATAAGTTGCCAAAATTTTCTCCATAAGAAAATAAAAAGATCAGCAGGAACTGCATTTTGGTGACGAGACCAAGTGGAGAGCTGAGAACATAATTATACAAAATGAATTTCACTCCTTCCCGACTTTAGGGTAAGTAGATGAGTGCTCCCTTAAGTGGTGTCTCCGGGACTTGAATAAAGGGTCTTACCCTCTCATTGGCCTGAGAGGGGTTTCTGTTTAATTGTTGGACCATAAAATAGGTTGTTCATTAGAGGAGCACTAGTATTTAAGGATATAGAGATAACCTCAGGGTAAAACGATAATTTGACCCAGTTGGAGTTACGAACAGTTGTGAAGGACTAATTTGCTGTTATTGGTCTCTATCTGTGGACACATAAATATATCTGCAGTAAGAAGAGTGCAGTTGTGGGTATTTAGTGGAGTGTACCCACATTTAACAAATATTGATTAATTTGGTTAATGAGTTTAGCAAATTAATCTCATATCGTTGGAGCTTTTGATATGTACGCCCATTAAGTCTCCTTTCTAGCTCGTAAAGAGTATTAAGGTACATTAAGTCTTGAATTGAATTTGAAATGTTCAAATTCACCTGGGGAATATTATAATGTATAATGATAAATTATAATATAATTTTTTTAAAAAAAACTTTATAAATTTAATTTTTTGATGTGATTCAAAATGAATGAGAGAATTGAATATTTGAAGTAGTTCAAATATTAATTTAACATGAATTAGATTCATATTAAATCTATAGGTTAAAAATTAGTGTGTTAGATGCACATTAAAACTATAGGTTATGAGAGAATACAATTGAATATGATTCAATTACATTAAATATTGGATATTTAATTTGGCAATTAATTAATTGTAGAATTGGTTGATTATTTAATTTAATTCAATGTAATTAAATTAATTTAATTAAAATCATAGGTTATGTGAAATATGATTTAAATGAATTTGTTAATTAAATTAGATTTAGGGCTCTTTTCAAATATAGCAAAAGAAACCACAATATTTACAAATATAGCAAAATTTTATTGTCTATCTGCGATAGACCGTGGTAGACTGCTATCTGTATCACGATAGACACCATTAGTAGTCTATCGCGGTCTATCACAAATAGACTGTATATTTTGCTATTAGTTGTAAATATTTTCAGCAGTTTTGCCATTTAAGATAATTTCTCTTAGATTTAATTAATTATTATTTATTATTAATTAATTTAATTAGTTATTTGATTTTTTTTTATTTAAAATCAAATAACCAATTTCCCGCATATGGGACGTTAGGTTAATCGTGGGTTCATTCCTATGTCTTCCTCTCCCTCTCTCAGTCTTCTTCATTTCTTCTTTTCAAATACCTGAAAGAGGTAGGGAAAATGTGACGATGAGATTGATCTTCTGCTCTAAAATTCTCCCTAAAAGAAATTGCATTTCTCTTTTGAGATTGGTTCCCACAAACCAAGTCCTCAATTCTTCAAAGAATAGGAAGTGAATCATGTGGTTGCGTTCCAAGTCGATTTCAAAAGGTTAGTACTTCTTTCCTTAATTATATGTTTAATCTAGTTTAATTTTGTAGAATTATCAATTTATTGGTATTTCGTAATTTCCAAAATTAAATTTCAAGGTTTGGTTCTCTATACAATTCCGCTATGCTAGGGCTTTCAACCTTACAAATACGACCTGCCATAAATTACCACAAGTGTTAGGACATTTTATTTGACACCCATTATAGAAGAACCATGACACAACTTCAACAAATATTGTTAATCACATAATTCAAACAAAAATTAATTTAATAACTAACTAAGTGAACATTTGATTAATTAATGGAAAGTGACAGTGTGACACTATACACAAAAATTATAGATTTATAATGAAATGCCAACACGTCTAATTCAAATTTGGTAACTAACTCCCTTGTGGGAACCAATCTCAAAAACAAAGAAGACCGTTTATGTGATAAAAATAGAGAAGACCCCCTTGTGGCAGTTAATTAGAATAACTCCCTTGTGGGAGTGGGAGAGAAAGAGAGGAAGTGAGAAGCTATCCTACTTCACGTGATAAAAACAGAGAAGACCGTTCTTTGCAATTAAGGAATCTTCCTTCTTTTCTCTATATCTCATAGTCTAGAGAAAATAGTTATCTATACAAAAGACTTCTCCTAATTAAATTTCTTCTATCTATCAACAGAGGCTTCCATAAGGAAGTTTTTGCCAGAGTCATATCAAGGAAGACTTTATGGAGGCGTCCCTAGTGTTGGAGGAGATCAATGACTGTGGACGAGAAGGTCTAGAGAAGATTTGAACATTGTCTTCAAAGAACTGTTTCTCAAATTCTAATTTTATGCTTAATCTAGAATTTGTACAACATGTACCGTAAATTCTTTTAATCACTTCCGTTGTAGGATTCGATCTCTTCAATTGGTATCCAAGTAAATGTTGTTGTCGTTGCATTGTATTTTAAAGTTGAAAATCAGGTTTTTTTCCTCTAGACATGTGATGTATGGTTGAATTTTGAGGTTTGCATAATAGACGTTTTCAAATTTTTGCATCATAGATTTATAGTTTTACCTTCATTTGATCAATGTAAGGGCTCGTTGTTTTGGGTAAACTTGTAAATCGTGTCTTGTAAGTTCGTGTCGTTTGTGGCAAGTTGTTGCTACAAAAAAGACCTAAAAAAGAGGTGTAAAAACGGAGTTCGAAGTGCAAACCCGAAAGGTTTCTGTGTAGGACACTATCGTTCGTCATTTGAGCGTCATTAAAAGCTTATGACTGTTGAATCGTCATTGTTTATGATTCATGGAAAGGTTATCGCACGGCGGTATAGTGCTTTGTTGTAGTGCCGTAGCGCTTTGCTGTTGAAGTATAGTGCAAGACAGTTTTCTTCAAGCATCAAAGTGGCAATTTTCATCCAACAATTCAAGGCAGTTTATTTTATTTTAATTTAATTTAATTTTTATTAGGATGCCAATATTCAGTCTATTATTTCTTTATAATATAGTTCAATATGTGTGTGATATATGTTTAAATTATATCAATGATATGTGGTATAAAGTATGTCATATAGTTTAAAATCTCACCAAAGGTTAAGCATGTCATGCATCATATTTAAATATAATTGTTATATTTAAAGTTTAGGTTAATGCCAAAAGTATGTACATGCATAATAACATCTATATAGTTTTCATTCTTAATATAAGAGTTGTATTATAGTTTTTAAATGTATGATTAAATGCATGATTACTAAATAGATTTTGTTAATTATAATATAAGGTTTATGATAGACCAAAAGTGTATGAGTGATAAAATTTATAAGTAGAGGGGTCTTAGTGCAAGCATATACTATTGGTGAAGTAATAACCTTGGAGTATTCCAAGGGTTGAATCCCATGAGACTAGCTACCTAATTGGACTTGTCTTAAAGCAATAGAATCAAGTGACCTAATGTAACCAAGATGATATTGTTGTAAGTTGATGAGAATAAAGCTTAAAAAGATAAAGACAATCAATAACGGAAGAACGGGTTTTAGCTATGTTTTGCCTAAGTTCATCAAAACATGAGTGATGTGGCCGCATCATATCGGCACATTGCCTTACACATGGACAGAATCTTTACCTATGCAATCGGACAAAATCTTTACCTATGCAATCTTGTTTCAAGATCGTTTAGGAGCGTAAGAAGCTAATCCTATATCTCTATGGTTAACTAGACCTTAGATTAATTTCATGCACATTTTTTACCCTATGGTGCCTCTTATCTCTAATGTTGCATGGTGGTTTTATTTTTAGGCTTTAACCCCATATTCCCTTTGAAATCCACTTACACCCTAACCTTTTCAGTATTAGAACTCCACTATATTGCTAACTTAAGTGGCCAATTCAAATTAACAATGCTTTCCATATAATCAACAAGGGAAATGTGCAAATAATGCAAGATATGTAACTTTAACAATTGCTCAAGCCGTGAATCATTTCCATTAATTTAAAAATCATAAGTATAGAATGAATGTGCAAGAGTAGCAAAGAAAGAAGTCAAATGGAGAAGGATGCTAGAAAATATAATAACACTCTTCAAATGAACCTATCATTCTCTAATAAACTCTAGGGAAAGATTTTCCTCTCTCAAGGACCAACCCTTTCTCTCTACACACGCTCTCACAGGATAGGGAAGTCCTAAAACCTAAAAACTCCAAAGGAACTCTTGTACTTGGATGAAGACTGGCAAGTTGATTGGAGAATCTTCTAGGAGTGGTCTGATTTCGAGTGGAGGAAGTTGATCGCTCGAAGGAAGGCTCCAATCCCTTTTATATGCTTCAAAAGAGGATAAGTGGGGTTGAAATTCACGTTGCAAGGGCTTCCCAGTCAAATCAACGCTGAAAAACAACTGAAGACTGAGTAAATCGCAACTGTGGCTGATTGGTTCAATGTTTCTGGAACTAAGGTTTTGATGTGAGCGCATTCTATTTTGGCGATGCAGGTGCATAGACAACAATTTCTGCAAAATGGCTAAAAATCAATGTAAAAGCCTCTAAAACATATTCAATATGTCAAAATTACACTTTAAGCATCCAAAAAAACTCTACTCATCATGATTGAATCCATTTAACACATATATGGGGAATTTTAACATGGAAAAGACCATATTTCCCAAGAAACGCTACTAACATAAGGCTTAAAACATGTATTTTTACATGTGTTAGTATATATTATATTTTAATGAAAAGAATAAGCATATAATATGATAGTTATTAATTAGAATATAATAGTTATATTTAGTTAATAATAATATCATGTAAATGCATATACTAAGTTTTAATTCATAATAAAACTATAAGAGTTATATTGTATGATTAATAAATGTAAAATTTAGAATAAGATTGCATGCTAACCTAATATGATTAGGGGTGTAACAAAGATAAAATTAATTATTTTGTCTAAAATAGTGTAAAATAAATTATACTTAACTTATCACTGATTTTATTTCTAATAAGATTAGATTTAAAATAAATCTTTTTTATTTTATTTTAAAAATGTTTAAATGAGAAAATAAAAGATTAATAATAAAATATAGCCTATAAGAAAACTCTTTCGAGGAAGGTTTTGTTTAGGATTGAGGTATTTAAGCTGACTATAAGGGAACACCTTTAGCTGGGAACCGACTTTGAAGTTGGATTAGTCGATATATTATTAAGCATGCAATAATGTATTAGTTTATTAAAGTGTTTAATAAATTAAAACATTATAATAAACTTCCAATATAAGTGTTATATTGGGCAAATTATATTCACCTAAATAAATGAATTAGGCGAATTTACCTAAGTTATAAACCCTAAATTTTAAAATACTTGGTTGGAGAAAAATATATATAATATGTCTTTTCCCTCACACTCTCCAGATAAGTTCACGTCGTGAGACTCATGCTCAGTCTCATGGCCCCCTGGGAGCGTCCCCCTTTGTATGGTGTTTGTATGAGGTCAATATCAAAGTGAACTCCAGAAAAGAGTAGGGTGGCTATAGTCTCTTCTTCAATATTGTCCTTCCCTTATTGACATGCTTGTTGTGGTAGAACTATAGGATTTAAAATGAAGGATTACACGTATAAGAAATCATTAAGTAAGTTAATATTTTCTTGTTTGGATTAATGGTAACTAAAAGCTATAGAATTAAAGTTATTATGGTGTAATGTTTGGGGATATATTTGAAGAATAATGCAATTTTAAAAAATAATGACAAAAGTAGGGTGGTTTAGAAAGTAATAAGAAAAATACGGTGGCTTGGAAACATATTTGGAAAATGGGGTAGTGAAATCATGTACTAGGTACACGATTTCCTTTTGGACTGGTCAAATGACCAGTCACTTATTGACTGGGCAACTGATGGGGTGGTGAGTCGTGGACCTGGTCCACGAGTTTAGTCCACGAGTTCGTGTTTTTTTTTTTTTTAAGAAATTAACTAATTAATTACCCACTTTAAGGAAAATTTGTTTCTTACTTGTGTTCTTATTCAATTATTGTATTAGTTTCATTGATTCTTAATTTCTAAAAATGTAATGGAAAATCATTAATTCATTTAATTAAAGATAAAAGTTAATACAAATCAAAAAATTTAAAATACAAGTTAAGTGTCACATGGTGGTCTTCTTCGTGTACATTGTCCACGACCAAGCACGGGCACTTCAAAATGTTGCTGATGGTGAATTACATTGTCAATATCCTGTTGGGTGATGACAGATAGAAATTCATTGTGTGCATAATACTCTTGTTGATGACTAGAATTGGATGCAATGTTGACAAACGAAGGAAGATGGACGATAAACAGCATACAAGATGATTGGAGAATGAAAAGATAGAGAGATTTAGGAGGAGAGAGAGAAAACCGACAAGAGAATGGCTTGAAGAGAGGGGGGCTACCGGCTGAAATAGGGAGGGAACTCGTGGACCCAATCCACAAGTCTGGTCAAAAGCATGCGGTCAGTTTGTCAATGTGGCAGTTTGCGTGGCAGGAAATCGTCAGCATGGCAGGGAAATCATGGACCCCATCCACAATTTCACAACCCTACTTTTGGGGTTTCTTTCCTTCCGACTCTATTTTTCTCATTATTTATTAAAAAAATATTATTTAAAAAAAATTCGAAACATCTATTTATTTAATTGAAAGAAAAATATCAATTAATATGGTTTTGTCCATCAACAACTTAAAAATACACAATTAATATATTTATGTCACATCACTCTGAAAAAGAAAACAATCCTTCATAATTGAAAGTCGCAATGAATAAAAAGTGTTAACAATAGAAATTAAAAAAAGAAAAAGAAAGAAAACTATGAAGGATTAAAAATTCTAAAACACAACAAATCAAACACTGTTGTAAAATTGGGGAGCAAAATAATGAAAAAACGGGAGCACAAAAATTGAGAAATTATAATATTAAAATAATAAATAATAAAATAATATCAAAGTAATTAAAATAACCAAATTAAATAAAGTAAACTTAAAATAAACTAAAATAAAGAAAGTGGAATTTTATGAAAAATGAAATTTCTCAAATTTCACCAATCTTTTCTCTTCTTTTCTCTCCAATATATGTGTTACAATATCCACCAAAAGCCTTTATTTATAGACAATTTGGCAAGCAGGTAGTGGCATTTCATGGCCACTAAGGATGTGTCATTAGTAGACACATGGCCTTTAGCCACTAAGCACATTTATATAATAGACGTCTAATTTGTTCTAATATTCATAATACTCCCCCTTAGATGCCCATTATATATATAAAATATGCCTCATTAAAACCTTACTAGCAAAAAACCTAATGGAAAAAAAAAATCCTAGTGAATGAAAAAGAGTACATATTTCATATAATCTAATACTTCTAAAAGAATACAATACATTTGCTCCCTCTCATAGGAACATCATTTTGAGTCGTCGAATTCCAATGTTCTGCACCAATTTTTCAAAGGTTACAGTTGGTAATGATTTTGTAAATAAGTCTTCAAGGTTATCCTTTGAACATGTTTGTTGTACAGTAATGTCACCTTTTTCTTCAAGATCATGAGTGTAGAAAAGCTTTGGTGAAATATGCTTTGTTCTATCTTCTTTAATATATCCTCCTTTAATTTGGGTTATACATGTTGTGTTGTTTTCATATAATTTTGTTGAGGTATTTTTACTAGAAGACAAGCCACATATTTCACGAATGTGTTGAGTCATTGATCTTAGTCATACACATTCTCTATTAGCTTCATGCATTGCAAGAATTTCAGTATGATTTGAGGAAGTAGCTGTTATGGTCTGTTTCACTAATCGCCAAGATAGCAGTTCCTCCACAAGTGAACAGATAACCTGTTTGAGATCTAGCTTTGTGTGGATCAGATAAATATCCAGAATCTACATAACCAACTAAGTCAAAATTTGATTTATTTAAATAAAAGAAACTCATATCGATCGTTCCTCGGAGATAACAGAGTATATGCTTAATTTCATTCTAATATCTTTTTGTTGGAGAAGAACTGTATCTAGCTAATAAATCTACTGAAAATATAATATCTGGTTTTGTATTATTAGCAAGATACATAAGTGCACCAATTGCACTAAGATATAATACTTCAGGACCAAGAAGTTCTTCTTTATTATCTTGAGGTCGAAATATATCTTTCTTCACATCTAGTGAACGAACTTCCATTGAAATGTTTAATGGATGTGCTTTGTCCATATAGAATCTTTTTAAAAATTTCCTGTATGAGTTGACTGATGAACAAATATCCTATCTACTAAATGCTCAATTTGCAATCCAATGCAAAATTTTGTTTTTCCGAGATCTTTCATCTCAAATTCTTTCTTAAGATATTCTATTTCCTTTGAAAACTCTTTAGGAGTTCTAATTATATTTAGGTCATCAACATATACAGATATAATAACAAATCCTGACTATGATTTCTTTATAAAAACACATAGACATATTGGATTATTTTGATATTCTTCTTTTAACAAATATCCACTCAGACGATTATACCACATTTGTTTTGATTGTTTTAATCCATATAATGATCTCTGTAACTTTATTGAATATAGTTCTCGAGAACTTGATTTATGTATTTTAGGTATCTTAAATCCTTTTGGGATTCTCATATAAATGTCATTATCAAGAGATCCATATAAATGTGCTATGACAACATCCATAAGATGCATGTCCAAATTTTCATATACAGTCAAACCAATTAAATATTTTAATGTAATTGCATCCACCAGTGGAAAATATGTCTCCTCATAATCAATACCAGGTCTTTATGAAAATCTTTGTGCAACTAGTCTTGCTTTATATCTTGTGATCTCATTATTTTCATTTCTTTTTCTCACAAATACCCATTTGTATCCCATAGGTTTGACATCTTCTGGTGTTCGGACTACTGGTCCAAAAACTTGACGTTTTAAAAGTGAGTTTAATTCTGCCTCGATTGTTTCTTTCCACTAAAGCCAATCTCTTCTATGTCAACATTCTTCAACAGATTTTGGTTCAGGATCCTCATTTTCAAATATAATATCAAGTGCAACATCATATACAAAAATGTTATCAATAATTACATGAGTTTGGTTCCATCTTTTCCCTGTCATAACATAATTTATTGAAATTTCATTATTATCTTTAGGTGTTTCACCTTCTTCACTTATTGGATTATCAGTCATGTCTAAGGTTTCTTCATTGATATGTACATTCTCAACCAAGTCTTTTTTACTATTGTTTATTTTTCTTTTCCGAGGATTTCTATCTTTGGAACCCACTGGTCTACCACGCTTCTGGCGTGTTCCAGATTCATTGGTGACAACTTGCTGTGTTGGGATATCAATTTTCGACGAAACATTTGCAACGGGTATATGTGATTTAGTTACTTTCTTCACATCTATAAATGCATCTGGTAATTGATTTGCTATATTTTGCAAATCAATTATTTTTTGAACTTCAAGTTCACATTTATTTGTACGGGGATCTAAATGAGACAATAATGATGCATTCCATGCAATTTCTTTTTCCAACTTCTTAATTCCTCTCCCTAATGTTGGAAAATTTGTCTCATTAAAATGACAATCAGCAACTCGTGCAGTAAATACACTACCCATCAGGGTTCAAGATATTTAATAATTGATGGGGACTCATATCCAACATATATTCCTAACCTCCTTTGAGGACCCATCTTATTACGTTGTGGTGGAACAATTAGAACATATACTGCACATCCAAAAATTCTTAGATGGGAAATATTTGGCTCCTGGCCAGAAACTAATTGTAATGGTGAGTATTTATGATAAGCTATTGGCCTAATGCGTGCAAGTGATGTAGCATGCAAAATAACATGTCCCCATACAGATGTAGGAAGCTTAGCTCTCATAAGTAATAGTCTAGCAATTAATTGCAAACGTTTTATAAATAATTCTGCTAAACCATTTTGTGTATGAACATGAACTACATGATGTTTAACATTTATCCCAATTGACATACAATAATTATCAAAAGTTTGGGATGTAAATTCACCAGCATTATCAAGACAAATGATCTTAATTGTATAATCAGGAAATTGTGCTATTGACTTAATTATTTAAGCAAGTAATCTTGTAAATGCAAGGTTTCGACTTGATAATAAGCACACATGTGACCATTTACTCGATGCGTCTATTGATACCATAAAGTATTTAAACGGTCCACTTGGTGGGTTAATAGGTCCACATCACCATGATTTCATTCCAAAAATGCAGGTGATTCAGTTCCCACTTTAGCTAGTGATGGTCTAATTATTAATTTGCCTCGAAAGCAAGCATCACATAATAATTCACTAGATTGAAGAATCTTCTGGTTCTTCAATGGGTGTTCATTTGAATTTTCAATGATTCTTCTCATCATTATAGATCCTAGATGACTCAACGGGTCATGCCAAATTGCAAATATATCTGGATTCATGAACTATAGGTTTATTGTTGCATATGTTTCCATGACTCGTATATGAGTACTGTAACGACTCGACTTCCTAGGACTTGAACTAGGTCGTCATTATATGCATACATATATCTAAAATGACTCATTTTCATAATTTTACAAAAAATCAAAATAACTTTTTGATTTAAAATAAATATCTTTTGCAAAATTCAAATAACTAAAAATCTTTGATTAGGGTACCCCTAGTACAATTTCAATAAAACAACAATCTCGCATAAAACATCTAACTGTGAGAAATTTTAAAAGAAAGAAACAAATAAATAAAATAAAATAAATTATGAATTCAATTGACATAACCAAAATTCTTAAGGATGAAAACATGAAATCTAATTTTCTCCCATCATTCGCCAAAGTGTCCTTTTGCTTACCTAAAAACATTACATGAAAAGAATGAGTACAAAATACTCAGTAAGTGACCCACTACTATCCTTTTATCATGTGCACCCGTGCACTCAACATAGGCATAGGCATAAGTAGCAAACCCAAAGGCACGCAATGGTCCCGAAGGTCATAGTCAAAACATAAGCATAGATGGTGATCCCGAGGGACATCCAGTCGTAATCATAATCATAATCATAGTCAGTATACCCAAAGGTTTACGTCAATAGAGGTATAGGACATGATAAATAGGAGAACAATCACCATGACATAGCAGTCATCACGAACATAATTAACCATCACTATCATAATCAACCAGAGTTTCCAGTCCATAGTAATAAGATAATTAACCATCGTACTAGTAGACACCATAATCAGAACCAGTCAATGCAATAATCAGTCAATAAGTAGCTATGGGCGTCTGCATAGACTCAATAGTAAGTCTCTTACCTTAGGATATGCCCTAAAAGCGACCAAAGTCAACACCACCAAAACACCCAATTTTAGATTCCCAACCACTAGCTACTCCAATTTGGACCTTTTCTAAAGCCCCTTCGGAAACGGATATAAGAACCAGCACAAGGGTATCACAGACTACACCAACAAAATAGGTACATGAAAAATCAACAAGTGGACCAAATCTCTTACCCAAAGTGCAATTGTCACAGTCATCTTCCATGCTTCAAACAATGGGTCCAACCAAAATGGACCTTTTAACCCGCTTGGACAGCTCGCTTCCGGGTTTCAAAATTCAAAACTTGAATCTAAAACCAACGCCAATGGATATTCACGAAATTACAAGAAATCAACAATACTTACCAAAACCATCATGGCCTAACCAAATCTTGAAATCGCAGCATAACCCACGAAAAGGGATGATGCGGGCAAAGCTGAATGAGAAGAGCAGTTGGGTGGTAGCTTTGCATGGTAGATCAAAACCCACTGAAATCCAAGATTGGCTTAAACATAAATAGATATTTCTTAAAATTCTCATTCATTCTCCTTTTCCAAGGCCCTAAATATATATATATAAATTTCCCTTTCCCTTTTCATTTTCCCAAAACCTACCAAACTTATTTAATATAATATTCCTCAACTTATCAAATCAAATTTTTTCCAACCACCGCTTGGTAATTTATCCAAAATGTCTCCTAATAAATCAATTCCCCAACTTAAATTCAATTCCAACTTATCTTAAATTAATCAAGTTCTTAAATCTCACCTAATTTCAAATCTTCACATTAAATCCAATTTTTAAATCTCCCCAAATAAATTCAATTCTTCACTAATTGAATCAAATCCAAATCTTTTATCACGATTACTTTAAATTGAATTATTTTCTCAACATAATCCAATTAAAGCTTCAAAATTCAAACAACTAACCAAATAATTCAAGATAATTAATTTTTTAAAAAAATAAATTACTTGAAAATTTGGGATGTCACAAGTATAATATAATCCAGAACAACTTTTCCAATATACGTTTTTCATGTGAGACAGAAGATATGATATAACATTCTATCTCATTTTTTTGTATCAATCTCAATATGATAACCATTGCAACGTATATCTTTAAAACTTAATAGATTTCTCTTTGATTGACTAAAGAACAATGCATTGTTAATTGTAAATTTTGTTCCTCTAGGCAAAATAATATTTGTTTTTCCAAATCCTTCAATCAGATTTTGCAGAACCTGATATTCTATTAACTTTTGCTTCCAACATTGTCAATTTGGAAAAATATTTTATATTTGTAAGTATTGTATGTGTAGTTGCATAGTCTGCTAAACATAGATCTTCATTCCTCATTTTTGAGTTACTCAATATATGAAAATTGTCCATGCTTCTTCATTTAAACAAGATAATTACGATAAGAAAAACAAACTTAAATACTTGATATGCCATCATTTGTGCTGATTTTCTCTTCAGGAGATTCAAAGAAGGATGGGTCAAATATATCATTATCTTGGTATGCAAAATTTGCTTCCACATTTTTTCCTTTTTCCTTCAGGGAAGCTTGATAGAGATCAACTAGGTGTTTTGATGTAAGACAAACACAAGACCAATGCGTAGTCATCCCACATCGGAAGCATTTATGCTCATCATCTTTGAATTTTTATCTTGTGGAGCTTTTCCTTTATGATCATCATTTCGGGTGATTCTTTTGAAATTTGGATGATTAGAATGACCACCACGAAAATAGTAATTATTTCTTCCTCTGCCACGGTCACGACCACGACCACGACCACGACCTCGACCATGATTATTAAAATTTACAGCATCCACTTCAGGGAATGGTGTCGTTCTAGTTGGTCGAGATTCATGGTTCTTCATCAATAGCTCATTATTTTGTTCAACCACGAGAAGACATGAAATTAATTCAAAATATTGTTTAAAACCTTTCTCTCGATATTGCTGCTGCAGGAGCATGTTGGAGGCATGAAATGTAGAAAATGTCTTCTCCAACATATCCGTATCAGCAATTTTCTCTTCGCATAACAACAATTTTAAACTAATTTTAAATAATGCGGAGTTGTTGTTACTTACCGATTTGAAAACTTGGAGCCTCAAATGCATCCATTCATAACAAGCTTTAGGAAGAATGACTGTTTTCTGATGATCATATTTCTGTTTTAAATTCTTCCACAAGATACAGAGATCTTTTATTGTTAAATATTTCATCTTCAATCTCTCATGGAGATGATGACGAAGGAAAATCATAGCCTTTGCTTTTTCCTGAATGGATGTTGCATTTCCCTCTTTAATTGTTTCTCCCAAGTTCATGGCATCTAGATGTATTTCAGCATCAATCACCCATGAAAAATAATTATTTCTATTGATATCAAGAGCTGCAAATTCTATTTTTGTAAAATTTGCCATGATAACACTATCACAAAGAATTGTATTTATATTAGCAATTTAATATATACTAAACATGCAAAACAACGTGTAATTTACTAATTATAATAAAGAGAAAATGACATACCTTCCGAACCTACCTTCAACGGAAAAACGACTAATCTTTTCTCTTCTTTTCTATATAATGTGTGTGTCTACCAAAAGCCTCTGTTTATAGGCAATTTAGCAAGTAGGTAGTGACATTTCATGGCCACTAAGGATGTGTCATTAGTAGACACATGACTTTTAACCACTAAGTACATTTATATAATGAACATCTAATTTGTTCTAATATTCATAATAAATGCAAATATAAATTTCATAGAATAGAAGTGTCTTTTTCTTTTTTTTTTTCTCTCTCTCATTACTATTATCATTATATTAGTGTCTAATGCATAAAACAATCCATGTTGCTTATTATGCGTTTCTTATCTTATCTCGGATGATGCATTTATAGTGGTTGTGCGTGCATCATCCAATATTGTACTATCATTATTAGTTTCTTAAATAATATTGTTTTTACCTTAGAGTCCCTTAGATTTTATATATATAAATTGTTTATTCCAATATTTTCTTATGTGTAATGCCACTTAAATGAAAATAGGATATCCACGACGAAGATTTAAGTCAAAACAAACATGATATAGACACCACAAATATTGCAAGTATCCAATAGTTACATAAAGCATCAAGTCATTTATATCAACTTAATATATTTTTTGTATGATGCAAAAATTTTTGGAGTGAATATTATAACACCAATCTCAACCTGTATTGACAGACATTAGAAGTAACAGGGTTGTTAGACAAAATCAAACACTTGAATATACTTATAATGATAATAGCACGCCAATCTGAATATAATTCATCAGATGAGGCGAAAAAAGAGTAGGTTATGATGAGAGGAGAAAATTTGGAATTTCCACCCTCACAAAAATAAAGAAATGAGAAAATTATAGTTACTAAAAAGTAAAACTAATTAACAAAGGGAAGAATCCTTTTTTTCTCCCACTGAAATTAACTATAATCCCTAGAATCCAACCGTGTTCCACCAAAATCCCCAAATTTACACAAAAAAAAAAAAAAAAAAAAAAAAAAAAAAAAAAAAAAAAAAAAAAAAAA